>CM069923.1:9804817-10130172 GCA_036172225.1 Cryptocoryne crispatula var. balansae | reverse complement strand
CAAAATTGATACTATTAATTAGTCAAATATCTCTTATGCCATGTTTGATTAGAGTTTCATTTTTGGTACTATATCAATATTGATATTAATATTATCAAATGTTAGTGCCTTGTTTGGTAACACTATTAGGTACCTCTATCACTACCAATTTTAAAATTGATATTGATAAGAACTATTAAGAGGTGTTTGGTTAATTGTATCAATTTTAAAATTTGTAATGTAAACAAAGCATATTATGTAATCCAAGTGTCCACTTGTATTACTTTTTATATTGATATTTCAACATTTGAAAATATTAATATCAATATTGAAATAGTACCAAAAGTGAAACTCTAACCAAACAGGGCATAGAGTATCAATATCAAAAGTAATACAAGTTGTCACTTGTAATACATAATATGTTTTGTTTGCACTATAAATTTTAAAATTGATATAGTTAACCAAACACCTCTTTATGATTCCTATCAATATCAATTTTAAAATTGATAGTGATAGAGATACCTAATAGTGTTACCAAACAGAGCATTAGTGATTGTTACGAATATCAATTTTAAAATTGATAGTGATAGAGATGTCTAATAGTGTTACCAAACAAGATCTTAGGGAGTAGTTGGTATCAAAATAATTTAGGAATAATCTTATTTTATTTTTAAATTTTAGGAGATAACTCAAGTTTATCCCTAAAATTTTATGGTATCAAACAGGTCTTTAGAATATCTCTTCCAAAAAAGGGGGATGGATGAACAAATGAATCCTATATATATGATTAACAACCATTCAGCCATAAGATTCGATGCAACATATTCAGAGTTATGATAGCTTTCCCTTCTCACTATTACCAAAAAAAAACATAGCTTACTAATCACCAGAGAATTATATTAGCTGCTCACCCACATTGATCTTCCCGGCTGAGACATAAAAGAGCAAAGAGAGAAAACACCCACACGATCAAACTATAATCAGAAAACAAGCAAAATGAAAAGAAAAAAAATCAAGAACCAGAGCCACGTGGCAGTCGAAAATCTCTGGGCTCCGGCCTCCGCCACACCCTTGCCTTGGGATAGCAAGCAAAGAAAATCTCACGAGTCCTCCGTAGCAAACGCTCAGGCCCAATCACCGTCTGCCACGTTGGTCTCCTCTCTCCTCCCATCTTATCCTCTCTTATCTCTCCCCCTCCTCTCTCTCAATACCACCACACGCCCTTCCCTTCTCTTCGATCTCTCTCGGAAGCTCGGCACAGAGAGAGAGAGAGAGAGAGAGAGAGACAGACGGACAGACCAAAGCTGAGCATCATGTCGAGCTTAACCACCATCCCCGCCACCACCCTCTCCAAGCCCCTCCACAAGCCCCGTCTCATGGCCCCCCACCATCTCCAGCCCAAGCCGCGGAGCTCCGCGGTCACCTGCTCCGCGGCTCCCCCCGGGCAGGAACCGGCGACCTCCCCGTGCGGTTCCCTCAAGGCCTTCTCCGCCGCCGTGGCGCTGTCCTCCATCCTGCTCTCCGCGCCGCTCCCCGCCGCCGCGGACATCGCGGGGCTCACCCCGTGCAAGGAGTCCAAGGCCTTCGCCAAGCGGGAGAGGCAGTCGCTGAAGAAGCTGGAGGCGGCGCTGAATAAGTACGACCCCGAGTCGGCGCCGGCGCTGGCCATCAAGGCCACCATGGAGAAGACCAAGCGGCGGTTCGAGAACTACGGCAAGTTCGGGCTGCTGTGCGGCGACGACGGCCTGCCGCACCTGATCGTGAGCGGCGACCAGCGGCACTGGGGCGAGTTCATCACCCCCGGCGTGCTCTTCCTCTACATCGCCGGCTGGATAGGGTGGGTCGGCCGCAGCTACCTCATCGCCATCCGAGGCGAGAAGAAGCCCACGCAGAAGGAGATCATCATCGACGTGCCGCTGGCCACCAGCCTGATCTTCAGGGGCTTCATCTGGCCCGTCGCAGCCTACAGAGAGCTGGTCACCGGCGAGCTGGTGGCCGAGGACGTCTGATGATGATCGGCTGGCCGTTGACGTCGCCGCCGGGAAGGGTTCTCAGAATCTCAGGTCTTTTAAGACTTTTTTTAACTAACTAGGGGCGTTGGCTTGATTTTTAAATTCTTTTTTTTTCTTTCAAATAAAATCGAATCGCATCAAACTACCTCCCGAACGCAATCAGATTAGATTAAATTAATCCAAATTTCAACGTATAATTTTATTTATTTTATTTTATTATATATTCTATTAAAATTTAATGTATATATTCATATATTCTATTAGTTTTATTTTAAACTAATTCAAAAAAAATTATTTTTATTAAAATATATATTATTCTTATATTTAAATTATAATAAATATTTTAAAATCTGATTCGGATTATTTGATTTATCTATTTGGTTTGGTTCAAATAATCTTAAGAATGAAATTGAACTAAACCGAACAATAGTTTAACATCAAATCAAATCGAACTAAATTAAGAGTTTGGTTTGATTTTTCTGGTTGAACCTAATAATGAACACGTATTCGTGTCATTAACGATGTGTACCACCCTTGCTATGTTCTTCATCGTCTCGTTCATGCTTAGATCTTACCATGATCTTACTACATGATTGGATGATTCACTGTTTGATGTAGGTGGGGTTGGACGAAGCAAAAGGGAAGCTTTTTCACTATGGTTTGCTGGATGACTGCCGAGGATATCTCTTCTGCCTTATCTATTACGTCTGAACCTGTATTTTCTTCTGTGTTCCCAAGATAAATCCATATTTTCTTTTTTTTTTCTTCTTATTGTTTCGCTCTCTCTCTCTCTCTCTCTCTCTATATATATATATATATATATATATATCTTGTATGTGTGTATCTGTGTCCGAAGGGGATGACATCTTGATGGCGTTTACAAATGTGATTTTGGTTTTGCGAGCTTATTAGGGTGAAAAGTCAAATCGGCCAAAATCTTCTTGTTCGGCTCCAAAACTTGATTTTTTTTTAGTACCTAGCATATCAAAGAAACCAATTGGCTGATTGGTTGTATGAAAAATTAAGTTTTACTTACCTGGTAAAAAGGATTTTTGATGACCATTAAAAATATATATTTTATATAGTATTATTTTTTGGACAAAAAGAGAAGACCGCTCTTTTTTTTTCTTTCATCCTCCACCCTATTTTTAGCTATGCATGGTTGTCATTTTTGTTTTGGTTTACAGCCAAAATATCCTTGTTGGGTTCCAAAATCCACCGGCCGAGCTTAGCTCGGTTGGTACCGCCCTCCCGCCGGGTTTGCGGGAGGGCACGGGTTCGAGGACGCCAGGTGCGTCTGGCTCTCCCCCTGGGGGGAGGGTTATCTGGTGGGGTTCGAGCCGCGGGGGGCTCAAACCCTCGTCACCCGCGTGAGCGACGGGTTGCTGGGCCAATGGGCCATGTGACCAAAGAAAAAAAGGGTTCCAAAATCCATTTCTTTGCTATACCTACTAAGTCAGGAAAATCAACCAAGCCCTTCGCGGTGAAATTATACAGCCGTTTAGAACAAAGAAAATGATGCACGGTGATTTGAGAATATGTTAAGAGATTAAATTAGTGACTTAATAACAGTTTTAGTCAAGTAATTTACAAATGTTGAGTTGAAACAATTTTAAAATTAAATATATTTTTATGGAAATAGTCTTATGATAGATAACTTTTAAGAAAGATTATTAATTAGTGCAATATAAAAATATGTTCAAAGTTAGAAGTCCCACCTTATCTTAACTATTTATGTAATTTGTGATATGTGTGTGATCTTAATAATCTCGGAGATAGATTGTAACACTCTTTCGTAAGGATATGTTAAGAGATTAAATTAGTAAATTATTAATAATTTTAATTTATTATTTTTAAAAAATTAAGTTGGAAGAAAAAAAAGTTAATGTCTTATTTGGTTAGAGTTTTGTTTTTGGTACTATGTAAATATTGATATTAATATTTTTAAATGTTAGAGTATCAATATCAAAAATAATACAAGTGGACACTTGTATTACATAATATGCTTTGTTTGCACTACAAAATTGATATAATTAATCAAACACCTCTTAATGATTTCTATCAATATCAATTTTAAAATTGATAATGATAGAGGTACTTAATAGTGTTACCAACGAGGACGTAAGCTATTTAAAGGTTGCACCTTGATAACCTTTGGATGAAACTGTGATGGTTCTCACATTTTCCGTAAACCCATACATGGTATATGGATGATGTGGTATAAGGATGGAGATATTCCTTGATAAGAACAAAATTAATGGGGGTATCCGGTTGCATGATTATTAAGTTTTTGTTAAATATATATATGCTTGTAACATCACTTGTTAAAAAGGTTTGACATTCATCACAACAGTATGCTTTTACCAAGAATCCTTTCTTGGACAAAATAAAAGAGGTGAGTTCTTTTTTAGTTATACATTAATATTTTCGTTATCAATATTCTCGCTAAACATGATAACTTTATATTTTTAGTTGTCCTAGATTTTAGTTAAAACCATAATTTCATCACAAAAACATATACAAATTATTCCATGTCGCTTATGTTTGTGGTTAGTCTACGTAGATCCCTGGTAAATTGGTTACAGGTTAACCAGAAATAGTGTGTGTGTGTGAGAGAGAGAGAGAGAGAGAATAAATATGTTTTTCTACCTGAAACTGCATGCCCCAATAATATTTTTGGTGCAAAATATTTCATGCCGCATCTTGTTGAGGTGCTTTGTTGTAATATAATTTTTATACACAGCAGTGGTAAAATAATACATTAAAATACAACCTCTCAGATAACTAAAATAAAATTTCATGTTTGGTGAAAATCATGGATAACAAAAGAACGTGAAAGACAACATAGAAAAAGGCTCCGCCTCTGTTTATCTGAGAAGATATAGATATCCTTTGTAAAAATGCATTTTAACTATGATGGACGAACAATCTTTTCAACGCAAAATAGTAAATTTTACGTTTTATCACTTGAGTAAACATCCCGTAATTAAAAGTCTATTAAATGGTAACAGTTATTCGGTAATTCGACCTGTTCATTAACTTAAGAAATAGTTAAAAATCATCAAAATTTTTGGATAAGATATCCATATAGCCATTTACCGATTATCCTATTCTGAGCAGACGCAGTCATGGATATATTATAAACTGAACACGAAAAATTATTTTCATATCCGTTAATTAAAATATAATCTAATGGTTAAGAAATACATCAACCTCGAATATGATCCAATAACCAAGAAACATGAAAAGTTAAAGCGACTCACTGTACTTACTGACACCATCGAGATCACACATGAAAGTTAGAGATGTCAATGGTAACAGATTATCCGATTATTCGACCCATTTCTTAACTTGACGGATGGTTAAAAGATCATTAAAAATTTTCGAATAAGATATCCATAGCCGTTTGCCAATTATCTATTTTTTTAGTAGATACGGTCACGGATATATTATAAATCGAACCCGAAAATTGTTTCCATATCCACTAATTAAAATATAATCCAACGATTAAGAGATATAACAACTTCAAATATGATCCAACAACCAAGAAATACATCAACATTAATCCTTATAATCATGACTCCAACAACATAAAATTTGTGAGAAACACCAACCTTAACCTCAGGGTTACGATGTTGCTTTCGTTCCGTTCTTGTCTTGATAGGTTTACGACACAACCTCAATTCCTCTTCCTCCTTGAGATACTTGCAAGTGCGATAGACTACCTAAGGGATCGCGACTACACAAGTGCTTGTTCCTCTTTGATGCTAGACATACTAGAACCAAGTCACTTACTCAGTCACAATCACGCACATCATTGCCGCAATCATGTCATTCACTTCGAGTGTCTTGAACGATAGCGAGATGGTCAAATACAAAGGTTATTGTCCGATGCTAATAGTGATGATGTTAATACAATTATATAATTTATAAACAAATGAAGACCATGGGCAATATTTATGGGCATTGGTCAGAGATATGGTACAAACATATTAACAAAATATCTTACTAAAATAGAGGAGAAAACACCTCTTTCAATTACACTGCTATTTGTATAAACAATCTTTTTGACTTAAGTAAAACTACATTTATGATGTACAAGCAATTGAAATTTTTTTCTAATATTTCACCTTTGAATTTTGTAAATTGCAGATATTTCTTATTTTAATATTCATTCTTTTTTGTATTATATTTCTATCATTAAAATTATACGTCAACAATTATATCTTCTTACACAACTATTATTTTCAAAAAAAATGAAAAATAATTAACAATGCATATGTATCTGTTAACCAACCATTATCCAACCATAAATTATATTTAAACGGATATTACGATACAATTTGCAAATAGACCTATTACCGATAGTTAACGAACAGTAAATAGATACATTTTATTTTATAGAATACGAATCCAGATATTATTATTATTCAACCTGTGGACATCCCTAATGAAAGTCACAGCTTATTGTTCAATACTCAAATTCAAGAACAGCATTATGCGTTTAGCAACACTATTTACAGCCATTCATATCAAAAGATGCACCAGAACATGTTCCGGTAAATGGGCTGCATGTCGGTCATCACTGAAACATAGTGACAGTAATGAATAAAAATTCCTGATACTTTCGGAGTAAGGATGTCGAGATTCAAGATAAAAACCTAGTTCTAGGACAATAAACTAACAGCGGTAACCCACTATTTTCAATCTTGAACGGAAATGGGGATTTTGGTTGATCGCCATTTGTTTGGACAAGAGAAGGCATCTAGAGTTTGCTTAAACTTGGAATCTAAAACACAGCTTCTGATGAATTTAGGCAGGGCATTTCTAAAGGTGGCATGAAGAGATGGCTTCAAAGTGCAATTATAATGAAGGAAATACAAAAGACTCAGTGCAGAGAGTTAGGAAAGGGATAAATGTTAAACAGGGTAAGGTTTGAGAAAGGTTTCAAGTGTTTGAAGTACTTGGAAATAATACATCTGTCGACTTAAAGAAGCTCATCACTTCATATACTTGCGAAAACATATATTTATCTTAAGTAGCTGCATCTCGAGCAACTGTTGAGTCACAACCATTAAATAAGTATTTTTGTTACCATTTGTGGTGAATTGAACCTTTTCAGTTTGATACTGCTAACAAAAGTTTCTTACCATGTTATTCTCATTATTTAGACTCTTGTGGCTACCAACAAGTGAATTTGACCTTGGTAGCAAGGCGATTACCTATTGGGAATGAAACTGCACCATTGACGCACATAGCAATAATGCCTTTATAGTGAATTCTAGATCCATCTAAAATTAGTCGAAACAGTATGTCAAATTACATATGCATATCTCAAATTTTTTTCCTTCCTATTGTACCTATGCTACAGAAGTATGTCACGTATGTGCCTTGACATGTTTGTGTTCGGTAGCTACCAAGTAAAATTCATCAGACATGGCACCGAACAAATAAGCAGCATGATGGCATATTCCAGACATAACCTGTGTTAGTTGCTACTTGCTATAGATATTCTTGTACTATTCACTTCTGCAGAAACCAATAAACGCCATCAGTTATACTTCTTGATCATGCGGATCATATTCCACAATGATTTCAAACCTTGGGAAAATATATTGCCAAATTATCAGCCATTTTCAATGTTCCAGAATAATCTCAGACTTTGGGTGAAGGTACTGCCGCCAGACTTTGCCACGACTAGGCTCCACTTGCCTGGTTTTAATCCCTGAGCAGATTCTCATCTCACCATCATAGCTAATGACTTTTATTTCCTCACCAGTCTGAGGTTCACTATGAACAACCTTCCAACTGGGAGAAAGTCTAAGATACTTTTCATAGAGTGCGAGTGTCATTGATGGATTCATTTCATCGCTACATAAAAGATAGTGTCATAAAAAATGTAACTAAATTAGTAGTTGAACAGTAGCAAGGAGACGTCAAGATAACATTGTGAGAAGCAAAAGGAGTTGGAACTAGACCACTTGGCAAGAGCATGAGCAGTGATGAAGAAAAAATCACTGACCTTGGGGCTTCTTTATCTAGAACCTTATTCCACCATAAAAATGCTTCTAATAGGTGTCTGTCCAACTTCTTAGCATCAACCAAAAGGATACTGAGATTGGGTGCACATGCATTGGCATCATATGGTTTTTCAGACACCCATTTTTTTGCAGCGGTCCTTTGGATGGTATTTATAAGACCAATAGAGCTACCTAAGACCCTACTGCAATCTTCAGTGGCAGCTAATGCATGAGTGCCTAAATCGTGTCTGAAGAGATCCTCAACATCTCCCTGTAGAAAGAGAGATGTTACTGAAAAACCCCTATAATCTATTGATATCCCTCAATTCTTAGAAAAATTCATGAATTAGAAGATATCATGATAATAAGCATGCACATAAAGATAGAAGAAATACATTAGAAACCATATATTACTCTTAGAAGCTAAGCAATTCATGAGTGCTCATGATGGTATAAATATATTAACATATTTCACCATCACTTGTATATTACATATGTTTATGATTTCTAATTACAAATATATATTATATACTCAAAAATTATAAAATTTGCTATTAACCTTCCTTTCTATCCCTATGGCATAATTTATCAAGATTAACTCTTTCCCATAAACATATACGCATACATATATAATTACATAAAACACATTTACATGGATACACACATAAACACATATTCAATTATAACATACAAATATATTTGTATTTATGTTTATATATTTATATATACACAAATATATATAGTATTACCATCTTATTTCGTACATATCTTTGTATATATATGTATAAATACATATGCATAAATATGTACATACATATATGCATATGTAGTATTAACATCTAATTTTACCCCTTAGATTATGCTTAAGGGACCACATTGTTGCCTAATTTGAATTAACACCCATGAACATCTTGAGTGTCTTATTGCCTTGACAACAATGGTCCTCTGATCCAAATGACACCACAGCATGACAACGATGTTGAAATACAGGAGCCACACTGAACCAAAGTTGAGCACTGTGTCCTCACCTAAGTTTTCAAGGTGACCAAGGCAACGTAGTACCGTCTTATCGCTTAGGCAATAAGGTGAAGTGTTAGGTGATGTCTTTTTTAAAGTAAAAACGATAAAATAAAAAATATATGAGTGAAAAATAACATATAAAAAGTAATAAATAACTATGATAACATGTAAATCAATTAATATTGTGAAGGTGCATAGTTATATAGATTAAATGACATGAATATCTAATTAGAACTATCATGTTAAGTTAATTTTAATACTTAATTTGTATTAATTATTAGTAAATATCTATGATATTACTTAATTATAATTATTTTTCTATCAAAATATCTATTTATAATCAAATTAACTGTTATGATTAGTTAATTTTACTTCAAAATTACTCAATTAAGTGATAATGATACTTAATAACTATTATTTATTCTTAAATTAGACAAAATGGAAAGATAATATGTTGGTCACCTAGGTGTCCCTCGCCTTGACAATGACATGGCACCTTGTTGCCTAGATGACACCTTGAAAACAATGGTCCTCACCAATCTTCACGTATCTAGAAATCCTACGCTCAAAGATGCAAATCAACACATTTATATCACTCATTGTTGACCTCTATCTGATGCCTAATATGAATATGCAAAGTCCTTATATGCTTACCTAGAGACTTAACAGAGGTGGACACGGGCAGAGAGAGGCAAAGGGGGTCTATAGGTCATCTAGGTCTGCGGGAGGTAACTATCCCAAAGGGGCTCAAATTGGTGAACATATTGACTGAGTCATTGTAGGCCATAATTGTCAAAGTGACAGGGTAACCAAGGTGTTCAAAGCTGTCAATTGCTCTTAGGCATCGCCTAAGTGGTAGAATTAGATGTTTATATATAGGTATACATATAAATACATATATACAAGTAGAAGTTAATACTATATATATTTATGTATATATAATATACAAACATATCTACGTAACTATAATTATATTTGTACGTTATAATTGAATATGTTTATGTGTGCATAAATGTAAATGTGTTTCTATTTGTATAGTTATGCATGTGTGCATATATATTATAAGGAAAGAGTTATGGGTTTTTTTTGTTCCACTTTTCTTAAAGTTTATCTCTTAAATTTAAAAATAAGATCAAGACGTTGATGTAAGATTGTTCGGAATGTTCTTCCCAAATTTTAAAATTAGACTAAAACATAGTTGTAACTTCTTTTAAAATCAAAATTGAGATAAACTTGTTTTTTTTCCTCTAACAGAGATGTAGGAGTAGGTATTAGTCCCTAAATCAAATCCGATGCCCAGCTTCTCAAACCTCCATGCAATTACCAGGTAACATTCTTATGAAACGTGCTTGCATGCATTGTCAACCATGCAAATCTACGAAGACAAAAAAATTGAAGTTACAGTAGAAAGTATCCTAGGGTGGGATCCTTTTCGTTAACTAAAATAGTTAAAAAAAAACTTGTGTTGATTTATATATTTAATGTGGGTTTATCTAAGTATTTTTTTTCTATTCTTATACATTGTCTACTCTAGAATAATAATATTTTGACTTGTGAACTTATGTGAATTTAAATCAAAGTTTGCAATCCACAATAACTATCCTTGTATCTATATTACAAGATAATTAATCAATTCATATTTTTACCGAGATGTGTGCAAATTTATTTTATGTACATCATGTCTTTTCTTACACATACATATATAAACACAAATATCATCAACAAGAAAAAAAAAGTAAATTGATATAAGACACATTTACAAATTTTTATTAAAACAATTAACCCAAAACTTGGGTGCCTGTTCAATTTGTTTCTAAAGCCTAAAGGTATTAACAAAATCCAAAATCTAGGATTGTTGCCAAACATATCTCTATATTTTTTAAAAGTTAGGTCATTTTTGCCAAACATGGTAAAGCATCTAATTTTAAAAAATATGTTAGCTTTTAGCATAATCTTTGTTTTAAAGTTAAATTTGTCTAGATACAAAAATTGTAACCAAACACATTATTAATCTTTGATAAACTGAGGGGGAAAAAAGGGTTAAAAAACCTTTATAATTTTTAAGTGTATAACATATATTTATAATTAAACCTTTTAAACCATAAATCACGGGATAGGAGCTGGGACCCGAATCGGTGGGTCCCGATCCGTTGTCCTGATCCGTGGGATTAGATCAGCTTATTTGGCCAATTTTTCAAAAAGAAAACCGATCCAAAATTGGTCCGGATCGATTCTTCAAAAAGTCCTAAAAAAACACAAAGTATGAGCCTATATAAGATTTCAATCTGATCTAGATCCTCTGGGGCTCATTTTGGCTCCACAATGGGGTCATGGGCTGCCGCGGTGGTCTTCCCCTCCTCAGTAAGGGCAGATCCGGTGACTTTACCCGGTAGGGGCCTATACATGAGTAACTCACAGATCTGGTGACAGTCCAGTTCCAAGCCGATTCAGTCAATTTCAGTCCCAATCCAAGCCAAATTGACCGATTTTTTGTCGATTCCAACGGGAGATCGGGTTGGATCGAGACTCCAGGCCAAAATCAAATGGAAGGGGTCTGATCCAATATGAGAATTGGCTGATTATGCAATCAATATTTTAAATGTATATAATATTATAAGGGATGATAAAATATGTTAATATATTTACATTATCATTAAATGAGCACTCACAATTTATGGATTGATTCACATGACTAGGCTGCGGGGGTCAACCGTGTAGCATCACTTGTGGGGGTATCGGTGAGCAAATTCCCCCCAAAAATATTTTTAGTCATGTAGAAGGACTTAAGCACCTAGCCAAGCACCTTGGGTGTACCGTAGAGTCACCCAAAAGTAACCCATAAATTTGACATCATGTTCCTAGACAATGGACTTTGATAACCCATGCAAGTGTACCGGGTGCCTCAAGCACAGCATAGAGTCTTCTAAAAGTAGCTCATAAATCTAACATCATCTTCAGAGACAATGGTTTTTGATAACCCATGCAAGCGCACACTCTTAGAAAAGAAAAGTCGGGGTAACACAGACATGACCGAGACCTTCGAATAAGAGATAAAATAAGCATCTTGGAGAATGGTCGACCATTACAAAGATAACGTCATGGCAATGCCAAGTACGTGTTAGGCCAAGAATGAAATCTATGATAACATTCTATCAAAGGGACTCGAATGGGGAGTAGGGTGTAGAAACTAGTGTTTTACCTTCTTTGCTTTACATAAGAAGAAGTGCGACGTTGGGCGTCAATTTGTGTAACATCATGCTCCAAGCTCGGCCAATAAAACTGGCACCTGTGAGCTCAATCATCTTGTTACAGTCAAAGTGATCAGAAAGACCACCAACGTGCAACTTCAACATGAGGAAGTCACAGATTGAAGTTTGAGAAATACAAAGGTAACATCCACGGAAGGAAGTAACTATCCTGCAAGGTGTAATCAATTAGTGCACAGAACAGACCAAAATGAGGGGATGTGAAAATAGAAGCAAAATTAGGACAATTGGAATATTCATCCTGAATCCGCTAGAACTCGATGACCTCTGCACCAACTACCATGAGTAAAGACACCCGACGAGTTAGTACATCAGCAACCCGAGTCTCAACCCCAACCCGATGCCTCAATAAGTTGTATGCCTGGAGATATTCAACCCAACAGCACAGGGGACTCATGACAACCAGGGTCCAGGTCGGTGTGGAGCTTACAGAGGCCCATACTTCTATTTATCATATTTTTGGCCCGTATGAGTTTGTAAAGTAGGGACACATAAATATCATTTAGTTAAGTATGCCCTTACTAGTAGGTAATTTTTTGGGTTTCTATAAGGGGCCTATAATGAAGACCCAAATCCTACGTGCAAGGAATGCATGTTTTAATCATAAAAATGACTTGTATCCATTCCACCTTAGAACCCTGGGTTCTGGTTTGTCTCATCCTCTCAGATGTTCTACCACAGCATTATCCTCCCTTCTTCCCCCCATCCCTATTCAGCCGTCTGGCCAATCATCCCTCCTTCTCTCCATGTCCAACGCACTAGTGCACAAATCGGACTACTTTCACACTCACTTGAACACCAAGCCGCCCAGACCATCACCATTCCCCTTGCTACTACTTTGTTATGCTCCTGCCTGAGGCTTTGATGGGTCACCAGGCTGAGTGGCCTGTCTGTAGAGACCATTATGCAACTCCTGATGGTTAGGCCTCAGCCCTACATATGCAATGATGCCCACTCTGTGCCTATCGCACACATCCATCAAAGCTGGCTCTGCCACCTTGCCATTGCAGTTGTCCTCCATGAGCCTAACACCCACACAACGATCAGACTTCCTGCCGTCTTCTTCCATGCAAGCTCCCGTGCACCCTCGCCATCACAAGAAGCAACCCGATGTCCCCAGCAAATTTGCCTGGCTTCCCACTATTTCAATCATTGCCATAGCAGTGGGGTCACTTGAAATTATTTTAGTGGGGTCAACTCTAATAAAAATACAAAATATTTTGATGAAAATTTTGAATACTTAAATAATTTTTTCAAAATTTAGTGAGCCACACTGGCTTCTGCCTACATCCACCATTGTGCCATACCCTCCCTGCACCGTAGCTGCCAGGAATGCCCTAGGCCAATGAGTCAATCGGTCTGGCCCACTGGTAGGTTCCCTATGGCCTGTCCGCCACCCTGCTCATCCCTTGCAAGGAAGGCCAGGTAGGGGGTCGGCCCGGGGTCAGTAGGCTCCAAATCCAACCCAGTTAGACTGAATAGCACCCGGGTCAAATGAGGTCAAATTTATTATTTTTAAAAAAATTGTTAAAAAATTTTAAAAAATCGCATAAAAATATAAAACAATTATATTATTTACGTATACATAAATATATATATATATATAATTATATTCGTGTTATAATTGAATAGGAGTGTCTATGAGTGTATACAAGTAAATATGATTTTTTTATTATGTTGTATTAGTAATATGTTGGGAAAGAGTTAATCTCAAGTGAAAGGGTAAAGACGATTAAGAAACAATTTTATAAGTTTTAAGTATGTATTATATATTTATAATCACAAATCTTAACCATATGTAATAGTATAAGTGATAGTGAAATATTGTTATACTATCAATAAATGGGGCACTTAAGAATCACGGATCAACCTCGTGTGGCCCTAGACCAAACTGGAGAACCACGGTCCCTTGAACAACCCTGTTGCCCCGCACATGGCCAGCTGCTGGCATGCCCCCTTTCCCCGCCTCTGCCCCCCATCCAGCAGCACCTACCACCGTAGTCCCTGTGTGTTCCCAACACTGCAACCTCCCCGCTTTGCTCCCCATTCCAGTCGTGTCTCTCCTGCTCCTGATGGCAGACACCACCCATATCTCAACTGAGACTGTCACGACTCTCAGAAGGAAGTGCATCAGTGCGATGGAATATATACAAGCCCTGACAGATGCCCTGAACCAACCCATGCTAGAAGCAGGCCACCTATTGCCTTGGCTTATCTGGCCTGCCCATTGGCCCATGGCCCCATGAGGCAACAGTAAGCACCTGACGTAGCCCATCAACCTGTTTGCATTTCTACTGAATTCCCTGTCATAGTTCTTTATCACCGTGTGAGTGCGTGGGCCTAACGAGTTGTTAGAAGTGGTGTTGTAATTGTATTAATTGATCTGAAGGCAAGCAGCCAGGCAGTCTGCCCATGCCCTAGTTTGGAGATATTATCCTAATATTGACTCTCTCTCTCTCTCTCTCTCTCTCTCTCTCTCTCTCTCTCTCTCCATTAATATGCTTACCCATTTATTATGCATGTGTTGGCTGTGTTGCACAAAAGAGTGGTAATCTAGCCCATGTTTAGTTGCTGCCTTGCCATCTGGCAAGGGAGGTCCATCATGAAGCCCAAAAGCGAACATAGAGCACTAAAGCATCCTTGACTTGTTTAGTATCCATATTACCACAGTCCCACCTCTGATGAGAGAGGCCGCCAATAGGGCCCAGCATCCACTTTTGTCGACTTAGTTGTTCATTTGGATTCAGTTCGTCCTTATGGGTCCACCTGTTTCTATGTAAAATTGGTTGCATGTATTTGGTTCACGGGAAAAGTTGATTACCAGTGTTATTTGGTTGCATGTAAAACATCAATCAAAGGAAAACATTCTTCATTGACCAAGACAAAATCAGGATTTCGGCATCCTAAAAATTTAAGCTTAAACCAGTTTCAGGAATGTTTTGATGTTTCTTTTGGCATCCTAAAAATTTAAGCTTAAGCCATTTTCAAGAACGTTTCAATGTTTTTTCTAGACTTAATGATTAAAATATTAAATATTTTTATGCAATTAAATAATCAACCTAATATTTAAAACCTAATATTAAATAATCAATTTAATTAGTAAAAAAAATTTAAAAATTTTTTATCATATATTTAATTTAAAAATATAAACTTGCTATTTAGTAATTATTTCTAAAAATTCAAATAAATAAGTGAATATACTAATAAAACTTTACGCCAAATTTAGAAAAAATATTTGCAGGTATTAAAAAAATAAAAACATTATAAAAAATTTAAAAAAAATCTTGTTTTTGAAAAAATTAATTTACTAGTATCTAAATAATAAACTAAGTTTCCAGTTTTATCCACGAATAACTTCATGCCAAATAATTTACTTAAATTTTTCGTCACAAATTTTTTATAAATAAATTATTTTATTTTATGACTATTCATAAAATTATCTATCTCTGATATGGTCTCATTGAAGTCCTTAACAAAGTTTAATAGAAAATTGATCTACAGGAAACCAGATGACAAGTTGATGTTTTCAATTTCCTTAAAAAAGGATTCAATGAAAGAATTTTTTTCCTTGATTTAGTTTTTATGTGAAACCAAATGAAACCTAATTCAACATAAACTCTACATATCACTCATGGCATGGTCATTTAGGTCCTAACTGAGAGCTAGTCCCACATAATTTTCTTTACATTCCTCCAAGATGAAGCCAATAACTTAGTTGGCATTCCTTGCAGTTGGGTATATATAGAAATGAGGCAGGAAAAGGAGGTAGCGGAGCAGATGAGCATTCTGGAAAGAGGATGTAAAGCTACTTTGAATTGATAAGTCTATATGGTTAGAACTTGGATCATCACATTCATCAAAAAACAGTTACAAATTGCATCATCTAGCCCGAAGAGCCGGTAGCCTGCCAGCCATCATAGAAGAAATGTGGGGGGGGAGAGAAGGGAGAAACAGAGGATATGAAGCACTCAGTTGATATTTTTCTCTACAGATTTGAAGTACTTCCTAACTTCTGCATTATTCTTATATGACACTATAGATGGCTCCATTTCCAACTTTAATTTTTCCCTTCATTCATCAAAGAATTCTTACAAACAGAATGAATCAGTAAGGCTCCATAACTGGTAGATTGTCAAAACTCATGAATTAGTAAAGGCTCATGGTGAGGACACCCGAGACAAAGAATATTTTGGCAAGGTCTACCGGTGTAGACCGCTGGGGTCTATTTGGCTGGGAGATTATTTTTACGAGGCTAAATGATGTTCAGAATAATTTTCAGAAGTATTTTACGAATTTTCTGGAACTTGGAAGGTTTCAGTAAATTTTTTTAGGCACTTACTGATATCCTAGTATTTTTTTCTTAATTTTCTGAACCATGTCCTGTATTTTGGCATTTTTCGGTAATTGCCAGGTGCCTTTTTCCATTTTCTGAGCATTTACAGCAATTTATCTTCTTTTTCTCCTATAAATAGGAGCACCCACATGTAACATACGATGATGGTTGAATGAAAATTTAAAGGATGTTGCTGATTCAACTTTTGCCCCTGGTCTATCTTCTGTTGCCTCTCCCAAACAGTCTACTTTCCGGTTTTACCCCCGCATCCCGTCAACTTAATCACTTGGACGTCGTCTCTCTCTTCATTCGATCCCAATAGTCGATGTGGTTCTCTCTCTCCCTCTAGCGATGGCGAAACCCTAAACCCCCTTCTTCTCCATCTCGATCTCCTCTCTCCGGTGGTTTCTAGAGTTGATTCCAATTGGGAAAAATCTTCCTCGCCTCTTGATCTACTAGTTTCTTTTCTGTCCGATCTCCATCGGACCACTCTTAGGTAGTTTTCTATCCACCATCTCTTGGTGTTCGACGAGATCTTCCTCAGATCTACTTATTTGCCTCATTTGCTCTACCTGGAGGCATCGTCCCAGCTTGGAAACTTCACTTCCGTGAGCGGATACCTTGGTGCCTGGCTTGACATTTGGTGCCGGATCTGTTTGCTGCCGGTACTGTCGGTATTGTGAGCTCCGGATCTGTTAGCTATAGTGGATTTGGTCTTGGAAAAGTCATTTTCTCCTCCTGGTTAGTCCGTTTTGAGCTGATGAACGGTAAAACCTTAAACTACTTTTTACCTACTCCGGTGTTCTACTCTCAGAATCAGATGTAAAGGCTGGTTGGATACATTTTGAGCTGGTTTTAGCTAAGTTCCTTATGGTCATGCATGAATCTGAATATTGAACAAGATTTCGTGAGTTGTTGCCATGGTTTATACCGATGGTAGCCTCATTTGATGTTTCCTCCTGCTGATTTTGATATATGAGACTGGTACAATCGGATGATGAGGCTAGACTAGTCCTTATCCAATCAGTGAAACTGTTCCGTTTAGACTAGTCCCAATTCCAGTCGGAGTTTGAGGTCTATTGCTCCCGCTGATGGTTTTGAAGTTGGTTCTAACAACTGCTGAATGAATTCCGGTTTTAACAGATGATGATATTCTAAAATTATCTGGTTAAACAGATACACCAGATTTATTCTGAATTCCATATGATTTGAAAATCGACTATGTCCGAATCTGTTGGTTGATGGTAAATCTTCATTGATGAATATGATGATTGAGCTATTCTTGATCTTCCTGGTGACTTGATCTCACTCAAGATGTCGTTGGCCAATTTACTTGTCAGTGGTCCACTAGTGACAGTGGCCTATACTGATTAACAATTTGTGCTCAACTGATTCCATGGCTGTGATGTTTACTGAGCCTACTTCCAAAGACCATATTTGAACTTGCATTGGTCTGTTAATTGTTGATTGTTTCAAATTGTGTAGATTTCAGATTAAGTTGATTACTGGAATTTGTTACACCTGACGGAGAAATTAATTGGAAACAAAATTGATTCTAAAGTGCTAAGGTACTCCTGATTTCCCTTTTCCCCGAAGTAACTTCTTGTTTGCTTATTATGCATTTCATAATGTCATGCTAACTGTGGGTTAGGACCAAGCTACTATTTTAGTGTTGTTGGTAACTATTTTCATCTTGAGTTGCCTTATTCTTGTTACCTTCATATTTGAAATAGTTAACTATTTACTGATTTGATTGTGTGGTTAGTTAAATATGGTCATTAGCATAGTTTAAGATTGTCTTGTTCAACCATCTGGAAAGGCAAGTAGGACTGATTTCTAGTGATAACAGTCTAACTCCCGTGAAGAATATTTCAGCTTCTTTAAGTGTTGATGACATAATTCTAAATGGTATGTGGTTTTCATTTAATTCAATAAATTCCCTAGTCTAGATCATTTGTCCCCCATCAGCTCAATAACAAGAATATTGCCAAAAATCCTTAATTGGTAAATAAAATGATGCAATCCCTCTTTTCCCCTTTCATCACTCTATGTCAAACCAACATTCAAGAACTCAATGGTCAACTGGTATTTTAAAATTCATCATTCCCTCTTTGCTTCTAACAGTCACCTCTTTCTCTTTGATATTTTACGTCATAAAATAAACAGGCTCCTCATGTCTCTCATTCTCTCGCCTAATACCCCTCTCTACATGAGGTATTAGGATGAGAACATAAGAAATTGGAAAGAGTTCTGATGCAATCTGTTGGCATCTGAAATTTGTATTATGTTTTGGATGAAGTAAAATACAAAATATGTATATGTTTCTCTTCAAACCCTATACTATATGGAATCAAGGACCTACATGGATGGGGATCTACATGTTCTAGCTTTTGAGATGTCTTCGTGCATGATTGGACTAACAATAGCTAAGATACATGACATGCTAACACTTAGCATCATACTTCAACATCAAATGGGAAATGGGTGGTCCAGAATGGCAGGCTTGGGAAATTGCTAAGGCAATAGGGGATTGGCATACCCGCAGCACCGATGGGCATATGAAAATTCAAACATGGCCGAGAGAGTAGCGCATATTCAGTTATACATCCGAAGGCAAGTTGAGCATGGTCCATCATCGAGGGGACTGGTAATAAGTAATGCAAATGACCCTTGGAAGTTGAATAAAGGGCAATCTAAATCCTACCAAGATCAGATGAAAAATAAGATGGCCGAGGCCTTGGTAAGATGAGAGATACCATGGATATTAATGTCGAAATAAGGAAGGAATATCCCTTCTATCAGCTCTTGGCCAATATGAAAGCTAAATCAGATAATTTGAACGCCTAATCTAAGGATGGTTGATGGTTAATCTGAAAAATTAAAGGTGATCAATAGGCCTAATCCGATGGCTAGATCATCAACATATGGAGGCCATACTTAGCATCTTAACATGAATGAGGAAGGGAGTTTATGTGCTCGACAGGCCCAGTATATGTTCAGGACCTAAAGAGATATGCTTCTGGAAGAAGAAAGAAAGGCTATATGTGCATGTTTGATAGGCCGATAGGTGCCTAGAACTGAGAAAGTGACGTGTCCTCAGTTTTGATGGAATTGGATGACTGGCTATGCATCTTAGGCATTCTGGCAATCAAATAAAGGCAATAAAAACCATATCTGCCAATGCCAACTGGGTAAAGGAAGATGTTGAAGCCCGGAGATGAAGATAGCAGGGCCTAACGGGTCCAGATGATGCTCAGATCATAAGGATCATGTATCCCCTTCAATTCAAAGCCAATTGATGCCCAACTGCAAGGCCAAGACAAGAAAAACAGGCCCTGATGGACCTGTTAGATGGGGTGATGACCAAGGTAAAGGGAGGGAAGCAGAAACAAAGAAATCTACATATGTTATAGCCAGATGAGATAATAAAACCTTCTTCAGGCATGGAGCAGGGGCTTCGGCGACTCCGGAGTGTCTTTGATGCGGGACGGAATCGGCTAATACTGAATCAGACAACTAAAACTGGAAGTCAACGACCAAATTGATTAAGATGTTTAACAAAAATTGAAAACGCCCAAATTCTATTTATTCTGCCAAATCCAGATCCTGCTGACACGGTTTTGGGCCCTTGCATATGCCCGTCTGACCGAATGCAAAAGGAATTTGCGACTGCTGCATTGGCCTTAGGAACTGAGGGGTAGCGGCAGCAGCCGTCCATGAGGATGATGTGGAGTGGATTTACCTGGGAGTCATGGTCGCAGCTCAGAGAATCATGGGGTCGAACATATGAGGAGGTGGCAGATGGGGTTCGTGGCGCACGGGGTTCTGCAGCGGCCATCAGCGTGGGCGAAGCTTCGCAAAAGCTTCTGGAGGGTAGCCACCGTGGGATCCTCGCGCAATGGTAGGTCAAAGGAGGCCAGTAGGGCACTGCAGAGAAGGTGGTATGCGTGTGTCCCAGCGTCTGGACAGCAGGTGAGCGCAGGCAGCAGATCACAAAAAGGCAACAATCGCGCAAAGGAGAATCCATGATGGAGGAGGCTGTTGATTTCCGAAATTGCCGGAATCCTTCTCCGACAAGTTGGTTGTTGACGTTGACTGAGGACGACAACGATGACCTTGATGGTGATAGATCCGGGGCTCACCAGAATGAGGGAATCATCATCGTCGAGGAAGGAGAAAGAAGATGTTGTTGCTGATCAATGTTCGCAGCTGTCCGAGGATTGCTGGACTGCTGGAGTGGACTCCTCAGCTGTTGTCCAGGTAGGGAAAACAGACGTCGTTGTTGTTGAAGGAGATCTGCAGATGTTACGGTTCATCGGAACTGCAAGAGGTTCTCACTGATTGTTGGGAGATTGACGCCATCGATGCCGTTGACGATGGCAGAACCCTCGGAAGAAACTGATGCATATGTTGATGTCGAATGCAAAGACTTCTAACGATGTCAAAGAGAATTGAGAAGGGAGAAATCCACCATCGCTCGGTCCTTGAAGAGAAACCAGGATGGGGAAACATCGGATGAAGGCACGGAGGCCTGAGGGTAGAGGATGGAGGATAGAATGGCTACCTGCAAAAGGTTGGAAGGAAGAATCGCGATCTCACTTTTGGGGGAAAGACGAAGAAGAAACAGGGCAGAGGCCCTACACGGGAACACCACCCAAAGGTTCCAAAATTCTTCAGTGTATATCTCTGTTAAACGTTGAACGATGCCCCTTTTATAGGAGGTGACCTATTACAAGAAAAGACACCCGAAGGTAATATTTACATATTTGGAGGACTTAAAAAATCAAAAACAGTAAAATTATGTTTAAAGGTGTATCTACAGACTCATTGACTCAATGTAAAAACAATCTAACAATTGTTTTAAACTCCTAAATTTTGTCCCCATCATTCTCTCCGACTGAGAGAAAACACAACCTCAAGTTTTGATTCCGTTTTATTTATGTACGGTTGAGAACACCCAAGAGTCAATTCATGAGAATGAGTCGATCCCAAGTTCTGATACCAAATTGATGCAGGATGGAATTGGCTAAAACCGAATCGACCAAATTGACTAAGATGTTTAACCAAAATTGAAAACTCCCGAATTCTATTTATTCTGCCAAATCTAGATCCTACTAGCACAGTTTTCGGCCCTTGCATACCCCGATCTGACTGAATGCAAAAGGAATTCGCGACTGCTACATTGGCCTTAGGAACCGAGGGGTCATGGTAGCAGCCATCCATGAGGATGACGTGGAGCGGAATTACCAGGGAGTTGTGATCGCAGCTCAGAGAATCATGTGGTAGAACAAATGAGGAGGTGGCATATGGGGTTCGTGGCATGCTGGGTTCTGCAGCGGCCATCGGCATGGGCAAAGCTTCATAGAATCTTCTGGAGGGTAGTCACCATGGGATCCTCATGAATTGGTAGGTCGAAGGAGCCAGCAGGGCACTATGGAGAAGGCAGGATGTGTGCATCCCAGCATCCAGATAGCAGGTGAGAGCAGGCGGCAGATCACGAAATGGCAACAATCGCGCGAAGGGGAATCTATGGTGGAGGCTGTAAATTTCTGGAATTGCTGGAATCCTTCTTCGACGAGTTGGTTGTTGACATCGATTGAGGAGGAAGACAACGATAACCTCGCTGGTGCTAGATACAGGGCTCGCCAGACTGAGGGAATCGTTGTCATCAAGGAAGGGGAAAGAGGATGTTGTTGCTGATCGATGTTCGCAACTGTACAGGGATCACTGGACTGCTGGAGTGGACTCAGCTGGCATCCAGGTCGAGAAAATAGACATCGTCATCGTTGAAGGAGATCCACAGATGTTACAGTTCATCAGAGTCATAGGAGGTTCTCGCTGATCATCAAGAGATTGTCGCCAACAATGCCGTCGACGATGGCGGAACCCTCAAAAGAAACCGATGCAAATGTTGATGTTGAATGCAAAGACTTCTGGCAACGTTGAAGAAAACTGAGAAGGGAGAAATCCACCGTCATGCTGTCTTCAAAGGGGAACCAGAAAGGGAAATGTCGGACGAAGGCTTGGAGGCCGGAGGGTAGACGATGGAGAATAGAATGACTACCTGCCGGAGGTTGGAAGAGAGAATTGAGATCTCGCTTTTGGGAGGGAGACGAAGACGAAGAAACAGGGCAGAGATCCTTTGCGAGAACACCACCCAAAGGTTCCTAAAGTTCTTCACTGTATATCTTTGTTAAATGTTGAACGATGCCCCTTTTATAGGAGGTGGCCTACTACAAGAAAAGACACCCAAAAGTAATATTTACATATCTGGAGGAACTTAAAAAAATCAAAAACTGTAAATTTCTGTTTAAAGGAGTATCTACAGACTCATTGACTCAATGTAAAAAAATCAAACAATTGTTTTAAACTCCTAAAATTTGTCCCCATCAGTCTTGCAGAGCACTGGTAGGTACTCTGCTTCCCACCCTCTCGGGTGAGGTTGGGGGGTTTCCCAGTGTGTCTTAGGAGGAATGGATGCTCATCAGCGTCAACGTCTAGTGGCGAGGGTGAGATCCTGGACTATGTCAGCCAATAGGGGCAATCCTCGAGGTGGAAGAATGTCGGGTGGTACTAGTGGGCATCCAATTGGGAGGATCCACGTCAGGACGAGCATCCAGAGCTACACTGTGGCAACAAACATCCTTGTGGATCAATCCAACAAGAGGATGTCTTACCGTCAAGCATAGTTGTCAAGGCGCCCGCCTAGGCGGCAAGGCGCTTTTCCAAGGGCGCCTTGTCTGGGGCCAAAAAGGTGCCCAAGGTGCCCGCCTAGGCGCCCTAGGCGTACAAGGCGCCAGCCTAGGCGCCCAGACAAGGCGCCTTGGGTATTTTTACATCATTAAAAAAGTAATTTTGAGGGGTTTTTCCCCCTTGATACCCCCTCACAAGAGACACTTATTTAATGATAGTTTGAATATATTAATATATTGCATTATCACTTATACTATCATACATATTTAAGATTTATGATTATAAACATGTATTGTATACTTAATTAAGTTTCTTTTCAGCTCTTTCTTCACTCTCTCTCTGTCTCACTGATGTAACCTCAAAAATCTCAAAAAAGATTGATTCTTTTTTGTTTTGGAAATTCATTTTCCTTTTGAATTTGAATTAGGTTTGACCTTAGCATTGACTTTGTAAGAAAATAGAGGATATTTCATAAAAGTACTAGCTAGGGTCAAAATTATATGTTGAGGTTGTTAGGTTCTTTGAAAATTGATTTTGACCTCTCCCCGTCGGATGGTGCGAAGATCCGACGTTAATTACATCGAGATAACTCGAATACCCTTGATTAAGCGTCATAGCAATCCATGAAAATAGAAAACATGCATCCACAATAAACATTCACACACATATGGACACAGGAGAAAATAATCCCATGCAATTGATGGAATGCAAGCACTCAATTTTAATTTGAATTTGATTTGGGTTGGATTGAATTGATTAAATTTGTTGGTTTGATTTTGATTTGAGTTGAATTTAGTTTGAGTTGAATTTAATTGGTCAAATTAAATTGGTTGATTTGAATTGAATTTAGTTTTGAGTTGAATTTGATTTGAGTTGCTTATTGGTTTTAAATTTGGTTCAATTTAAATTTGTTGATTGATTTTAAACTTGATCTGAGTTTGATTTAATTCTTTTATTGTTTGATTTTTAGTTTGATTGGAGTTGAATTTGAATTTAGTTGATTGATTAATTTGGATTTATTTTATTGAGTCTGATTTTTATTTAATTTGTATTTGAGTTGATTTGATTGAGTTTGAATTTGTTTGGATTTGTTTTGAATTTGTTGAATTTAATTTGTTAGGTGGATTGTTTAATTTGAGTTGAATTCACTTGAATTTAGTTAAATGAAATTGACTTTGACAGGTTGCCTTGAACTTGGAATTTCTTTTAACGGATTTGTTCTCAATTTTGGTTTAATGTTCTGCAATGAGTTAAAATTTGTTGATCTTTCTGGTTTGGGAGTGTAATTGGGATCTTCAGATTTTCTTACAGGTTTCTGATTTGCTTAAGCATCTTTTATTAATGTTGGCTTATGTTTTAATTAAGTTTAAAGTTAACCCATTTCATAATTCATGAACTGCCTGACTCAAAGATGACCGAATTGGATGAGATTCAGTTTGATTTAGACCTAGTTACAGAATTCTAATCGAGTTCAGAACTGGGTGGAGTTTGATTTTCAATGAATTTAGTCTTGGGTGTTTTGATATTTTTGATTTCTGTTTCTGGGTTCTGCAGGTTGGTAGATTTCACACTTTGTTTTCAGATTCCGCACTCAAATTTCTTTAGATTTCAGACTTGCAGGCTTTAAATTTCTTTAGATTTCAGACTTTAGATGCAAAGTTCAGATTTTTGATATCTAAATGGATTGAATTCAGATTTCAGTTTTGCCTACAGACTCCTGAAATTCGGACTTAAAATGGATTCTGCATTTTCAGACTTTGTAATGTACAGATTTTCAGATTTCGGATCTTTCAAAGTTCAGATTTCCTGATTTCTTCAAATTCCAAACTCCAGATTCCTGCATTTTCAGATTTGCAGGCTTTCTGTACCAATTCAAACCTCAGATTTCTGACTTCTAATTTTCCAGAATTTCCAATTTGCAGATTTTTTAGTTCTGTGTAGATTGTGTAGATTTCAGGATCTGATTTATTCAATTACTTGGCTTGAGTTCTGTTTTGAATTTGGACTCCCGACCTCTGATTTTCAAACTTCTATGCTCCAGACTTCAAATTTCAGACTTCTGTTCAGATTTTGAGACCCCAGATTTCTCACGGATTTCAGTTCTTTGCTGTATGTTTCAGATTTCAGAAACGTGGAGTTCAGACTTTGAAACTCCCGAAATTCAGATTTTTAAGCTCCAATTTCCAGAAAACAGATTTTCAGAGATTCCTGCACCAAAACAGATTTCGGATTTAGCTCAGATTTAGATTCAACTTGGACCTGTTCTGACTTGGGTTAGTTCTGATTGACCGGTTCTGATATGAGCCAGGCAGGTCCTCAGCACTTAACAGAATTTCAGATTTCTTAAGTGTTTTGTTTTCTTATTGAAATTTCAGATTTAAGTTCAGTTTTTAATGTGCTTGCATTCCATTCAATCCAGCAGGGACTGTTTTCTCCTTGCATTGATCATTGAATTCTTCATTGTTTGAAGTTCACAAGTCCTCCTGCTTCCTCTCTTTTACAACTGTGACATCCCCTCAATTCGGGATCAAGTATATGCCAGTCTTGAGTGTAGTCTTGAACACATTCCAGCCTTTGATAGGCATCTGGAAATCTGTCTTGTCATTTCTGCAGTTTGAGTATGGTCCTGCCTTTGATAGGCACATGAAGTCTTCTCCCAACCGGTTCAAGGTTGAGCATACCCGGCTTTTGATAAGCTTGTGGGCACTCATCCCATGGTTGGTCTACCTCATTAGCCTATGGTTTGGGCATATTGGCATGTTGGTCATGCACAGCCTCCCCATGGCATAATGGGCAAAACAACTCCCTCTTGGAGCATGGTAAGACATTGGGGTCTTTAACCAGACCTTTGTATGTCCACCTTAAAGGGTCAAGGGGCGTGCTTAAAGCCGACACATTGCTTTCCCTATTTGTTTTGAATTCTTTTAAATTAAGCCAAGACCATGAGGTGGGTTTTTAGCCGGCCGGATGCTCGTCTCGGTTTGTTGATTAATTAAGTAGATTGTTATTTAATTTCTGTTTATTGTTTATTTTATTTTATTTTTTTGAATTATGGGTCAATAGACGTGCTTAAAGCCGGCCTATTGCTTGCCCATTTATTTTGATTCTTTTAAGTTATGCCGAGACCATGAGGCGGGTTTTTAGCCGGCCGGATGCTCGCCTCGGTTTGTTGAATTAATTAATGGATTTTTATTTAAGTTTGAACTTGTTTGTGTCTTTTAAGAAAAAATTAATTTTGTTGGGTCTTCTTTGGATCCTGTTCGCAGCCCATCTTCTTCTCCCCCTTCTTTTCTTTTCTTCTCTTTTTTTTTAACCTCTTTAAAAGGTGGGCCCCACAGTGGTTGACCGGCGGGTCAACAGGCCCCTCCACAGCTTCTCCTCGCAAGCGCAGCCTCTCGCGTGCGTGGTGCCTGGCCGCGGCTGCGGCCGCGGCCTTTTTCTTTTTTTTTGCCTCTTTCTTATCCGGTGGGCCCCATTGCTATTTTGACCCCGGGGTCAAAATCGGAGCCGACGGA
Organism: Cryptocoryne crispatula var. balansae; assembly: GCA_036172225.1. Taxonomy (NCBI): domain Eukaryota; kingdom Viridiplantae; phylum Streptophyta; class Magnoliopsida; order Alismatales; family Araceae; genus Cryptocoryne; species Cryptocoryne crispatula. Next base: position 10,103,334 of record CM069923.1, on the reverse strand, counting down.
CGCGCGCCTCCTCTTCCCCTGTTCATGCGCCAGCGTGGACGTAGGTTGGGAAAAAAATAAAAACGGTGGCCTTCTCTCCCTCCCGACCAGACGGCGGCACCGCGGAGCTCTCCGGCGGAAGCAGGCGACGGTGCGAGGTGCTGCAGGGCTCTCCGACGGCGGAAGAGGGTGCTCCTTACCAATTTGGGCTGGCTTGCGGCGGGAGGTTCCGGAAGAGCAGCTTCCGGCGAGGGCTTCTTGCGGCAGGGACTTCCGGCGACGAGGGGCTTCCGGCGAGGGCTTCTCGCGGCAGGGACTTCCGCGACGAGAACCTCCGGAAGGGCCTGCGGGCTTGGGGGCTTCCGGCCAGACAATCGAAGGGCCTTCGAGCAACGGCGTAGAGGGGCGACTCCGGTAGGCTTTCTGTCAACTCCCTCTCTCGGTCTCTCGATCGCTCTCCTTCGGGGGGTGTTCACGCGCGGCTCTTCTGGGGTCTGTTCTCTCCTCTCTCTTTTTTTTTCCTCACGCACACTCGGGGGGTCTCTTATAGGCCTCCGCTGTGTCCTTCCTCCGTCGGGAGACTTCCCGCAATGGAGATTGCGGCCCCCAGACGGACTCGGAGCAATCCCGGATTTCATGGGATCGACCCCTTCCTTCCCTTCTTATCTTCCCATGCCCTCTTACGATAGTCCCCTGCCGTCGTTAGAGTCCAACTGGGAGTCGGTCTCCTCCCCTTGTCCCGACAGTTTCTCTCCACTATTTTTCATTCATCATTTTTTTTACGTGGGCTGCTCTTGCTTGTACGAGACTTCTTCTGTTGTGAGGCCTATATGGGCCTGCATTTGACCGGGTCCGCAAAGTGCTGGACACCCATTGGACTACTTCTGTCGATTCAGCTCCTGGTCGCTTCTTTCTTCTTCTTTTTTCTTCTTTTTTTTTTGCTGATAAACGGATTGATATTTGTAGACTCCAGACATGTTTATTTATGTGCATATGTCCTCTGCATTTTTTTAATCTCACAATCAGAGCAACCATTCGTGACCAATTACTTTCATATTGTCTACTCAATATTTGTGAAATCTTGAGGTGCCAACACTCACTTATACTATTACATACTTTTTTGGGTTCGGGGGGCTTCGCCCCCCTGACAACCCCCCATAAGGGGTGCTTCCCCCTTGACCCCCGCGACCTGACCGCGCAAGTCGATCCACGACTACTCTGCACTCCCCCCATTTAATAATATTATAATAATATTTTATCATCACTTATACTATTGCACACATATATATATTTTATAATCATAAATGAGTTATATACTTAAATTTTAAAAAAATTATTTAACTTTCTTCTCTTTCACACACACATCAAATTTACTTATGTGTATTGATAAAACACTCATATTCAATTATAACATAAAAAATATAATTATATTTATGTTTTTTTATATATATAACAACCTCTCGACTCAGCCTTCCTTGAATACCGCCTTGACTACCTAGGCGATGCCTAAGCGGCCGCCTTGTCACCTAAGCGGAATCGGTACCCTTCAACGCCTTGGGCGCCTTGTCGCCTTGACAACTATGCCGTCAAGCGGTCATGGGGACTCAAAGAAAAGGTAGCAGACCTTGGTCATGTGGCAGGCACTACGTGAAGGACCACATTGCATCGGAGTGCAGAAATGGACTCAGGTGTAGGGAATGTCACGGGGTTGGGCATCGTGAGCAAGGGTGCCCGGATGTAGGATATCATATGGAGTCTAAAACTAGTCCGAGATGGCAATGCCTCCTCACGATCCGAGCGATGTCGGGAAGGTCGCCTTTGATGTTTCCTTAATGTCCGGAATGGCGGAGAAGAAGGTTTGGGCTGGGACAATGCAAATTGGTTTCGTTAAGGGGGAGGCGGACCCGGGAATCTAAGCAAGGCACTGTTAGACAAATTCCTTAAAATAAAGCGGCCGTCCACCGCCTTCTCGGTGGATTCTAGCCATAGCTCGGAGGGAATTTAATGTCGGTGTCCGCCATCGGTTGGCTGAAACCATGCGATGGGATCACTTACAATGTGCGAGCACCGGACGAGAGGTCACCGTGAAATTCATATCCACCCGTGGAAGGATGTAGCTGTAGCAGAGAAGCCTGAGAAAGGTGCAGAGTGCTGAGAATTGTTGTGCAGGACCTGCCGGTATTCGCACAGACAGAATCATGCTCGACAAGGATCCTGTCCTTGTTCGGTAATGTGATCTCGGTGGATAGAAGAAATCTACGGAAGCCATCACTTGGTAGTGTGGAGGTGGTGATCACCAGTGCTATAGATTTCGGTAATACCTTCTTCTTCCCCATCCCCATTGTAGAAGAGCAGTAGCAATTATCCATTACAGTTTCACCGTCGAAACAGGGTTTCTGCAGTGAAGGTGACGGTGCAGGTGTTCCCGGTAGTCAGATTTCAAATTCTCCCAGTTTAGCAAGCCGTATCAGATAGGGAAAGCAGTGGAAGGAGGACCTTCTGATTTCGGCAAGGTTTTTAAAAACGGTAGAAAGATTTTGGAAGGGGTAGCGATGCCTGCTGGCACGGGAGAGGACGGAGCGAAACGGAAGGAGAAGATGGGTTCTCAGAACCCGATAAGCATGGATCCAAGAATACTTATGATGCGGGACAAACCGACTAGACCGGGCTAAACCGACCGAAAACGAAGCGAACCGGCGCTAATCGCCGCTAAAGCACCTAAACGAACCCAAAATAGGTCTAAACCGACACAAACCGGTCCAAACAGGCCCGAACCGGTCGAAACAGGCCCGAACCGGGCCCAAGATGGACTGAACCGGGTTAAACCGGCTCAAAACAGCCTGAACCGGCCTGAACCGGCCGGTTCAAGCGCTTAACCGGGCCGAACTGGCTTGAACCGGGTCAGAATCCGGTTGAACTGGTCTGGGAGCCGGTCTGGGCCACGGACCAGCCGGCCCCGAGCCGCACGGGCCGACCGCGCGCGTGCACGCGATCGCGGGCGCGAGGGGGGGGTCGTGGCGGCTTCCGAGGGCTCGCGGGGTGGTCGCGTGGCCTCGTCTCTGCCGTCGCAGCCCGTCGCCGTGGGAGCATCGCGGCCGTCCCGCGAAATCGCAAGCCGCGACAAAAAAACTCGCCCGAGCTCGCGATGCCTCGTCCGCGTTCACGTCGCCCCCGTCGTCGTCTTCCGACAGGTGCAGGCAGAGCGCGGAGTAGGGGAAGGACCGCCAGGCGATGGTCGCGACTCCCGGCATTGTCCGGCCGGCGGAGGAGGCGCTGGCGGAGGCTGGCCGGCTCCCTCGCGGTCGACGGAGAAGGGAACGGCGGTGCCGCCGAGGAAGGGGAATCCGGGGATCGCCGGATCCTCTCCCTCCTTCATCGTCTTCTCCTTCCGCCTCTGCTTCGTCTTCTCCCTTCGCCATCCTCGCACGAACGAAGCAGGAAAGGAGGAGTTGGGATCCGGCCCGCCATGGCCGTGGCGGAAGGGACCGGAGGAGGACCCGCTGCAGCTGCTCCCGGGGATCGCCGGTTGCAGATCTGCCGGTGGAGACGTAGACGGACAGCACCCGAGCAAGTCTTGGAATCGCCGGAGTGAGGCCGCCGTGGATGAAGGACCCGAAGGAGGACACAGCCGCGTTGACGTCGTCGATGGAAACCGGGGAGGAGAAGATGAGAAGAAAGGCACGGAGGCCTGAGGGTGAGAAGGGAGGTAGACTGGCCACCTGCCAGGTCCGGAGGGTGGAAGGGAGAAGGGGGACATCGCCATGGGGGGGGGGGGTGGAGAGGAAGAAGACCGGGGCAGAGCCCCCTACTCGGGACACCACCCGAAGGTTTCCAACAATTCAATATCACTTGTTTTTCCATGTACATCGACCCTCCTTATAAAGAAGGGGTGGGGAAAATTAAAGAAAAGACCTTTAAATGATCTATTTACAGACTCGTCCTCATAAGGACACAAATAAAAGAAAAAATCTAAAATTACCAAAATATGTCCCCATCAACTTAAGTTGATCAAACCGGCACCCATTGGCGCTCAGACCAGTCAGGCGGTTGATCGGCCCTTTCTTCATCCTCAGCTGGACTGGTAGCTCATTAAAGCCGGTCCGGCTCTCTTACCCCTCCATCTTCTTCAACCGGACAGGTCAAGAGATGTCAATTTGCAGTCAGCCAGTAACTGTCCATCGTCTCTCTGGCAGACTTCCAACTCTCAGCTTCTCCATCTACGGCCGTTGGAGACTCAAGAAGCAGCAACTACGGACAAACTGCTCCCGTCAGAACTGTGTGGTGCTAAAGAAAACATGCTAAGTGACCCTGCAGAGGTCCAGATGGCAGGTGACTATACGTTAACATCTGCCAGGTTACAGGTGACAGAAATAGAGAAGGAGACAGTCGGGGTTCAGGTGCAGATTCTGCAAGAGTGTGTTGAGACGGATGATAGTGAAGCTTTATTTAACTGAGGAGAGGACATGGAAAAGTGAGGACCTGGTGCTTTGCCCTTCAATAAAAGAGGGGGCACAGGGCCTCAACTGAGCACAGGAGGAGGGAGTTTGGTGGACTATTTCTGATGGAGAGATCCAGTCAATTGAAGAAATCATTGGTGTCACCTTTTTTTGGCAGGGAGGATGAGGTCAGGGGTTTCTTTATAAATCTAAGAGAAGATATTTTCCAGCAGGAGTGTATTACAACCGAGTTCATCAAGTCTTTTCAGAAGAGAATAGGATCCAAAAAATTGAGTTTTTTAATAAGAAATAAAATAATGAAGGACAATAGAAGATGGAAGAGGAAAGGGAAGGGCATTGTCATTTACACATGATTTGTTCAATTACTTGGGATTCCCAAGGGATTGTGGGTCAAGCCAAGATCAGGGAGCTCCATAATCTGGTGGCTTCGAAAAGACTGGATATATTACTCCTTCAAGAGACAAAAAGAGTTTTTGCTGATGCTGAGCAGTGTGAACAGGATAAGTTAAAATGTAATTCTTTATCTGGTTTATCCTATGTTCCTTCTACTGGCAGGAGTGGTGGCCTAGCTATTCGGTGGACTGAAGACCTGTTCAAGGTGGAAATGTCAGAAAAAAAAGTCATCTTCAGATGCTGAAAATTTACAATCGAAGGCATGGGGAAGTTTGGTTCTTGTGCAATGTCTATGGCCCGGTCAGAAAAGGTGACAAGCCTGTCTTCTCTATTCTGAAGGATATTGTCTATTGTCATGAAATTTCAAGGCACATCCTGGTGTGTAGGGGTGATTTCAATGTGGTCCGCAAGAAGGATAAGAGATTTGGTCATGGTAATTGATCTCAAGAGATGCAAGTCTTCAATGATTAGGTGTATGATTGTGATATGATTGAAGTGCCCCTGCCTTCTATCAATTTCACTTGTTCTAACTGCAAATCTATATCTAAGCTTGATAGATTTTTTTCTCAACTCTCATTGGGTGGAAACCTTTGGCATACCTAATAGCTTTCACATTCTGAGAGTCTCGGATCACTTTGCTAGTTTTTTGAGAAATTTTTTTGTAATAGGCCCTAGCGGAATCAGCCTAAGAAGTTCAGGTTTGAGGTAGCCTGGTGTAGGGCTAAGAACCTTAAAGATTTGGTTAAGCATTGGTGGAAGCATCATACGGTTGTGTCACCATCAGCTACACAGAGATTCACAGGTAAATTAAAATGGATTGGAAAGTGTTTGATCAAATGGTCAAAGGAGCAGTTTCATACAACTGCCAAAGAAAGGGAGGGCTGGCTATCAAAAATTGATCTGTTTGATCGCCTGAATGACACCGATCAGATCACTCCTGCCCAGAGAGAGAAGCGGAGAAAGGATGAGGACTATAAAGAATGGTGCATGAGGGAGGAAGTCAAGTAGAGACAAAGGTCTAAAAAACTATGGCTTAAAGAGGGGGGTAAGAACACCAAATTTTTCCATACACAAGCATCTCTCAGAAGCAAAGAAATACTCTTCATAAGCTCAATGTTAATGGGACAGAGTGTATTGGCTCAGAGCAAATAGGTCATGCTGCTGCTGATTACTATAAATCCTTGTTTGCTAATGATGGCAGGTAGTTGCCGATGGTCAATTTTAACATTCAAAAGGCCCTTGAAGAAGAAGATATGCACGCACTCATTTGTAATTTCACTGAAGAAATAGTGTTGGCTGCTACTAAAGACATGGATCCCTTTAAAGCCCTGGGGCAGGATGGTTTCTCTGCCGGTTTCTATGCTCATTTCTGGGACATCATCAAAAGTGCTTACATGGCTATGATTAAGGAGTTTGAAGACAAGCATGATTGCATTAGGCTGGTAGATTCTACCTCTCTTGCACTTATTCCTAAGAAAGATTGTGTTGGTAACATCAAAGATCTTAGGCCGACCAGCCTCTTGAACTGTTTGTACAAGATTGTGACTAAGATTCTAGCCAATAGTGTGTCAAGCACCACCCAATCAGCTTTTGTTCCGGGTAAAAATATTATAGATAATTACATGGCAGCACACGAAAGCTTACATGATCAGAGGCAAAGAAGGATGAGATGTATTCTCCTCAAGCTTGATTTTGAATAGAGGGATTACTTAGATCAAATGGAGTATTAGCACTGCCAAATTCACAGTTGATGTCAATGGAAAGGGTTATGGGTTTTTTCAATCCTCTAGATGACTTACACAGGGTGATCCCATTTCACCTCAGTTGTTTGTGCTTGAGTCAGATTCTCAGCATCATGTGGCAGAAAGCAGCACAAAAATAATTTGATTGATGGGATTGTAGGGGGAAACAAGAGGGAATATATCACCCATCTTCTTTTTACAGATGTTACCCTTCTTTTCTCTTCTGCCAAGATTGATAAATGCATTACCCTGAGAAGCATGATGTCCTTTTTGCAATCAATTACAGGGCTGAAGATTAACAGGAGTAAATGTGAGCTTATAGGTATGAACTTTGATGACCAACAGCATAGAAAAATTCAAAGTATTTTTAAAATGTAGTGTGTCATATTTCCTATTAAGTATCTGGGGCTACCTCTATCTGACAAGGAACCAAGTACAAGGACTGGCATTGCGTAGTCAAAAAATTTAAGAATAACTTCAAGGCTGGAAAGCTAAGATGTTGACTGTGGGCAGCAGGCAGATCTTATCAAAGACTACTCCACAAAGTATGCCACTTTACTTCTTTTCTATTCTCAGGGTCCCAAGAAGCATATGTCAGAAATTAGAGAGGATCAGGGCAAAGTTTTTTCTGGAATGGTAATAGCTCAAACAGAGGACTTCATCTTGTTAAATTAAGTCATGTACACAGCTCTCCTCAGGAGGGGGGAGGTCTTGTCCCCCTTGAGGCCACAAATGATGCTTTGTTATCCAAGTGGTTGTGAAAGCTGAATACTAATAGAGACTCCCTTTGGGCAAGAATTGTTTGCTTCAAATATAATATAGGTACAGATGGTACTTGGGTTAAAGACTTCAGATCTTCTAGCAGACTCTCAAGTATTTGGAAATGCATTCTTCACAATTGGGAGGGTGTTTGGCTCGGGCAGCTCGATTGTCATTGGCAATGGGAGAAGAACTTCCTTTTGGAAGGATGTGTGGGCTGATAGCAACACCTTTGGGGAGATATTTCCTAATCCTTTAAGGCTCTCAACCAACCCTAATGCTACAGTCAATGATATGTGGGATGAATCTTCTAGTTGGTGCATCACCTTTAGACGGAATCTCAAGAACAATGAGATACAGGAGCTTACCACTCTGTTTAGTACCTTAGGTAATCATTCTTGTGTGGTGAACAAGGAGGACCAACTCATTTGGCTTCCTACCAATGATCTGAAGTTTAATGTAAGATCTACCTTGAAGAAACTGAATTTCAGTGGAGTAGAGGTCCCTTGGTTTAGTTCGGTGTGAAGGAAGCATCTTCCTAGTAAGATCAAGATCTTCTTATGAAAGGTGTCATTCAGGCTTCCCACTAGGCCCTACTGAAAAGGATATTCCCATCTGTCTACGAACTGCATTTTCTGCAACCTTAGAGAAAAGGATATGAAACATTTGTTCTTCAGGTGTGGCATTATCAACTACCTTTGGCGTACAGTCTTTAAGAGCAGGAAGCTAGAGTGGGAGGAGCCCACTAACGTTCTTTCTCTCTTGTTAGTTTGGCCTGAACTGAATCCGTGGCAAGATTGTGGAGTGCTATAGAAACTGGTACTCCTGGGTATGCTATGGAAATTTTGGCTCATGAGAAACAGATGCATTTTTCAGGGGGAGTTTACCATCCCTATCTGATCTTGCACTCAATGGTGACTCATGTTAAAGACTGGTTTTGAGCATCCTCCGGGTCACTTGAATTCTATTTTGGTTGAAGAGAAATTGCTGTGTTTTAAGCTTTTTTCTTTTGTAACCCCCCTCTCCCCTACCACCTCAGTAAGTGTTTTACTTTTAAGCTTCCTAGGTAATCTTCCGACCTTTTTGGTCTTTTACTCTTATTGAATTTACGGTGGCCTTGGTCACCTTCAAAAAAAAAAATAGAACCTTCGAGCAATGCTTCTTCTTCAAATCTGACCCAGCAGTGGCAGAATTGAAGCCTGATGACGTTCCTAGCAAAGATAGTCAGCCGTGGTGGAGGAAGAAGGATAAGAAGAGGAAAGACCAAGCTGTTGGGGTGTTCTTGGTCCAGAACACACAAAAGGATAGGTTTAATGGGTCAACTGATGCATTTGAATGTGATTTGGGGTCAAAGCAAAGTCCTAGGTCAATCTAAGGAAGTTTGACCGCCACTTCTTGATCCTAGTTCGACTAGGATTGATTGCTATTTAAATAAAAAAGAAGATAATGATTGGCATAAGATCCAAAGGAGGAGATGCTCTAATGACTTAAAAAATGGATCTAATCATTAATGGGTCATTAATAAGATTCGAGTCCTATTTAAATGCTAATTGGAATAGGATTGATGTTTATTTAAATAAATAAGATGATGAGATGGTGATTGACACAAGATCTAATGAACGGGATCTTAAGTTAAGTAGTGAATCCAACCACTAATGGGCCCTTAATAGGATCCGGATCCTACTTAAACCCAAGATGGGTACCAGATCCTCTCTTAGTCCTAAATGGATTAGGACTCAATCTAATTTAAATCAATGGACATGGCAAGGGCATTTAAATGGCAGTGGTCCAAGGCCAGCCCCTTAATGAGCCTGACTTTCTTAAAATATGACCTAATAACACATGTTTCAAATAAATGAGCCAAATACCAATTGGATAATGGGCCCAAATAAAAAAAGCCCAGTTGGGATGCAAAGGGTAATTATTCAAATGAGGAAGAGCTTAATAGGACTAATTTGGTCAATATGAGGCCCAATAGCACAACTCTGATATTTTATATTTATTGGGTCATAGATAGTATGAAATCCAGCCCAATATTGAATGTCAATGCCATAAGCTCCATACTTTATGCTTATTGGGGTCACAGATGGCAGAAAATGAGCCCAGATGTCAAATTCACCATATATTATGCTTATTGGACCATAGATGACAAGAGGTGGGCCAGATGGCACATTCACCATACGTTATGTTTACTTGGCCACAAACAGCATAAATCAGGCCCAATATCAAGTTGGCAATGCCACATGATTCAAATGGGCCGATGTTGATGAAAGTTAAGCCCAATTGGAAATTTCAAATAATCCATGATCAGATTATGTAAAATGTCACGTATTGACATGATGCCAAGATCCTTAATTGGCCCAATTAAATGAAGAGCTCAAATAGATTTATTGGCAACAAATGAAGCTTTCAAGAGTTCATATGCCAACATTTGGTTAATTATCATACGAAAGATCAAATAATGGTCTTGTCATATCAAGATGAGATTCAAGAAGCTACAGGAGCCCATTGGGAATTACTCAAATCTCTGTCAGATGGATTAAGCAACTACATGATATGAGGCCCAATTTGAAGAAATATTTTCAACCAAGCTTGTTGATATATCTATATGATGATAATGAGCTCAATTCAATTCAGATATCAATAGATTCTCAAGGCCCATTTACTCAAATACAAGTTTCTATGAAAGAATAAGCCCAATCAAGGAAGATCACTTGTGCAAGATTCAAGGGCTGATGTTTAATAATAAATTTTAATCCCATTACCATAATTTTGGCATAATTACTATGCTCATGTTGGTAGCCTAATATATTCGATGGAAATCAGGCCCATTTGGCATTTAAATATGGCCCATCTTATGCTTCTTTAAGCATTAATTTAGTGATTCGAAATTGGAGGATCAATGGTCATTAAAGCCCCTTGGATCATGTGCCATATGATGAGGTCCTAGGTCGGATCCAATGGGCACACAACCGCCTGACAGCCATTGAAGAAGACTTATAAGTCAAGCCATAACCGCAAGGCAGATAGAGTCAAAAAAGCTTCCCCATCAAAAGCTCCTATAAAGCAGGAAGAAGTGGAGGTGGATCAAGCGCATATCTCCCACCTTCTCATGCTTGACCAGGTCTATCTCTCATTTTAAAGAGTTTTCAGCCAATGAGAAGTGTCCACCCATGCAAGGACTTCAACTAATATTCAAATATGCCATGGAGGAAGCTGGAAGATAGAAGAATGGACCAGGTTCTCCTCCCATTATCTCCTACGTGTGCAAGAAGAGAGAAATGATAGGAACAGTCCTCAGTGGAGGGAACTCTCCACTAATATCTCTATATAAATAGGTCTTCAAGTCACCTATTAAGGTTCCACATGCCGAAGGCAAGGTTCCAAAAACGGAAATAGAAAGGTGTTGTTGCAGGTCATCCTTTCCTTCCCCTCATGGGTCATGCACTCTGCCCAGTCATCCTTTCCCTACCCTCATGTACATGGCCAAACCACACAGAGATATGCTACCCAGGTAGCCCCTCCTCACATGTATATGGCCTTATCCCATGCAAATAACCCCCTCTATACATAGCCTAGCTTGGTCCCTTGTCTATGCGGACCTATCTTTTTGTCATATTGAACATGGTCATATGACAGTCAATATATTCCCCCACCCTACCACCCTATCATGGCAATATGTTAGCCTATAAAGCCCCCTGTTCGGCCATCCTTCCATGACCTATAACAGTCATCTATGTACACACTTAGAGGCATAATAAACCATGGTTCGCCGGGTCGCGACCCAGGCCCGACCCGGTCGCTTTTGGGGCCGACCGACCCGGTCCCGACCCCAAGACCACAACCCCAAAATTAATATTTTATTATTATTTTTGGCGACCCCGGCCGACCCGGGTCGGTTTTGGGCCCAACCGACCCAGTCCCGACTCCCGACCCCACCTTCCTTGTAATAAACCATATGGTGATCAGCCTTTAAATGCTCAATATCTTGAGATAAAAAGCTGACTGGACTATCTTGGTAATCATGCCTGTACATAACATCTTTCATGGCCTATCTTTTTGTCATATTGAACATGTCCCGAACCCATCTTTGATGGCCTATCCATCTTCTAAAAACCAAACCCACATATGGTCCAGGCCATGGCCTATACTCCTCCAACTAAGCCTAACTGGGTACACCCTAATGAGATCTGAAAAGTAATATATGCACAGACCTATATCAGACCAAGATGCTCCATTTGTGGGTCTATCCATACTGTCTATGACCTGAACATACTGTCCATGAAACTAATCAGGCCACGTCCACTCTTTCACCTATCCAAATGAGTCAAATGAAGAAGGCACAGTGGTTTGGTAGTGGCAAAGGTCAAGGCAATGAATGAGGGCAATGATGAACCAAGATGAAGACATGGCAGGCTTACCGGGCTTGAGATGACATGCATGATATGAGGATGGGCCAATATGCCGAAATTGACAAGATGGCAATAAGGATGGGCCGAGATGGCCATATGACAAAAATAAAATGAACCTCTTAAATATTTAAACCATACGAAAACATTTAAGAAGCTAAACCTATTAGACCCTCTCATAATATTGGATGGACACACAAGCATGTCCCCGAGTTGTGCCGATCCTGAACAGGTATGTGGGCACACCACCACCGTACACCAATCCTTCCCCAATGTAGGGAATTCATACTCCATCTACTAAGAAAAAATTCCCACTTGATTTAAGAGGAGGTCATGCATGTTATCATGATAAACCGACCCTAAAATCTAAAAAGGGAGAAGGGTAAATATCTCATGCCCACATAGGGCTATGGAAATACCTAGATGATTTCATTTAAAAAATTTATAGCTATGTACGCCTTCCCACATGACGAAGTAACATGATGTTCCCCATATCATGTTGAATGACATCTACGTCTAAAATACCTGTGTTATGATTAGGGAGTATTGATATAACCCACATGAACCATATGGAATGCACATATAACAAGAATAAGATTCTAAAATGAACAAAAGATGCCAAAACCGTAGGATCCGAAAATACCCAAACATGATAAAATCTGCAATTTTGAATTCATGAAATATAAACCATAAAGAGAACCCGATAAGATAACCTGAAACCCATAAGGATCTGAAAAATGGCTAAAATAGTCTGGAAACAGAAATGATGTAGAAAAAAAATTCCCTAAGTTTCAAATCTGAAGATGCTTAAATCAAATCATGTATGTATATGTCAATCTGATCATAAAAAATGATGCCCAGTCTAAGCCATCCGAAATCAAGATGCTTAAAAACTGATCATGCAGATTTAAAAGAGAAGGTCAATCTCTTAAGGTCAGATCATAAACCAGTGTTTGGAATCTGAACGCATATAATTTGAAGATAAATGGAATGAAAATCCCAAGGTCACATATCGGATTTCTCTCTAAGGTTCAAAAGATATGCAAATCTGATTATGTATTGAAAGTAATGATAACTTGGGGGTCTGAAGGCTCATTCGAGATCATAGATGTTTGCCCCATAACCCAACTGCTAATCTCAGATTTTATCAGTCCTAGATCTGAACATTACAAGGTTAAGTTCAGGATCTGAAAATGCCAAGACTTGTGTGCTCAGATGTGATGCTCATCATCATAACTTGTCAAAGATGACAATTTTCAGATCAAAAGGATCTAAGGATGGCAAAACATAATCTGATGCTTAGATTAGATAAGATCAAGTTCAGAGTTGACATTTCAGATCTGAAGATGTTCAGAAAATATAAAATTCCGATGTTCAGGCAAATGATGTAAAATACGACCCTTTTCAGGTCCGATGGAGCCCAAGATGCTTGATGAAATATGATATAATCAGATCTTCCAGATCCTAATCAATCTTAAGATCAAAGAGATCTAATGGCTCATATCTTAAATAATGAAAACATAATCCGATGCACAAATCAGATGAATTCTGATCTTAAAAGTGTCAGTTTCAGATCTGAGAATGCCTTTAAATGAAGATGAATCACTTAAGCTCAATATGTTAAGATGACATCAATATGCTAAATGTAGTGAGAAATGGACTGATGAGAACATGTGGGTAATCCGAAAATCCACAAAGTCCCAATGATCTCAATAAGAAAAAATGGCCAAAATGAGGATTCCAAATGCTCTAAGTCTAAATGCTCACATGCCAAGACTCAGACAGAGGATGGAATTGAATATGATTTGATCAAAATATCATAAGGGCTGATCTTAACATGTTAGTCAAACTTCTAAGTCTAAGATCTCTAGTGCCAAGGCTTAAAAATGGAAGAGTGGTCTAATGAATTCTAAGTTTAAAATGCTTAATGGTGGGGACACCAGACTTCAGGATAAATTTGAATATTTTAGGGAAATTTACAAGCGCCGGCCTCGACAGTTGGGGGCCATCTGGTTTGATCATGAAAACTCTTAGGGAATTTTGGGCCGTCGGTTTGGTTTTGTTTTGGCCGGCCCATCTGCGGGTTGTCTTTTACGATTTCCTTTTTGTTAATTCCGGGGTTCTTCTCTTTTTGTCCGTTAGGACCTCGCCGGGATGTCCGTGCGCAGGTCGTCGTGCGTCGCCTTGCTTTCTGTTGCGACGGAGTCGCCCCTTCTTTTCTTTTTGTCTTTTCCCGGTGGCTTGGTTATATGAAGGCCGCGCGGTCCCATTGTAAAGAGGAGAAGGGAACGGAATCGAAAAAAGTTTACAGTGGCGCTAATGCGTGGAATCCCGTGTCCTTAACGCGATTGAGCTTGGCGTGGCGTCCGTGGCGATTGAGTCCCGAAGCGATGGGTGCGGGTCACTTCGCACTGTCCTCCTCCTCTCTCTCCCCGAGCTCCGGCGACCTCGCTCGCACCGGCTGGTCCTCCGCCTCAGCGCTCGCCCTCCCCGTTCCGCGGGGATGGAGCGATGTTACGCCCTCGTCCCCGAAGGGGAAATCGATCGTCGCACCTCGCTCCTCCGACTTCGTCTTCTTCGTCGTCTCAAGCAGGGCAGTCTCCAGTCCGTTTTCGTGGCAGGACAGGGGCAGGGCTAGCCCACGGCGAAGGTATGGGGGGAACTACCCTCTCGAGCATTTTTCCCCCCGATCTATTGTCCTCCGAATAGATCGGTCCCTCCGTAAATCCCTCGGTCCCTCCCGTCGGTATTCGCCCCTCTCTCTCTCTCAACCACCGGAGGGGCTTCATTCCGGTGATTTTCCCAAACAGCCGCTTGCCGCGCGCGCGGAGATATCGGCTCCGGGGGTTCTCCTCCCACCCTGAGAGTCCATACAGACGTTGCTGGAAGCATCTTCTGCCGGCAGGGCGATGTCCTGGTAGTTGGCTGTCCCACAAGCTATTATTCAGTCCTCTGCTGTACCGGGCTCATCTATTTCGGCCCCTAAATCGGATATGCCTTCCAATGGCAACTTGGCTCGTTCGTGACAATATTCAATCCTCTGCTGTGGGGTTTTCCTAGTGATAACCGTCTCGGTATCTAATCGGTGTGCTGTTTTCCGAATGGTGTACGAGAATGATGAGGGGTGCCGAGAACCACAGATCCCTTGGGAGGTCGGCCACCAGGTCGTGAGCCAACCAGGACGTTTTCCCCTCACTCAGCGCTGATTCTGTTCTTGTGAAGGGCTCCGGCCTAGGAAGGTAGCCCCATCGGATAGGTGTTCCGTTCTCTGCCGCAAGTAAGCAACTGGGGCTTGTCTGCTTCTTATGGTTTGCCGCGCGGTAGTAGCACCCGCTGACTCACTGAAGCGGTGATGAACAACTGAGCTTCTTCCGGGATTCCTATGCCTAGTCTTTTCCTCGGCTGAATGTTTTGATCGGTCTTATTCCCGAGTTCTCCAAGGTTGTTCAGGCGGAATCTTATTGGGTTGCGACCGAAGAAGGACAGCAGGAGACAGGGCCTGCCCCATCAGAGGATCATCGTCCCGAGCACCACCTTCGGTGTATGCATTGAGGTACATTCTGTCCACTACTCCCGAAGGGACCTTCGCGGGTTTATTATCCGGTATTCGACATGCCATGCTACGTGAGTAGGTTCTAGCCATTGTCTTTATTCTATTGTCGTGGTTGACAACTTAACCGTAAGCCGGAACAATCCCATCTCGGGTACGTAGTTAAATTTGTTATGTTAATCGTAGAGCCATTCATGTTTATCGAAGTGGATCCGAACCGGTATTATTTCCCCGTTCATTTTGTTATTACCTGAATGGTTCCATCTCCTCACCTTGCAGTTTCCGGATAAGGAAACCAGTTTGGATATTACTTTGTGAGTTCCTATGATGCTAGTTTAATTATTGAGCATGATCATTCCTAACCAGCATATTAGTGCATTCCATACCCTGTTTGCATCATTTAAGCATGCTAATGTGCATCCATTGATCCTGTCCCGCATCACTTAATGTCAAAACTTAGAACATGACATGCTTTGATCGGATGCCATAACATCAGATCTGAGAAATAATCCTAAATTCTATATGTCAGATGCCAAGACTTCGAATAAAAAAAATGCAATGAACATGCTCATGATCGGATATAATAAAATCAGATATGAAAATATTCCCAAGTCTAAAATGCTAGGACTTCAATGGGAAACATGATGAGTTTGATAAGCTCTAATCCAATATGCCTAATACTATGACTTAGAACAAAATGGACTTCAATGATCTGAAACATGGTAAGTTCTGATGAAAGATCTTATAATCAAAGCACATTCCAACATAAAATTTAATTCAAACATGCCTTTAATAAACCTCGGATCTCATGAACTTTATGATTCAAAAATGTCTTCGTGTTAAGACTTTGAACAAAAAGAGTTAAATCCACATGTCAAATATGTTTAAATCTTAATTTATGACTTTCATAGAACTTAATGATCAATTTTGATCTCATGGCTCCTTAAGTCTAAAAAATTAAGAATTCGCTAAAAAAATATCCTTAAAATTTGGGATCCTAAAGTGCACCTCCATGAAATATAAATCAAACTCAAATCAAACTTAAAAAATGTCAAGTTTGCATTCCATTGAATTTATGGGGCTATAACTCCTACATGTTCTTTTGTGAATGTATATTTCTATGTTATGAGTTGTATGGGTGTTAATCAAAAGTATTCGAATATTCTCGATGTAATTAATATCAGAACTTCACATCTTCCAATGGAGAAAGATCCAAAGACATATTTAAATGAACCCAAAACCTCAATATATATATATGTTTATGCATATAAACATTTTCATAGTAGTTAATAATAACCAAAAATAACAAAAATTATTTTTCCAAAATAAATGAAATAACATGAATTTTGAATGTTTAAAATTTTTGGGGTCTCACAGAATCATACATCCTACTGCACCCATGAGTATGTCACTGAGTGATGCAAAACACCATCTTTAGTTATTAATCATGTAATCGTCATATTACTTATATGTGAAAGTAAGCATGATACTGACCTTAAAGATGGTGCTTGTAGAAATATAGATAAACCTCTTCAAAGATGGATAGACTTCAGGTATGAGAACAGGCACCAGTTCACGAATTGAAGGCCACAACCATTCCCCTACTGCAGCAGCCTTTGTTCTGTATCGGATTTCCATTTGCCTAGATAGCATTAAAAATAGATATAAGGATTAAGAAAAAAGGTTACGGCGAGGCTGTTCTTACCCAATAAAACGAAAATGGCTGTTCTTACCCCATAAAATGAAGATTAGCCTCTGGAAATAGAACCTTCAGTTTGTAGTAAGATGACTTTTCTTCTTCGCTTTCAGATACCAGAAAATGAAAATGCACTTTTTCTGGGACCCTGGAAGCCCAAAGATCAGTAGAGAAAGCACATGTGTTTCTTGATAGATCTAGTGAGCAACAGACTGAACAGAATATATGACAGAATTCAACTTATTTTCAACTGATCTAACTCAAATGAAAAAGATGGTAAAAATGAAAAAAAAAACAAAGCTTAACTAATATAATATAGTCAGCCATGAAACAGGTTATGCAAAAGTGTGCAGCACAAAGGCATTTTCGAAAGGAGGCACCCTTTGTTGATGCCTTGACAAGTATGGGATCAATGAAATAATATTGGCTAGTGGTGCATCATTCTGGATTTTGCTCATCAGGCAATTTCTTCAATCCTTGCATAAATGAGTCAAATTATAAGATAATGAATAGGGATTTATCATTTCAATCATACAAACCTTTCGGTAGAGCTAAGCATGCATATAGGAATTCCATACATTGTATCAGCCGTGTAGTTTATTGTCTACTGCCACCACTTGCTATGTACCAATTCCAAGGATTTCTGAGATAACTTTATGCATGTAAGGAAGGGATTTGAATAGAGTTAGTGGCCAATATCATGTGTCAAAGCAATTGACAGAAAATCGTATGTCATCCTTGATAAACACAATTATATATTAGCCCTTTATAAAATACAACCAACTGTGTTTAACCAGTCATCAACCTCTTGATGCAACTTGACAGACCCATCCATAGATTGCGGAATCGGTCAAATCGGATCAGAATCGGCTGTTTCCTAAATCGGATCGGCCGATTTCGATCCGATTCCTGCTTGAAAGACCGATTCTAACCTGAATTCCGCCGAAATCGGTCTGAATCGGTCGAACCAATCTTGAATCAGTCGAATCAGATCAGAATCAGAATTCTGATTTTTTTTTAGATTTTTTAAAAAAGATTCAGGCTTATCAACCAGAATCGGACCGAATCGGCATGAATCGGACCGAATCGGAATCAGAATTTTTTATTTTTTTAAAAAAAATCCAATTCTGGATCAGTTTCTCTTCTTGAGAATCGGTCAGAATCAAACCGATCCGATCCGATTCGAATCGGATAGGTACCGACCGATTCTGATTCTGATTCCGATTCTGGAATCCTTGGACCCATCAGCTACACTTACATGCCTGCTCCACTACCTTATGCATCCACCCTTTACCCTATATGCTGGTGTCATGCTTTTCTTTTCTGAGCAAGAGAGCAGTAATGCCAAACTTCATTTAGTAACATGAAACAAAGAACAAAGAACAAAAAAAAAATTTCTTATGACACAAGATAGAAGAAAAAGAAAAGAGAAAAAAAAGACCACAGCCCACAAGAGACCCATAAAGGCAACCCAAGCTTCTCATCTGCTTCAGACTGTCCTATGTTGCAGCAGGAGTTAACTTTTAATACAACTTCCTTGCTATTACCATTTCATTTCCTCTCGTAGTCTATAGAAAACTAACCTTTCTCAGTATATTCAAAGTGTTACTGCTAGATTTGTTCATTTTTTGCATATTATAAGCTTTGGTTCAATACATGAATTCAAGAGTTGCTGATTGTCAGCGCCATCCAGTCAACATAGTTGATCCATATGTATATAAGCAGAATATTTATTTGTCAGTACAGTACAAATAAATGTTGAACCAAAGATTAGATAGAATGAGGAAGAGTGAGTTAATTTATACATTACATTGTTTGTGGGATCAGCCGATCCGGATCTGCCTACATAACCCCGGGGAGGGGGGTCCACAGACCAGAGCAGACTCACAAATCTGCTAATCCAGGAGGCCCATTATCTGGAGGATCCACAACTTACATTGTAGATCCACCAGACAGCTGGTCTGAAAAGGTTCAAAATCTTGTTTTCCCCACCTAAAACAGGCAGGGAAGATGTAGTGCCATGCAGCAGAAGCTCTGGTGGTTGGCCGATCTGCGGCAGGAAAGTGGCTGACCAGGAAACGCAGGCCAGGGTGTGGATCTGCTGAATCAGACAGATCTTCCTGTGGATCCTGATCATGATCAGCCTAGCAAATCCTGACTTTAGAAATCCTTCCTTGTTAAGGTCAATGTCTAAAACAAATAGAAATGAGGCTGACCTTGAGCTTGATAATGTTGAATTTACAAGAACTGCAAGAACTCGAAGATCCAAGCAATCCACCCAAGAAACAATATCAATTATGTTAATGTCTGTGCTGTTGGTTGTTAGCATTTCTGTTGTCTCAAATTGAGCTCCTAAGTTCCTGGACTGCAAAAACAAGGGGTACATCCTATAAGAATCAATTCAAGTTAGTCCATCTGGACATGAAAAATTTCGTACACCAAAACTACATTGAAAGCATATCATATGCCAAAATGGAAATCTACTGAGTAAAAAGCCATAGTTTTTTATGGTAACTTGGCTATCAAGACAAGCTTGAGGGCTTATGAATTGAGGCACTTGGCTACCACAGGCAGTACCATCAAACTAAAAGTAGATAAATAATATTGAACTACACAACAAATATGTTGATTATAAATCAATAAGGTGAAAGAAATGATGACAATAAAGTAATAAGTACATAATATAAATTAAAAAAACTATTTCTCTAACCAAATAAATTAGCTATACTAAAAAAGCATTTAATAAGCAAAAAAAGAAGTAAATAATAACTAATTCCACTAGAAATACGGGACCGCCAGTCAGTGCCTTTTCTAGATAGCCTGCCCTAGGCAAGTATGCAGCTGGTCTTATTGCTACAAAGAAAGACACCCTGGTACCTTGCAATTTGATAAGAGTCTTGCCATTGAGGTGAGCACACCTTGATAGCTGCCTTTAAAATAACAAGATATTGGCATTCAATTTAGAGAAAAGTACAAAATACTATTAATTACCTACTGTCCAAACAAAAGCAACTGACATCATAATTCTGCTCAATGTCAAAGAAGATGCATATTTGGCATCATCTGCACAGAGAAATACCTTTATCCACAAGAAAAAGAAAATGTTCAAACAAAATAATTACCTTTAACTTAAAAAAACCTGTTTACTGGAAGAAGTTGTCTCTTATCACTAGCAAACAGTCAATCTTTACTATCTATTTTTGTGAACATTAGAAACCTAGCTTTCTCCCTCCTAAACTGTCCAAATGCTCATATAACAGAATACACCAGCAGATATCAGTGAGTTTTCAAGTGGACTGGTTCGTTTTAATCATCATGTTATCAGCATTATCATATTACACTAGACATAACCTGTAATCTCTAAGCATCATTCTCGTGGTTACTGAAAGATAGCAGTATGCAGGACCATTTAGGAAGCCTCTCATGATATACCCTTCAAATAAGACACATTTCAAACAGACAATCAACCAACACTTTATTGCATGTGTTCATGACATTCTATGTTGTGTAACCGTATATGATAATATCAACTATTTATTATTGCTTCGCTAACTATACTAACCTTTTTATCCTATATGCATATAGCTTATAACTAAAATAGCATGATTGAATTGCTCAACCTATTCTTCTTAAATGGTGTAAGCTAAGACACTTTAATCTCATTATTGACAATTTGTGCAACAAGTGAAGCTAAAGAGTAAAACTTGTGGGTCCATATTCTTGAGGGATCAGACACCTGTCACTGTCACACCTCACAGATCTAATCATATGCCTGATCTACAATATCCTAACTTTGAAGACTGCCATCACTATGAAGAATATATTGCTCAAAAGTATCTGATGAGCGCTAAAACTTTTGATCTATTACATTACTTCCATCATAGGCACCTCTCCATCATCAACAACGTCATAAACCATTTAACAAAGAGTTGTGAAAGGAAGTTTTCATAGTTATGGTTTTTAATCATCCTTGTTCATTTGTTTTGGATGTTTCACTCACCTAATTTACCATAGCACCTACTAATAACGTTATGGTGTCTGATACAATGACAGAAACTGGCATTGACTAGGATCTAGCTTCCTATCTTTGAGGTGTTGAGAACAGCAACTCAACTCAACTCAACTAAGGCCTTTATCCCAAATTACTTGGGGTCAGCCATATGGATTCTCTTTCTCCACTCATGTCGATTTTGTGTTATTTCTTTAGATATATTTAAACCATCTAAATCATATTGAATTACCCTCCTCCAAGTTAACTTAGGTCTACTACGCCCCTTTTTTGTTTTTGTCATTTTAATATTTTCTATCTTTCTAACGGGAGCCTCTTTAGGTCTACGTTTAATATGTCCAAACTATCTCAATCTCCTTTCTTTCAATTTGTCTACAATTCTCGTTACTCCTACGTTTTCTCTAATATAGTGTGACCACTCATCCATCTTAACATTCTCATTTCGGCAACACTTATTTTAGAAATATATTTTTCATTTATTGTCCAACATTCACTACCATATAACATTGCCGATCTTATACTTGTACAATAAAATTTTCCTTTCAACTTTAATGAAATTTTACGATCACATAGAACCCCCGAAGCTAATCTCCACTTTATCCAACCTATTTTAATTATATGATTCACGTCTTTATCACATTCTCCATCTTTTTGAATAATTGATACATGATACTTGAACTGAGTTTTTTGAGACAATATTATCCCATCTAAACTGACGCCCTCACCTACTTCTCTTTGATTTCCATTAAATTTACAATGCATATATTCTATTTTAGTTCTACTTATCTTGAAACCTTTAGTCTCCAAAATATTTCTCCACATTTCTAACTTTCTATTCACTCCTTCTTGTGTTTCATCTATCAATACGATAACGCCTGCAAATATCATACACCAAGGTATATCATCTTGTATAGTTTTCGTTAATTCATCTATAACTAATGCAAAAAATAAGGACTTATTGTACACCCTTGATGTAAGCCAATTGAAATAGGAAAATCTCTTGTTTCTCTACCAATTGTACATACGTTAGTAGTTGCATCATCATACATGTCTTTTATCATTTGTATATACTTAACAGGCACCATTCTTCGTTCCAACACCCACCATAGAACCTCTCTTAGTACTCTATCATAAGCCTTTCCTAAATCAATGAACACCATATGTAAATCTTTCTTCATATCTCGATATTTTTTTATCAAACTTCTAATAAGAAAAATAGCTCCAGTTGTAAATCGACCAGGCATAAATCCAAATTGATTAGCTAAAATATTTGTACAGCTCCGTAATCACCGCTCAATAACTCTTTCCCATAATTTCATAGTATGACTCATGAGTTTGATCCCTCTATAATTTGCACAATCTTGTATATCTCCTTTTTTCTTAAAAATAGGTATAATGATGCTCTTCTTCCATTCATTCAGCATTCTTTTAAATATTAGGATTTTGTTAAAAAGTCGAGTTAACTATTCCACTCCTAAATCTTCCAAACCCTTCCACACTTCAATAGGAATATTATCCGAACCACATGTCTTACTTGTTTTCATCATTTTCAATGCTTCTTTTAACTTCTGAAAATTGAATTTTTCAAATATAATTAAATTAAAGTTTGTCGCATTCTTAATGTCATCTATGTTTTTAACAAAGTTGTCATTAAAAAGAGTATCAAAATAATTTTTCCATCATTCTTTGATATCATCATCTTTAATTAAAATTTTTCTTTCTTTATCCTTTATGCATCTAATTTGATTAAGATCTTGAGACCATCTCTCTCTCTCATTCTTGCTAACTTATAAATATCTTTTTCACCTTCTTTAGTTCTACGTTTCTCATACATATGTTTAAAAACATCGATTGTGTTTGGCAAATTGTTGAAGTCCTCTTGGTTGAAGGAGCTTCTTTCAGACGATACTTCAGATGGAAGGTCTTCTTGTCGATCGAAGCAGAAGTTGTTCGGTTATAATTAAAAGAAGAAGGCCTTCTAATGTTATGGTCGTCGTGCTTGTGGTGACCTTGCAAGCAAGGGATCGTGGTGGAGCTCTATTGGTGGCGGAGCAACGCTTCCGTGCGTCCTCAATGGGGCTATTGTTGTTGTCGGGGAAACTTCGCGAGGAGCAAGGTCGCAATGGGGGAGGGGGGACTTGTGCTCGTGCTTGCACCCGACAAAGCGATGGTCGCCGACTGGGGGAGGGCGCGTGGATGGGGCTCACCGGGGGGAGGTCACGCTAGGGGAAGCTTCGTGAGGAGAGGGTCACAACGCGGGGTGGTGCTCGTGGTCGCCGGCAAGGTGCGCGCAAGGGAAGGGGCACTCGCCGACCGGGGGAGGGCTCGCGGAGAGGGTAGCATGGGGCGCAGATGGGGCTCGCCGGGGAGGGTGCTCGTCAGCGGAGAGCACGTAGGGGGGGAGGTCGCGCTCGGGGAGGCTTCGCGGGGTGGTGCTCGTAATCGCCAGCAAGGTGTGCACAAGGGAAGGGGGCACTCGTCGACCGGGGGAATGCTTGCGGAAAGGGTAGCAGGGGGTGCGGATGGGGCTCGCCGGGGGGTGCTCGCCGGTGGGGTGCACGTAGGGGGGAGGGGCACTCGTGGGGGTAGGTCGTGCTCGCGGGGGTCACACATGGGGAGGCTTTGCAAGGAGAGGGTCGCAGCTGCCAGCAAGGGAGAGGATACAATGACACAAGAGCGCTTTTCGGTTACCAGGAGGAGAAATTTTTCCTTCGAATTTCTGCCTTCAATCAGGAGAAGTAGAGAGAAGAACGTAAATAAACAGTATCATGAAAATAAGTACTTCAAAGAGAAGGAGAAGTAGAAACAAAGTCCTTCAAAACAGTTCCCAAACAGACCCATCATCTCTTGCTTTTCTAACAACCTTTTCTGCTTTTTTTTTTTTTGCTATCTTGTATTGTTCATAAGCTTCATTATTATCACATTTCGGTAATCTCTTATAACAATCTCTTTTATTCTTTATCGCCTTTTGCACTTAGGAGTTGAGAACAGCAAATGATAAAAAACTCCACAAGCTATTTAATGCTTAAAGAAAATACATATATATATTCATGCAGAAGTTCCTTATTCCACCCATCACTCTTTTCAATGTTTCATGTAATTGACAACTTGATGGCAGGTTGCCACTCAAATTGATAGAAGTGGTGATGAAACGAAGCCATCAGGCAGAATCCTAACATGAAATCAAGTCACTTCCTTAAATCCCTTGTCCCTTCAGCTCCAATCATGGATTGTAGAATCGGCCAATCCAGATCGGGATCGGCCGATTCTTGGATCGGATCGGCCATGGACAATCCGATTCTCGACGGAATCACCGATCCAGAGAAAACATCCATCGGAATCGGCCGAAAATGGCCCAGCGGTGGCCACAGGCTGCCGCGGTTGTCTTCCCCGCCCTATCGGGTGGGGAATGGGACCCGGTAGCCCCAGAAGTCACCGAATCGACTGGATCAGACCGGTCGGACCGGTCCGATACAGTGACTTAAGTCACCAAACCGGGTCCTGATGGACCCAGTAGCCCCGTCTTCCCCGCCCGATAGGGTTTAGGGAAGACGGCTGTCGCGGCGCTATTTTGGGGGGGATTTCAAGTGGATTTCGCCCCCAAAATGCCCTAGATCGGATCAAATCTAGAACTTTATTTTCATATTTTTTTTAGATTTGAGCACTTTTGAAAGGAACGATCTGGAGCTATTCCGGATCATTATTTCTTCCTGTGGATCACTCGGAATCAGACCGATCTAATCCGATCTGGATCGGATCGGTACCCACTGATCCGGTGGCCGATTCTGATCCTTCAAACCTTGGCTCCAATCCATTTACTATCAAGCTATTTCAAAACTTAACCTCAACATTTTCACCTCTAAGAATAAAGATTCCAAACTCAAGAAAGATTTCAAGAAATAGTGGAATTAGGTATACAAGTACCATAGTTAGGCATATGCATAAATGATTGTTATGTGTGAGATTGAGTTATTAACAACTTTCTTGCTCAGAGTACGTGTCATCACTCTAGATATGATGCACAAGAGTACTAATTTAAAGTATTTCCTGATTCAAACCAAGGAAGATTTTTTTTCCATACTCACCTACACAAGAGTGGATGCTAAAAAATACATAATTCACTCAATTGTACAAAGATAATGTTGCAATCTAGGATGAGACATCTCAGTTACATCCGAACAATAATCATTTCTTTGACATATCATTGCATGAAGAAACTTATGAATGGACTACATCTTTCTATGTACCTATTGCTAGTAAAGGCACATCTATTTTCCAATTTGATAACTTGATGATGACTCTTCCTATCCCATATCCCACCGATAAAATTTTTGTGTATATGCATTTAGAAGAATGATAGTCTTAAGATCCTTTTGTATATCATGTCTCTTTCACAGATTGTGTCATGTACTTACTCAACCAAAGCAAAAAATACTAAGCGTCAACTCAGCTTTGATTGTTTTCTAACAATCATGTAGAAGTAAGAAACAAAATTTATATGGACTCTATGTAGTCAGAGGCGAGAGGCGATCGAGACGAGGGAGGGCTCGCCTTGCCTCAGGCGCTTGAGGCAGGTGCCTCAGGTGCCCGAGGTGACATTTTTTTATTGAAGAACTTCTCAAAAAATATACATGTAACATTAAAACTTTTGAAGAAGAATATAAAAAATAAAAAATTTTCACTTCTAGGACCTATAATGCATCAAGATATTGGAGTTTCAAGGTGGAAGACTAGGCATTGGGGTTTTTGAGGTGGGGAAGGAGGATTTAAGTTACCAAATTTGATTTTCACAGGGTCCTCACCTGGGCGTTGCCTCGCCTCGCCTCGCCTCAGCGCCTAGGTGCGTGAGGCGAGCACCTCATATAACATAGTATGGACTTCACCCCAAAGGAACTTTTCTATCACATCAAGTGATTATATGATAGAAACAAAGCCATGCTATCAAGTCAAAAAATTTCAAGGTAGTTGATGTAACCTCAAAAATCTCACAAGAGAATTATTTTTTTCTTGAATTGGAAATTCATTTTCTATTTGAATTTGAATTAGGTTTGACCTTAGTATTGACTTTGTAAGAAAATAGATGATATTTCATAAAAGTACTAGCTAGGGTCAAAATTATATATTGAGGTTGTCAGGTTCTTTGAAAATTTGATTTTTGACCTCTCCCCGTTGGATGGTGCAAAGATCCAACGTTAATTACATCGAGATTTCTCGAATACCCTTGATTATCGTCATAGAAATTCGTTGATGTAGAAGACATGCATCCACAAAATAAACATTCACACGTAGGAGAAAACAACCCCATGAATTTGGTGGAAGGCAAGCACTTAATTGCATTTTTGATTAAAATTGATTTTGAATTAAATTGGTTTGATTTGCATTAATTTAAGTTGAATTGAATTGATTTGAATTTTGGTTTGATTAAATTTTGAATTGGTTTGAAATTCGTTTGAGTTGAATTTAATTTGGAAAGTTTGATTTGTTTAATTAATTTGGATTTGTTTCATTGACTTTGATTCGGAGAGTTTGATTTGAGTTGAATTTAATTTGAGTTGAATTTAATTGGTTGAGTTGCTTTTAGTTTGGGTTGAAATTTGATTTGTTCATTTTAATTGAATTTAGTTTGTTTGAGCTGTTTATTGATTTAAGTTCGGTTCAATTTGAATTTATTGATTGATTTTAAGTTTGATTTGAGTTTTAGACAGTTTGCTTATTGATTAATCTTCAATTTGATTGGAGTTGAATTTGAATTTTGTCTTGATTAATTTGGATTTATTTTATTGAGTCTGATTTGATTTAATTTGTATTTGAGTTAATTTGATTGAGTTTGAATTTGTTTGGATTTGTTTTGAACCTGGTGGATTGTTTGATTTAATTCGGTTTGAATTTTATTTTATTAGAATTCACTTGAATTTAGTTAATTGAAATTGATTTTGACAGATATTTTGACTTTTTGAATTTCTTTTAACAGATTTGTTTTCAATTTGGTTTAATGTTCTTGAGTTAAGATTTAATGAGTTAAAATTTGTTGATCTTCCTAGTTTGGGAGTTCAGATTTTCTTACAGATTTCTGGTTTGCTTAAGCATCTTTTATTAATGTTTGCTTATGTTATAATTAAGTTTAAAGTTAACCCATTTCATAATTCATGAACTGCCTGACTCAAAGATGACCTAGTTACAGAATTCTAATCGAGTTCAGAACTGGGTGGAGTTTGATTTTCAATGAATTTAGTCTTGGGTGTTTTGATTTCTGATTTCTGTTTCTGGGTTCTGCAGGCTTCAGATTTCACATTCAAATTTCTTTTAGATTTCAGACTTGCAGGCCTTAGATTTTAAATTTCATATTTGCATGTTTTAGATTTTGGATTTCAACGTGCAGGCCTCGGTTTGCAACTCTCAAGTTTGTTCAAATTTCAGATTTCAAATTTACAAATTGATTTGGATTTCAGATTTCAGAGTTCAGATTCTGCACTTCAAATCTCGGACCTAACCTGAATTTCAGGCTTCCTACAAACTCTGCACATTGCAGGCTTTCAAGCTCTCGATTCTTTGTTTTAGATGCAAAGTTCAGATTTTTGATATCTAAATGGATTGATTTCAGATTTCAGTTTTGCCTACAGACTCCTGAAATTCGGACTTGAAATGGATTCTGCATTTTCAGACTTTGTAATGTACAGATTTTCAGATTTCGGATCCTTTACTGTTCCAGATTTGCTGATTTCTTCAAATTCCAAACTCCAGATTCCTGCATTTTCAGATTTCTGATTTCTAATTTTCCAGAATTTCCAATTTGCAGATTTTTTAGTTCTGTGTAGATTGTGTAGATTTCAGGATCTGACTTATTCAACTACTTGGCTTGAGTTCTGTTTTGAATTTGGCTTGAGGGTTCAGTGAATTGTAGACTGATGATTCAATCGGTTTCTTTAAATTTGGCTTTCTTTCTTTACATATTTGGGCCCCTTGCAGAATTTTTTTTTTTTTGCAACCTCAGATTTTTTTGGTCTGTACAACTTGGCTTCCGACCTCTGATTTTCAGACTTCTATGCTTCAGACTTCAAATTTCAGACTTCTGTTCAGATTTTGAGACCCCTGATTACGGATTTCAGTTCTTTGCTGTATGTTTCAGGTTTCAGAAACGTGGAGTTCAGACTCTGAAACTCCCGAAATTCAGATTTTTAAGCTCCAATTTCCAGAAAACAGATTTTCAGAGATTTCTGCACCAAAACAGATTTCGGACTTAGCTCAGATTTTCAGATTTTTTAATCTCTGGATTTTAGAATTTCAGAGAATTCAGTTCTGATCCTTCGGTTCTGATTTTGAGCCAGGAAGGTCCTTAGAATTAACAGAATTTCAGATTTCTTAAATGTTTTGATTTTTCATTGAAATTTCAGATTTAAGTTCAGTTTTTAATGTGCTTGCATCCATTCAGTCCGGCAGGGACTGTTTTCTCCTTGCATTGCTCATTGAATTCTTCATTGTTTGAAGTTCACAAGTCCTCCAGCTTTCTCTCTTTTACAACAACTGTGACATCCCCTCAATTCGGGATCAAGTATATGTCAATCTTGAGTGTAGTCTCCAGCCTTTGATAGGCATCTGGAAATCCTGCCTTGTCTTTTCAGAAATTTGAGCATGGTCCTGCCTTTGATAGGCACATGCAGTCTTCTCCCAACCGGTTCAAGGTTGAGCATACCCGGCTTTTGATAAGCTTGTGGGTACTCATCCCATGGTTGGTCTACCTCATTAGCCTATGGTTTGGGCATATTGGCATGTTGATCATGCACAGCCTCCCCATGGCATAATGGGCAAAACTCCCTCTTGGGGCATGGTAAGACATTGGGGTCTTTAACCAGACCTTTGTATGTCCACCTTAAATGGTCAAGGGGCGTGCTTAAAGCCGGCCCATTGCTTTCCCTCCTTGTTTTGAATTCTTTTAAGTTAAGCCAAGACCATGAGGCGGGTTTTTAGCCGGCCGGATGCTTGTCTCGGTTTGTTGATTAATTAAGTAGATTGTTATTTAATTTCTGTTTATTGTTTATTTTACTTTGTTTTTGAATTATGGGTCAATAGACGTGCTTAAAGCCGGCCTATTGCTTTCCCATTTATTTTCATTCTTTTAAGTTATGCCGAGACCATGAGGCGGGTTTTTAGCCGGCCGGATGCTCACCTCGGTTTGTTTAATTAATTAAGTAAATTGTTATTTAATTTATGTTTATTGTTTGTTTTATTTTATTTTTTGAATTATGGGTCAATAGACGTGCTTAAAGCCGGCCTATTGCTTGCCCACTTATTTTGATTTTTTTAAGTTATGCCGAGACCATGAGGCGGGTTTTTAGCCGGCCGGATGCTCGCCTCGGTTTGTTTAATTAATTAGGTGCATTTTTATTTAAGTTTGAACTTGATTGTTCCTTTTAAAAAAATCTTTTTTTTTTCTTGCCACTGGTCACCGGAGAGATATTGGGCCCTAGCCCATCTTCTTCTTCCCCTTCCTTTCTCTTTTCTTCTTTTTTTTTTGACACCCTTCAATAGTGGGCCCCACCATCCGGTTGACCTCCAGGTCAACCTCCCCCTCCCCGCAGCCTCTCCCGCGCGCGCAGCTTCCGGCCGCGGCCGCGGAGGGTTTTTTTTTCTTTTTTCCTTTTTCTGGGTGGGCCCCACCCCAATTTTGACCCCGGGTCAAAATCGGAACCCCCGCGGCTTGCGCGCCTCTCCTTCTCCTTCTCATAAGCCGACGTGGACCAATGTTTGAACAAAAATAATCCGGCGGCCTTCTCTCCCTCCCGACCAAACGGTGACACCGCGGAGCTCTCCGGCGGAAGCAGGCGACGGCGCAAGGTGCTGCGGGGCTTTCCGACGGCGGAAGAGGCTGCTTAAGGCTCTAACGGCGGCGTTGGATCTTACCGGCGGTGGTCGGGCACTCGACGGTTTCCGGAGACGCTTCCGGCGGGCCAGCGATCAGGTCGGCTTCAAGGGAAAGGCTTCCAGCTGCTGCGGCTTCCGGACAGACATGCCTAAAGAAGCTTTGAGCACCGGTGGGGGTGAAGACAACTCCGGTAAGCCCTGCTTCTCTCTCTCTCGGTCTCTCGATAGCTCTCTCTCTGGAGGGGGGGTTCGCGCACTCTCGGGGGGTGTTCACACAGCTTCGGGGCTCTGTCCTCTTGGGGGGTGTTCGCGCACGCTCTGCTCGGGGGTCTCCTTCACGGGGATGCTGGGCTTTTATAGGCTTCTGCTCGTATCCCTCCCCCGTCGGGAGACTTCCTGAGATGGGAGTTGCGGCTCCGAGAGGGACTCGGAGCAATCCCAAAACATACGGGATCGACCTCCCCCTTCCTCTTATCCGCCTATTGCCTTCCTACGACAGTTTCCTGCTGTCGTTGGCCACTGAATCCGGGTAGACTCCGACGGGAGTTGATTTCCTCCCCAATCCGACAGCTTCTCCTTCTGTATTTTATTTTTTTCCTTTTTTTTTGAATGAGCCAGCCAGGAGAGATGGGCATGAATTGGACTAGTATTGGGCTACTTCCGTGGATGGCTTAGCTTCATTGGGCCATTCTGGTCGCGACTACCCAGCTCCCTCTCCTCTTTTATTTGTCATTTTTTTTGACGTGGATTGTTTGTAGAGGAGATGACATCCATGGGGAGCTAATTGCTGGCTCCATGGACGGCTAGCTTGATTGGGCTGTTTCAGACCTCAGTTCCTGGCCCAACCGATCTTCTCCCCATTGCTGGCCTGCTTTCTCCTTTTCCTTTTTTTTCTCTTTTTTTTTAACACGTATGTCACATACGTATCAATTTTTTGAGTGCCAACAATTGCCCCCCACAGGTGATTCGCCAGAAACAAAGGGTGTCGGGGAATCGCCTGTGCCAAACATTTATGTGGCTGCCTTTCGTAAATTTGCATTGACATGCTTCTCTCTTCTTTTTTTTCATATAGGCACATCATGGCTAGGCACGGAAACCCTCATGTTCATGTCCCTCAGCTTGATGCCGATCAGAACATCTTTGGTGACACTTGTCCTTCTTCTGAAAGTAGCCGTTATGTAGGCTTGCTTATGCCGGCTCCGAGCCGTTTATCTCTGAAGAAATTTGGACAGCATGATTATGACTTAGCTGCCCGGGAGCACCTTGGCATCGTGCCTGGCACAGGTCTTGTTGATGTTCAGCTCATCCAGCATGGACGCGGTTACTTCACGTATAGCCGACCAGCTTGTTACCCGGCTCACTATCCTTCTGATGAGGCTTTATTGGAGTTTATCCGGCTTCCTTCTCCTTTGGGCAGTGCCGACACAGATTATATGTCCGCGGAAGAGAAGCACAGACTGGAATGTGCTATATTACGTGGCAGGGATATTTTGTAGGGCGTGGTGTTGTTCTCCTACCCTTCTTTCCCCCTTGGTTTACAACATCACAAGTGCTGTCCATCCAGTCTTGATTTGGGTTTATTGAGTGAATTCCAAGACAAGTACTTTGTCTCTCACGACTTTCAACCTGGCGCATGGAAGTTGAACAAGGCTTGCTATTCAGATTGGTCCAAACGGTGCACCGGGTTTTTTTTGCTGCCCAACAACTCCCGCTTCAGCGAAGAAGGTTATGACGGCCATTGCTTTCTTGACGACATTCTATCCCATAACAGGGACAGTTGGTACGGCCGTCTTTCTGTGGAGCGTTCTCATCGCCCACGGCCTGGAGCATGCGAATGGCTTGAGTACATTTTGGACAACTTTGGCACACGTTTGTAGCGCGCCGGTTTGAAAAGTGTCGTGGCTTCCGCTTTGTATGAATATCCATGCTACGATGGGTACATCCAGGCGTTGGCAGAACGTTTTAACAGGCGTTGGAACACTTTTGTTACAGCAGAAGGGGAGACCTCCATGGATTTATGGTCATTTCATATGATCTCTGGATTGCCCATCCATGGGGAGCCATATGAGGAGGTTGTTCTTGATGACCTTCACAGATGTCAAACAACTGCACAAGGCAATTATGGCCTTTCCTATTGTCATCGGTATTTAGTCAAAGTATGGTGCGACTTGGCTCTTCTTGGCAAGGATGACCAGGCTGATGGTGAGCATCAAGTGAGCTGTGACACCTGGCTGCGCTTTTTCTATGGCGGCCCATACTGTTATGATTATGCTTTTGTGAAGCCCGGCAAGCAACGGACTAGCTATGCACGACTTGAGAAGCCATGCTCTGACAAGCAATTTGCTGGTATGGAAGCTCGTACAGAAACTGAGGATCCATGGGATTTGGGAGAGGTTACCCATCTTGCAGCTTACTTGGCTTACTGGCTAGTGACCTTCGCCATTCCTTTTGAGGATGCCACTGTCATTAGGCCAGAGGTTTTATTTCCAGCTTGCAGATTAGCTTGTGGAGTTAGACTTGCCATTGCTCCGGCTGCTCTTGCTGCAATTTATCACTCTTTTGGGTCAATCTCTTCCCACCCTTCTCCGCGGGATTGCAAGATTGTATTTGCTACATATTACGTCAGTGTATGGGCAGCTTCATTGTTCCACGGGCTACCCCCACTTCGAGAGGAATTTGAGCCGTACGGAGCTTTGATATACAGATTCATTGGCAACCCTCGCCCACAGCCGCATGAAGAGCTTACTACGGGGAAGAGGTTATTGGCCACTCTTCCCGCAGAAGGTGCTGCTGGTTTGAAATTTAGTCATTGCTCTATTGGACATCGCCCTCACTCTGCTAAGAAACATGGCGATCTCTTCATGTGGATAGATCCTCTTTTGAACAAGCCCCGCAAGTGGGCAGCTTGGGAGTGGTACCTTTGCATTTGAATGGGCACCTTGGTATTTCGGCAGGGCAATCGCACCATCTTGGAACCATATTATCCCTTTCGGTTCAGCCGAAACTTTGGCTATGATCAAGGCCTTCCTCCAAACGCCGATTTTTCTATCACTTCTTGCATTTACACACAGTTGGACAGCCATCTTGTTGCTGCGGAGTGGTGGAATTATTTTTTCCGTTCAGAAGGAAAGGGTGACATACACATCCCACCACTGGGCACTATTGGAGACTTTGATATTGTGTATGGCAATTGGTGGTCCCACAGGAGCCAAAATTATCGAAAATTACCAGCTCATATCGCAGGGGTTGAGGCAGCATACTTGGATGAAAAGAACCGCCCTCCTTCAGAAATGGCTGCGACTTTCCTTACTCGCCACTATCGGTCCCGCAAGGACAAGTTATTGGCACAGTGCAAGTATTGGGAGACAAAAGGTGTGCTACCACCCAATCCTCGCCATGTTTACACTGGTTCGATTCCTCTTTTGGTAGAGCCATTGCGTTCCTCTCAGTGTGCCCGACAGTCTCTTCCTCCCCAGCCGGTGGATTGGTTTAGTTTGCTGGTGTTTGATTGCACAAGTCATCAGGTCCCTTTAAAGGAGACCTTGCCACCCACTGACTCTGTTAAGTGCTGGGTGGAACACTTGTGCGGCTTAGTCTCTTCTTGGGGCCCTCTTGATGATGCTCTTGACATAGAGCAGGCTTCTTCTTTTGGCGAGATAAAGATGGCTATTATGAGTGCAGCTAGCAAAGTGGGACGAGATACAGGTATGCTGGTCTCTCGGCCTCCCCACCTACCATTGTCAGGTATAAAACCCTCTCTTACACTTCTTTGCTTTCTTTGGCTATATATCCTTTGACTTGTCAATTCATAACTTATTTCCACTCTTTTACCCCTTTTAGAGACTATCCCGTCAGGTGTGAAGAGGGCGGCCTCAAGGCCCGAGAGGTCTTCCAAGCCTCGGAAGAGAGCTCGTGAGGAGGAAAGACTTCCCTCCCCTACTCCAGCAGTGGAGGTTGTTGTTGGTATGTAGCTGGATTTTTTTTCTTTCCATTGCTTGGATCATCATAGCTTCTGACAGCCTTATTTTTCTTTCTTTGCAGAGTCTTCTCCTGCTAGGGAAGCTCTTAGCTTCAGCCCACCACCCCCTGTAAGGATGGATACTTGTGATGAGGCACCTGCCGCTCCAGTAGTAGGGGAGGATCTCCCTACAATCATTAGTCAAAGGGCTGATTTGATAGGAGAACCACTTCCCATTGATGACCTGGCAAACATTACTCAGGTCGGCATACGGTCTCCTTCACCCATGGCTTCACTTCCTGATGATGAGACTTATTCGGATCCTGATCCTATCGTGATGCGGTCTCCATCTCCCATGGTGGGTGAGGTGACGACGGATACACCACCTTTGTGTTTGGACGAGCCTTTAGGAGTTGATGCACCATCAGGTGACTTCTGTATCCCTTTCATTCATTACATGTTCATGGCTTGATTTGTTATGCCTTGATGATTGACTGTCTTTTCTTTTGAAGGTGCAGGTGCTGAGATTGATTCTTCGACTCCCGCACCCATTGGTCCATGTGAGGATACCATTGCTAGGAGTACCAACCATGTATTTGTTGACCCTCCTTCGCCTTCTACTGCTGATGGTATGCCATAGAAGCTTCATTTCTATGTCACAAAAAGCTGGTTTATTGTTTGGTTATGCTTATATTCTCCTTCTCTCTTTTTTCCTTTTGCAGTTGCCGTGCCGACTCCATTGGACAACCAACCAGCTGGCTCATCTGGCGTTTCTCCCGTGCTGGGCATTGCTTGGCCCACTACCATGTCTACCAGTATTCCTTCTGATGCGTGGTTTGCCACCCATCTAGGCAGGGCAATGATAGCGGGTTTGCCTGCACTACCAGATCCTCTGCCATCTGAGGCAGACCAGCGGGCTACTTTAAAGCAAATGACTGCGTCCTATCATCTCCTTGGCTGCACTATGGAACCTTGGATATCTGCAGTTGAAGCTTTATGGGGCCAATTTTGTGATCGGCAGCAGGAGGCTCAATCCCTGGTCCGGTGGAACACTATTCTTCTCCCATTAGCTGAGGAGAAGCTGACACAGGCGCGAAGCATTGCTGAGGCTATCTCTGTCGTGGACAGTCGACTGGGGAAGCTTCAGAAGAATCATACCCAGACTACTACAGCTACCGACCAGCTTGTTGCTGAGATTGCTTCTTTAGAGAGTCAGCTAGTAGCAACTCGAGCCAAGTGTGCACAGATCGAGGAGGACTTGGCCTCGACAGGCGGGGAGCGAGATTCTCTACTTGCTACTCAGTGCCGCCTGCTAGAAGAGATCCAGGAGCTAGAACTAGCTCGCCCGGCGTGTTGTGCCAAGTTGGCCTTGTAGTCTCTCTCTTTCTTTTTTTTCTTTTAGAGTTGCCTGTACGTGTAGTTTTTCTTTCTTGATGTTCAATTAGCCCCCGAGGCTTGTTCGGGCACAGTTGAAAAATCAATTATGCAATGAAATGTTCCTTCTTTTTGCAAATCATTACACTTGTATGTATGCTGGTCGCACATTGAAAATTCTCTTTCATTATCACTTGCAACTTGAAAACAGGATGTTTGCTTCGTCCTTCGACCCTTGTCCGGCTGCCCGGGTTTTCTCTGGATCAAGAAGGGCTTGGGCCCTTTTAACTGACCCTTTGCTTGCTTGTTCAACCCGTGGCCTTCTTGTTGAAATTATGAGGCTTTTTCTTCCTGCATGTTGTTTGAACTTTGACCCTTTAGAGAGTTGGAGTCTCCTTAGGGAGTAAAATTTGGGCGGTGAGGAATCAAGGCTTCCCCTGGGCCATAGGTTTTGATGGCTTTATGCCGGTGGAACCCGTAGACTTGTGAGTATACAAAGATCATACTCGGTCCTTAGGGTATAAGAATTTGAGATGTCCCTAAGTGTAGGGTTATCTTCTTGGGGGATGAATTTAGGGTGGCGTGATGCCATTTAGCCCGTAGACTTATGAATGTGAAAAGGTCGCATTCGATCCGTGGGGCATGGTATATAAACTCATGGGGCATTTGGGTATAAAATGATCATGCCCAGCTCCTAGGGTTTAAGTTTGGAGGTGACTTGATGTCGAGGTGGCTTAATGCCGAAAGGTAATGAAGTTGGCTTAATGCCGAATACCCCATAGGTCATATGAGTATGAGGAAGAGTCACAACTCGGCCTCTTGGGTAAACATGTAGTGGCTTGGTGCCGGTGGTTTATAATTTGTGATGGCTTGACGCCGAAAAAGTTGTGGTGGCTTGATACCAAATGAGCGTTTTGGCTTGATGCCAGGAACATTTTATGGCTTGATGCCATAATAACCCGTGGGACATATGAGTATGGGGAAACCACACTCGACCTTTTGGGTATAATTATGGTGGCGGCTTGATGCCAAGAAAGGACCCGTAGGGCATATGAGCATAAAGAAGTCATGCTCGGCCTATTAGGTATAATTATGGTGGCTTAGTGCCGACATAACCCATAGGGCATTTGAGTATGGGGAAAAGTCATACTCAACCCCTTTCGGGTATAAATGTGGTAGTGGCTTGATGCCGGTGAATCGCGATTTGTGAAGACTTAATGTCAAAGAGGATCGTGATGGCTTGATGCCGATTAGTTATGATGGCTTGATGCCGAGAAGGTATCATGGCTTGATGCCAATAAATGTAGTGGCTTGATGCCGGGAAGGTATTGCGGCCTGGTGCCAAGAGGCTATTATGGCTTGATGCCGGGAAAGTATGGTGGCTTGATGCCAAGCAAATATGGATAGGGCATTATGAGTATGAGATGACTATGCTCAACCCATGAGTATGAATTTGGACAAATCTAAGCTTGAAGGCTCAAGATTTGAAGTTTGCCGGTGGGACTTGGGGTATATGGACCAAAAGCAACACTGGCGTTGGATTGGAGGAACCATGTAGATCGAAAGGGTCATATGGTATAAGATTTGACTTTGGTGACCACATAGACTAGGAGAGTCATGGTGGTACAAGGTGGAGAAGACCTTTCTGGCCGGAATGGCCGTTTGGTCATGGAACTTGTTTTTTTTTTTGGTTGGACAAGGTGTTATCCCTTCTCCTTTTGAGATGGCGTGCAAGACTTCCCGAAAATTTTATAAGCGAGAGGTGATCTTCCTCGTTGCCTCAGGTATGGCCTCCCCAGCATATTTCTACTACAAGGTAGATGAGCTTATGGGAGCCGTTTCGTCATTGGCAACTCGGACCTCCTCCCTAATAAAATTAGGGGGAAACTCACCCATCCAACCCATTGGGTTAGGGGAGTCAACCCTGTTTGTTGTTGTTTTCGTGTGTTGTTTTTTTTTTAACTAGTTTGACTGCCCCTTTCGAGGTTTTCACCCAAACTAGTCACCCATTGGATTTTGCCTATGCGCCCTTTACAGGGTTTTCACATAGCGGGGTAACCCACTTTTTGCTTAAAGTGCCATGTTCGGGTTTTCACCTTAACCGGGTCTTTTCTTGACATTTTTGCCCTTAACCAATCAATGAGATTGGCTAAGTCTGTCGGGCATCTTTATTTTTAGCCCTCTCTCTCTCTCTTTTTTCAACATTACTCTTCATGATCCATCGGGTTCTTGTGGAACTCGTGCTCTGGAGCGTAGTATTTTTTGATGTGCTTGCCGTTGAGTGGAGGGAACAAAATATCCCCTTTGCAATCCACCACGGTGTAGGCACCTCCCTCGAACACCTTGTCGATGATGTAGGGGCCGAGCCAATTTGGGAGAAATTTGTTTTTAGGACGACCTGCCATAGCATCTTTCTGCTTGACCATGACAATATCCCCTTTCTGGAATGATCTCTCTTTTACCAACTTGTCGTAGGCTCGAGACATTCTGGCTTGATATACTTTGAGGTGTTCACAGGCTTTCAGCCTTTCCCCTTCCAATTTGTCTAACTCCATGAACCGCATTTGCATTTCATCGGGCTCATCAGAAGGTAGACCATGGTGGATTGCTACCCGATAAGAAGCCAACTCCACCTCCACAGGTATGACTGCCTCACTTCCATATACCAATGAAAATGGTGAGCAACCCGTGGGTGTTTTGTATATGGTGCGGTAGGCCCAAAGTGCTTCCTGCATCTTTTCGTCCCAACTCCGCTTCTTATTTCCAACCACTTTGACTAAGAGTTTGCAAAGGGTCTTGTTGAATGCCTCTGCTAGGCCATTTGCTTGAGGATTGTAAACAGTGGATGTTCTCCAATCAATGTGGAATTTGGAGGCCAACCTGTATATCGTTTGGTTTCTGAATGGGGTACCGTTGTCTGACATGATGCGGCTTGGTACTCCATATCTGTATATGATGTTTTGCCGGACAAATCGAGCAACAACCTCACCCATTACTTCCTTGGCCGTTATGGCTTCCGCCCATCTGGAGAAGTAATCGGTAGCTGCAAGGATGAATTTGCAACCCTTGGAGGATGGCTTGAATGGTCCCACAATATCCATTCCCCATTCGGCAAAAGGCCATGTCGGGGTTGTAGGATGTAATTGTGTTGGGGGTGCCTAGGGATAGGTGCAAATGCCTGGCATTCATGGCATGTCTTTGCGAATTTCTCGCAGTCAGAAAACATGCTTGGCAAGTAATACCCCTTAAGCTTGATTGCTATCTTCATTTTGGGTCCGGACTGATGTGCTCCGCATAACCCGCTATGAACCTCCTTCATTACTTGAAATGCCTCCTTCATGGACAGACATCTAGCGAGGACAGCCCTTTCTTTCTCGGGTACCACCCGGTATAGCTCTCCACCAATGAGTTGGTAGGATGCCGCCCTACATGTCAATTGCACACGTTTGGCTCGATCTTCTGGTAAGGTCCCATTTTTGATGTCGATAATTGGCTGGCGCCAATCAATCTGTTCAGGGTGATCATCTTCACTCTCTTCTATGATGTTGGCTTCCCATGGGGTTAGGTTGTCGTTGTCGAGGACTGATGTTGGAAACAGCCTTCTGTGTTTGACAACAATTTCCAACCTTCCTACCGGGGGTAGTTTGATCACAGAAGCCAATTTGGCTAAGGCATCAGCCTGTGAATTTAGCCTTCTTCTGACATGTTGTATGCTGAATATGTAGAATTTTTCGGCCAACCGGCTTGCTGCTGCATGGTAGACCATCAATTCTTCTTTCCGGACTTCAAATACGCCGAGCATTTGTTGCACGACCAGCATTGAATCTCCGAATACCTTAAGGCACCGAATTCCCATGTCAAGGGCAATTTCCAAGCCGATAACGAGGGCTTCATATTCAGCTTCATTATTGGTGAGGGCTTCTGACAATGTGCATGAATGGTGTAGAACTCCTCCTTGTGGGCTTAGAAATACTACGCCTGCACCGGCCCTTGGTTTTAGTTTTCCATCAGGTCTTCTTTCTGTGCTGGCTGCACCATCAAAGTACAATTGCCAGTATTTGACGTCCACCTGTTGGGCTTCTTGCTTTTCTCCCTCCCTCAATGTCTCCTCATCATGTAACTGGAGATTAAGAGGGGAATTCTCGGGTATAGGATGGGCGGCTAGAAAGTCTGCCATCCCCTGCCCTTTAATTGCTTTCTGCGGGACATATTTGATGTCGAACTCCATCAGCATCAATGCCCATTTCCCAAGGCGTCCAGAAGGGACTGGTTGCTTTAACATGTATTTTATGGGGTCAAACTTGGAGATCAAGCTGACTTCATGTGCTAGGAGATAGTGTCTTAGCTTTTTTGCGGTAAACACCAAGGCTAGGCACATTTTCTCCATGGGGGAATAGTTGTGCTCGGGGCCGACCAACCTTCTGCTAAGGTAGTAGAGGGGTTGTTCTTTGCCCTCGTTGTTCAATTGCGCCAGCATAGCTCCCAAGGATGTGTCCAACGCTGTGATGTACAAAATAAGGGGCCTACCCTTGATAGGTGCGCCCAACACAGGTGGATTTAGAAGGTATTGTTTAAGCCCATCTGGCAGCTTGACAACTCTCATCCCATTTAAATGGGGCCCCTTTCTTGGCTAGTTTAGAAAAGGGCTGGCATCGGCCAGACAAGTTGGCGATGAAACGCCGAATATAGGCGACTTTGTCTTGAAGGGACCTTAGCTCTCGTAGGTTGCGAGGAGGCGGCAGTTCCCTGATTGCCTTGATTTTATCGGGATCAATTTCAATGCCCCGATATCTGACTATAAAGCCAAGGAATTTCCCACTAGATACACCGAAGGCACACTTCATGGGATTCATCTTTAATTCAAATTGTCGGAGTCGCTCGAAAACCTTTTTCAGGTCACCCAGGTGATCTTCTCGCTTCCTTGTCTTGACAACCAGGTCATCGACATAGCACTCGACCAGATCATGCAACATTTCATCAAAGATCTTGGTCGTAGGGCTTTGGTATGTCGCCCCTGGGTTTTTGAGTCCAAACGGCATCCTTTTGTAGTTGAACACCCCTTTAGGGGTACGAAATGCCGTGAAGCTTTTGTCTTCTGTGGACATCAAAATTTGATTGTAACCTGAGGAGCCATCCATGAATGACAAGGCTTCATGCCCCGTGGTCACGTCTACCATATTTTCAGGAATTGGTAGAGTGAAGTCATCCTTTGGGCAAGCTCTATTCAGGTCGCGGTAATCAATGCAGACCCGAATTTGTCCAC
Source organism: Cryptocoryne crispatula var. balansae (assembly GCA_036172225.1). Lineage (NCBI taxonomy): Eukaryota > Viridiplantae > Streptophyta > Magnoliopsida > Alismatales > Araceae > Cryptocoryne > Cryptocoryne crispatula. Next base: position 10,062,886 of record CM069923.1, on the reverse strand, counting down.
TTTTCTTCTTCACTGGCACAACATTGGCAAGCCACACCGGGTACATGCAAGGCTCAACGAAGTCCACTTCTATAAGTTTATCAATTTCGGCATTGACTTTGAGTTCTAAATCAGCCCGCATGCGTCTTTGCCCTTGTTTAACTGGCTTTACCGAGGGAAGTATGGCCAGTTTATGGACTGCCACCTCTGGTGAGAGCCCAGGCATCTCATTGTAAGTCCAGGCGAAGCAATCCCTGAACTCTTCTAGTAGAAGCCGGTATTGAACTTTTTCTTCTTCACTGAGGAGGGCACTGATGAAGATGGTCTTGGATCCTCTGAAGTCCCCAAATTAATTTCGAGGAGGTCGTCGACTGTAGCCTGACCACCATCCTCAATCTCTTCAGGGGCTGGTTGCAAATCAACCAACTCCCCATCTTCCTCTTTATTTTCTATTTCATGGGCTTCTGCCTGGATGAGGCCATTATCACCCTGAATTTGCTGGGCGTCTTCTGGTTGAGCTTCCTGCTCTGTCTCTTCCTCAGAGGATTCATCGAAGACAGGGGCAACCTCTCCATCTTCGTGAACACTGGCCATGTTGACTGCATAGTGCACTATCGGCTCATAGTCAGAGTCGTAGCCCAAGCAGTATTTCTTATTTTTTACCATCAACCATTTTTCGAAGTCCCACATTTGCTTGAACATTGTCTCTTTGGCGACTTTGCTTATCGGGAACTCCTTGTTCCCGGCACATTCGTCGCTTCTTTTGAGACATAGCTTCTATTGGCTCTACAGGCACCATAGAAGAGTCGAGATCTTCGGGCCAACCGAAGTCATCTTCCCGAGCTCGTTTGCGTGGATATTCCTCCCGATGAAATGTAAACCTTGATCCATCAGGGTAGGGGACCGTGAATGTTTCCATCCTTTGCACCGTTTGAAGCGCACGTTCTCCAGCTGGCCACATTAGATCTGGTGGCATGCATATGCTGTCTTCGAAAGCTTTGGTGATGGAGTTGGCATTGAACTTGATGGGTCGCCACTCCTTCCTTTCAGAGCTTATCTTCAGCCTGTGTAGTTTTGCTTTGACTTCATTGATGGTGATATCTTCATCAAGTTGTTCATCCACCATCTTCTGTTTTCCCTTATCAGCTTTGGCTTTGAAGGACTCTGGCTGGAGATAGAGTTGTGCATCTGACAGATGACACTCGGCCACCTCGAAAGGGGCTTGGTCTGCGTCTACTCTGCATTGCATACCTTCCTTGTTGTATTTGAGGCATTGATGAAGCGTTGAAGGCACGACCCAATTTGTATGCAACCATGGGCAGCCTAGGAGAGCCCTGTAGGTGGTATCGGCATCTATGACATAGAATGTTGCCTTGGTGTTGAAGTCACCCAACACCAGGTCCACCTCGACTTTTCCCATGGCTTCTTCTGAATTTTGATTGAACCCGGATATAGTAACTCCGGAGACCTTCTGAAGATAAGGCATAAGATACAGAGCCCTGAAGGTCTTGAGCGGGAGTATGTTGACAGCCGAACCTGCGTCGACCATGATCCGGTTCAATTCATGCCCATTCACCAGCCCTTTCATGTATAGCGGCCGGTTGTGGAATGCTGAAGGATACATCATATCCTCCTCGGTGAATGAAACCGATGCCGCATAAGCTTCATACTGGCCCAGCTCGGCCAAGTGGGCTTCGTAGGCTTCTGGTGCTTGCAGCACTGCCATAAGGGCTTCTCGGAGTTCCTTGCTTAGGGATATGACTTCCCATAGGCCTAGGCGCACGGGGAGTCTCTTCAACTGGAGAAGGACCTTTCTGTCCACTTTTTCTTTTGTTTCGGCCAGAGAAGGGAGAGAGTCCGGTGGTGGAGGGAAGAATTGCTCCATTATGTTCTCCACCATCGTATCAATTGGGATTGACTCTTCCGCTTCATTTGGTTGAGGCAGTTGCTGAGATGTACTTGGTTGGTTGGCTTTGTCCACTACAGGCTCCTTTTGCACTTCCTTGGGCCTTGCTGGCTCCTCGGAAGTGGTATTTATTGTGTCATCCCCCTCCTCGCTATCTGAGAAGGGTTGGAATTGAATGACCCGAGCAGGGGGCTGCCTAACCAATGGAGGTGGCACGGGCCTGGGTTGTTCATCCCTGAAGTAGATGACCTTGTTGTTATCGGGGTGTTGCCCCCTGCCTCCACGTCCGCCACGGGTGTTTCTATTGTTTCGCCTTTGATAGGTGATTTCGGGACGAGAAGATCGCCCCCGACTGCCATTTCCCCGATTGTAGTAATCGGTGGGTGGTGGGATGCTCACCACATTGCATGACAATCTATGGAAGCGGGATGCTAGATCACGAGCATCCGGCTCTTCCTCACCTTCTCCCCAGAAGTCAGATATGCTGTTAAATGGGATTTCTTCCCCTGCAGCCATCTTTCTTCTGATTTCCATAAGCCATTGTTTAAAGGAAGCTTGTTTGGCCCATTCGCCCCAAGGAATGTATGCATCGAGGGGAGTCGGGCCCGAAGGCTGTTTTGGCTCGTATTCCTCGAGCTGATCAATGAGTTTTTGAAGCTTCTGGAGGGGTGTGGGATTTTGGAGGCGTGCCTCCATTTCCCGCAGTTTTTCTTCTTGGCGTTGTGCCTTTCTTTTATCTGCTTTTCTTTTGTTCTTTGCATGTTTTCTTGGGTTGACTGGACCGCCTGGTCCTCTGTAAAGTGCTGGTTGCTCGGCCTCATCGGCTTGTGCAGCTTGTTCAGCCTTGTCGGCTTGCGCAGCTTGCTCGGCCAGCAGTTCCGCTTTCTTGCGGGCTGCTTCTGCCCTGGCTTGAGCCTTTTCCTCCCGGGTGGGAACTTTTTGCCATGGTTGATCAGGTTCCTCCGGAACAACCTCCTGGGCTTTTTCCTCACAGAATTTATTAGCGGCTTCTATGTTCCTTTGTACGACTTCAGGGGTGAACGTCTGGTAAGCCGAATAGACTTTAGGCTGTGCTGGCTTCTGTGACTTGCCCCTGGTATGATGCCCCCGCTGTACATTTGCTTCTGGAGCGGCATAAGCCGAGGTTGAATGCCCCTGATGTATGACATTCACCGTGAAGTTAAAGGGCTGCTTGGGCTTAACATGCGACCGTGGCGGGTTGATTAAGTGTTTGCCCATGTCGATTGTTCCATCTCGAATTAGGGCCTCCGCCTGATCCTTGAATAGATAGCAATCCTCCAGAGAATGGCCCAACATCCGATGGTATTGGCAGAAGTTGGGATCATCAGCCTTATTGGCATCTCCAGGCCGTTTAGGCTGCGGAAGGGTAATTAGACTCTCCTTTGTGCACATGTTGAACAGCCTCTTAGTGTATTCCCTGGGGAAAGAGTACGGCTTCTTCAGACGGTCAGCCAATGTGGTCGTGGGACCAGGCTGGCTGAAATTCTTTGGTGCTGAAGTCGATGTCTACACGTCCTTCTTGCCCCCATTGCCATTGTTCTTAGCCGGGGAGAAATCCACCGTGTAGACATCCTTGGCCGCCGGCTGCTTATCCTTCATTACTTTTTGTTTGTTGGCCAGGACCGCCGGATTGTCAGCATAAAAGAGTTCAAGCTCAGAGACTATCCGGTCCAGGTCATCAAACGTCCGGATGTTGGTAACCAACAGCTTTTCTAGCATTTCCGGACGTAGCCCTCGCTTGCACAGGCCAACAGCCTCTTCATTTGTTGGTGGATTGGAACACTTCATGCACAAGTTCCTCCACCGTTTTATGTAGTCCACAGCCGATTCATCTCTCCGTTGACGCAGAGAGGTTAGTTCGACTAGTGTGAACGGCCTTTCCGTCAGCTTGAATCTTTCAATAAACTTCATTTGCATGTCCTCCCAGTTTGACACTGAGTTCGGCTTCAGCTTAGAGTACCATTCAAAGGCCGATCCAGTCAATGTTATGGCAAAATATCTGAGGAGGTATGACTCCTCGAGTGCCAATTCTCCCATGTGGGTCACATAGAGTGCCAAATGCTCTTTTGGGGACCCACGCCCATCGAATCTTGGACACTTGGGAATTTTAGTGACCTCTGCCGGCAGCTTTTTGAATTGGTGGTGGACAGGGTATGGAACCCGGTATAAATCCACCGTGGCCAGCCCATCATCATGTTCAGCTAGCTTGGCATCGATCAGGCGTTCGATCATCATTTTCTGGGACACCGCCGCATAGTCTTGTGGCGGCTGATAGGCCTGAGACGTGATATGGATCTCATCCTCCGGCGCCATCCATTGTGGCGGTTGTTGGGGAGGAGGCTGGTATACTGCCGGCCGCAGGCGAGGTGCAGGAGGTTGTTCCATCTGCATGGGCGGCTCTTCAGGAACTTCTGCTACTCTAGAATTTTGTGCCGGTTGGGATTGTAACAACCCAAAGCTCCTTAGTAGCATTTTCAACTGTTGATTCTCCCTCCATAACTCGGCTAAGTCGAGATTCGGAGGTGCGGCTTCAGCTTCTTGGTCATTCTGATGTGCCCCTTCCTCCACTTCTTCCTGATGTGGAGGATCATTTACCAAGGGCTGCCTCGGAGGATTTGCTACTTGAAGAGTAGCTTGACTGCGGGTATTAGTTGCCCCAGTCCGAACTGCAGTTCGTGGAGCCTCGGCACCATCTTCACGCCGGCTTGTGCTTGAAGTAGCAAAGCAGGAGAAGATCCTCATTTTGCCCCCTGCCCCTTGTATCATATGTCTTTTTGGGGCTTTGCGGGAAGGCATGAGCCGGGTAGAGGCCGACTCTCTTTCTGGTAAGGTCCGGGGGACCATGAATTGACCATCCAGATAATATGACGCATAGCAGCGTCTGGATGGTGGTGCAAATTGAACCGCCGGCCGAGGTGGGGCGGCCTTTGGTTGCGAAGTTTTAACGGGCCGGGAGCTGGAAGAGCAGCCGGCTGTATAGTGAGGATGGATAACCTTAGGCAAAGGCCCCGAGGTGGGAACTTTCGCCTTAGGCACCCATATTTGCTTGACTTTTTGGGTAGAGGATTTATTCCCCTGCCCCCTGTTTGTCTGACGGACGTCCGGTTGATCCTTTGTCCGAACATTGCTGGAATGTCCTGGAGGCTTGCCCCCAGTCGGATGAGTAGCATGTGAAGGTTGACTGGCGAACCGGTCAACCCTTGGCAGATATCGGGCCACAGATTGCTTCTGCCCCCGAACCTTGTTATGGTCATTGGATTGATTCCAAAACCAGGGTACGTCACCAACTTGGACCGGTAACTGCTTGTCTTCTTGCTTTATGCGGGCATAGGATTGATTCCTAGCCTGTTGAATTCTTTTGAGGGACGGAACCGTTGATCGGTTGTCCTTCCGGAAACGTTGAGTTGAGGGCTGACCCCTCACCTTGAAGGTAGTGTATGGGGGCGGCACCATTCTTCGGTTGGCCCAACCAAAACGAGGGGTTGATGGCGGGTCCCTCACCCGAGCAGTGTAGTTAGCCGAAGATCGGCCTATTGCTTCGGGTTTTGGATAAGAGGGCTGCCCCCTCTCCTGGTGAGTGGTCTGGACCATTGATTGGCCAGAATTGAGTTGGCGGGCGGAAGATTTCTTCTTCCCCCGTGCAGATGTAGTGAGTTTATTGGAAGGCTGGGAAGCAGCCTCATTCTTCTCCTCCGACTCCGCCAGTGTGGCGAAGCGGTTGGCTAGCGGCAGTATGGCGAGCTTAGGCCTTATCCGCCTCAGCTCAGCTTGAGTGTATATCGGGACGGCAGAGCGCCCCTTCCAGTAAACCCTCATGGAGCCCATTACGAACGAGCGCCGCGAGGAGCATGAAGTAGGAGTCCTCCCGATCCGGAACCTTTGTGGTTTGGGTGGTTCAGGAGCCTCCTCAGTGACTGAGACTTGATTGACGAAAATCGGTGCCAAGGCTGGCACCGGTTCTTCTTCTTTGACGTCTTCAGCGTCCTCCATTTGAATTGCCAGGATAATCTGGCCGATAGGGTTGATATCGGCCGCGTCCACGACGGGGGTGACAAGCTCCACACCGAGGCAGTGTGGTGGTAGGAACACCTCCGGGCATGTCCCGAACATCACTGGACATGGGGGAAACGCCAGTATCCCGTTGGTACGCGCATCAACGTACTCTTCAGTCCAGAAAACTCCTTTCCCAGACATCTTAGCTTCTCTCACCTGAAATGGACGAGACAAACTGATTAGATGTAGAGAGTTTAGTTTCATTTTAAAGGATGCACATTTCCTTGAATTGCTATGACGGAGAGATGAAGGGAAGGAGAGGTCCCACCGGGCGTGCCAATTGATGTAACCTCAAAAATCTCACAAGAGAATTATTTTTTTCTTGAATTGGAAATTCATTTTCTATTTGAATTTGAATTAGGTTTGACCTTAGTATTGACTTTGTAAGAAAATAGATGATATTTCATAAAAGTACTAGCTAGGGTCAAAATTATATATTGAGGTTGTCAGGTTCTTTGAAAATTTGATTTTTGACCTCTCTCCGTTGGATGGTGCGAAGATCCAACGTTAATTACATCGAGATTTCTCGAATACCCTTGATTATCGTCATAGCAATTCGTTGATGTAGAAGACATGCATCCACAAAATAAACATTCACACATAGGAGAAAACAACTCCATGAATTTGGTGGAAGACAAGCACTTAATTGCATTTTTGATTAAAATTGATTTTGACTTAAATTGGTTTGATTTGCATTAATTTAAGTTGAATTGAATTGATTTGAATTTTGGTTTGATTAAATTTTGAATTGGTTTGAAATTAGTTTGAGTTGAATTTAATTTGGAAAGTTTGATTTGTTTAATTAATTTGGATTTGTTTCATTGACTTTGATTCGGAGAGTTTGATTTGAGTTGAATTTAATTTGAGTTGAATTTAATTGGTTGAGTTGCTTTTAGTTTGGGTTGAAATTTGATTTGTTCATTTTAATTGAATTTAGTTTGTTTGAGCTGTTTATTGATTTAAGTTCGGTTCAATTTGAATTTACTGATTGATTTTAAGTTTGATTTGAGTTTTAGACAGTTTGCTTATTGATTAATCTTCAATTTGATTGGAGTTGAATTTGAATTTTGTCTTGATTAATTTGGATTTATTTTATTGAGTCTGATTTGATTTAATTTGTATTTGAGTTAATTTGATTGAGTTTGAATTTGTTTGGATTTGTTTTGAACCTGGTGGATTGTTTGATTTAATTCGGTTTGAATTTTATTTTATTAGAATTCACTTGAATTTAGTTAATTGAAATTGAATTTGACAGATTGTTTGACTTTTTGAATTTCTTTTAACAGATTTGTTTTCAATTTGGTTTAATGTTCTTGAGTTAAGATTTAATGAGTTAAAATTTGTTGATCTTCCTGGTTTGGGAGTTCAGATTTTCTTACAGATTTCTGGTTTGCTTAAGCATCTTTTATTAATGTTTGCTTATGTTTTAATTAAGTTTAAAGTTAACCCATTTCATAATTCATGAACTGCCTGACTCAAAGATGACCTAGTTACAGAATTCTAATCGAGTTCAGAACTGGGTGGAGTTTGATTTTCAATGAATTTAGTCTTGGGTGTTTTGATTTCTGATTTCTGTTTCTGGGTTCTGCAGGCTTCAGATTTCACATTCAAATTTCTTTTAGATTTCAGACTTGCAGGCCTTAGATTTTAAATTTCATATTTGCATGTTTTAGATTTTGGATTTCAACGTGCAGACCTCGGTTTGCAACTCTCAAGTTTGTTCAAATTTCAGATTTCAAATTTACAAATTGATTTGGATTTCAGATTTCAGAGTTCAGATTCTGCACTTCAAATCTCGGACCTAACCTGAATTTCAGGCTTCCTACAAACTCTGCACATTGCAGGCTTTCAAGCTCTCGGTTCTTTGTTTTAGATGCAAAGTTCAGATTTTTGATATCTAAATGGATTGAATTCAGATTTCAGTTTTGCCTACAGACTCCTGAAATTCGGACTTGAAATGGATTCTGCATTTTCAGACTTTGTAATGTACAGATTTTCAGATTTCGGATCCTTTACTGTTCCAGATTTGCTGATTTCTTCAAATTCCAAACTCCAGATTCCTGCATTTTCAGATTTCTGATTTCTAATTTTCCAGAATTTCCAATTTGCAGATTTTTTAGTTCTGTGTAGATTGTGTAGATTTCAGGATCTGACTTATTCAACTACTTGGCTTGAGTTCTGTTTTGAATTTGGCTTGAGGGTTCAGTGAATTTCAGACTGATGATTCAATCGGTTTCTTTAAATTTGGCTTTCTTTCTTTACATATTTGGGCCCCTTGCAGAATTTTTTTTGTTTGCAACCTCAGATTTTTTTGGTCTGTACAACTTGGCTTCCGACCTCTGATTTTCAGACTTCTATGCTTCAGACTTCAAATTTCAGACTTCTGTTCAGATTTTGAGACCCCACATTACGGATTTCAGTTCTTTGCTGTATGTTTCAGGTTTCAGAAACGTGGAGTTCAGACTCTGAAACTCCCGAAATTCAGATTTTTAAGCTCCAATTTCCAGAAAACAGATTTTCAGAGATTTCTGCACCAAAACAGATTTCGGACTTAGCTCAGATTTTCAGATTTTTTAATCTCTGGATTTTAGAATTTCAGAGAATTCAGTTCTGATCCTTCGGTTCTGATTTTGAGCCAGGAAGGTCCTTAGAATTAACAGAATTTCAGATTTCTTAAATGTTTTGATTTTTCATTGAAATTTCAGATTTAAGTTCAGTTTTTAATGTGCTTGCATCCATTCAGTCTGGCAGGGACTGTTTTCTCCTTGCATTGCTCATTGAATTCTTCATTGTTTGAAGTTCACAAGTCCTCCAGCTTTCTCTCTTTTACAACAACTGTGACATCCCCTCAATTCGGGATCAAGTATATGTCAGTCTTGAGTGTAGTCTCCAGCCTTTGATAGGCATCTGGAAATCCTGCCATGTCTTTTCAGAAATTTGAGCATGGTCCTGCCTTTGATAGGCACATGCAGTCTTCTCCCAACCGGTTAAAGGTTGAGCATACCCGGCTTTTGATAAGCTTGTGGGTACTCATCCCATGGTTGGTCTACCTCATTAGCCTATGGTTTGGGCATATTGGCATGTTGATCATGCACAGCCTCCCCATGGCATAATGGGCAAAACTCCCTCTTGGGGCATGGTAAGACATTGGGGTCTTTAACCAGACCTTTGTATGTCCACCTTAAAGGGTCAAGGGGCGTGCTTAAAGCCGGCCCATTGCTTTCCCTCCTTGTTTTGAATTCTTTTAAGTTAAGCCAAGACCATGAGGCGGGTTTTTAGCCGGCCGGATGCTCGCCTCGGTTTGTTTAATTAATTAAGTAAATTGTTATTTAATTTATGTTTATTGTTTGATTTATTTTATTTTTTGAATTATGGGTCAATAGACGTGCTTAAAGCCGGCCTATTGCTTGCCCACTTATTTTGATTTTTTTAAGTTATGCCGAGACCATGAGGCGGGTTTTTAGCCGGCCGGATGCTCGCCTCGGTTTGTTTAATTAATTAGGTGCATTTTTATTTAAGTTTGAACTTGATTGTTCCTTTTAAAAAAATCTTTTTTTTTCTTGCCACTGGTCACCGGAGAGATATTGGGCCGTAGCCCATCTTCTTCTTCCCCTTCCTTTCTCTTTTCTTCTTTTTTTTTTGACACCCTTCAATAGTGGGCCCCACCATCCGGTTGACCTCCGGGTCAACCTCCCCCTCCCCGCAGCCTCTCCCGCGCGCGCGGCTTCTGGCTCCCTCTCCGTGGATGGCTTAGCTTCATTGGGCCATTCTGGTCGCGACTACCCAGCTCCCTCTCCTCTTTTATTTGTCAATTTTTTTTGACGTGGATTGTTTGTAGAGGAGATGACATCCATGGGGAGCTAATTGCTGGCTCCATGGACGGCTAGCTTGATTGGGCTGTTTCAGACCTCAGTTCCTGGCCCAACCGATCTTCTCCCCATTGCTGGCCTGCTTTCTTCTTTTCCTTTTTTTTCTCTTTTTTTTTAACACGTACGTATCAATTTTTTGAGTGCCAACAGTAGTATATTTAAAAAGTATATAGGTTCCGTGAAACATTGCACGACCTAAAAGGAGTAAAAGAAATAAGAAAAGGAAGTAGCAAAAGCAAACAAGAGACATTGATACCATAAAGAATAGACAGTGTTTTGCAAGAAACTATTTTTTCTTTATCGAAAAGGTTAGGTTGGGGTAGAACTTTTTCACCATGAAGTTAATATTTTTAGGAAAAGTCTCTCAGAGTTGATTCTGAGCCATCGGAAGAGAAATATTTCCGTAAGTATCCAGAACCATGGAATCTCCTCTAGGACAGAAGAACGAAAATCAAGTACAACTTGGTACTTGTCTCTGAAGCATAAATCACACAAAAACAATGGATCGAATAGTGCCATCTACTACTGTCAAACATATGACATAAAAAACTTCCTGGTATCTGGTATCAGATTAAATTCTCAGATTTAAGAGGAAAAATCAGATATTTTATATGTTGGCCAGGTGAGTTTTTTCGACTGCTGGTTTCCACTGGTGATAGTATGACACCAATCTTCGTGTCAACTCGGCGTGTAAATCATAGCATTGTTAACTTAGAATTCCACCACAAACAACAACTCTCCCTACGATTCTGCCTCGAGACTCAATTCAACAAACGAACTAAGAACTTATTTACAAACAAATAGTAATAAGTAACCGACAATCACAAAGGCGAACAAAAGGAAACAGGCCCTTCTTGTTTTTCTTGTAACCACGAACTAAGGCACATCTAGCCTTGACCAATTCACTTGCAATTTGAAAGGCAGAAACGAAATGCAAGTACGATGTAGTCGAGGAGCGGAGAGGAGAGGCTCACAGTGGTTGACGCTGTTTCCGAGCCAAAAGGGATCCACTTACGCAGGGGGTCGGAGGGGTCTCGAAAGTGGGTCGCAGGGAGGAACTGGAGGGCTGAAAAGAAGAGAATGATGGCGAAGGCGAGGACCTGGAAGGCTGGCCTGGGAGGAGGAGGCGGAGGGTCGATGTCCGGGTGCAGGGCGAGACCATGGCGGCGGGCGGGAGGTGGACCGCCCTGGTCGGGCGTCGTGGGGTTCACGTTCCTCCTGGAGATGCCGGAGCTGGAGGGGAAGGAGAAAGAGGAGCCCTGCTCGGCGCCGGAGGAGGCCATGGCGGACGCCTTCGAGATCGTGGCTTCTTCCCGCCTCAAATAATGCAATGGCGGCGTCCATCATGGGAACAGTGTCCGGTCAACTCCGCGGTGCAGCGCACACGATACATAGCCGATATTTTAAAATAAGAATCATAATTTTTATTTCTAAACGTGTCACAGAAATTAAAATTATTAAAATTTATAAAAATATTAATTGCTTTTGATCATGGTCGGCAGCCCGTCGCGACTCGGCGCCCTCGAACCCCCGTCCTGTCGCAAATCTGACCGGAGGGGATGCCAACCAAGTTATGCTCTTTGGTCATGGTCGGCAGCCCGCCACGAGTCGACGCCCTCGAACCTTTGCCCTGCCGCAAATTTAACGGGAGAGGATGCCAATCGAACTATGTTTGACCAACATAAAAATGTTAATTATTTATTTTAGATATTTATATAAATATTAATTGTTAAAATAAATACTTTAAACCTCTCAAAATTTAGTTAGCTAGGGATTTTTTTCTATTTTTTAACAAACTGTTGTCTGTATTTAGAAAAATAGAAAGTGAATTGGAGGCAGAAGGGAGAGAATGCATTGGGACATTTTCATCCGCATAATATTTAAAATTATGTCTAATAATACTACAGGGGTTTACTTGGCAATAATTTATTTTTAAACCAAATAATTAGTTTATATTTTTACGTTTTTTATAATTTTATATTGGGATAATTAAAATTTTATGTAGATTAATATTCTAAAACTGCTTTAGAATAAGTCAAGATTAGATGTTATTTAAATTTCATTAAATAAAGTTTGAAGCATCATATCCTAATATCTACAAATTTAAGAATTTAAAGTTTAGGTGATAAAACTCTTGATCACTAATTAGTTAAAAATTCAGTTAAAAATTTAAAATAAACAAAATATTAAAAAATTTTATAAAATTTAAATAATGTACATCAAAAACTTAAAACTAAACTTAATTCCAATTCTAACTCAAGTTTCAACTTTATAAATGAACTTACATTTAAGTTTCATAAATAGTTGTACGTCTGAGTTCAAATTCAAAATTTAAAAACAAGTTTATATTAAACTTCACAAATGCTCACACTCTAGTTATTAAGTTCTTATTAAAATTCAAACTTGATCCGATAAATGAGTAACTCGACAAGTGAGGTTCAAATATCTCGGACTCTTAACAAGACAAGTTAGAACACAAATCCATTAAGTAAGATATGTTACTTATGAGGTGTTTGGTTGTATGATAATTTTTTGTATGCTTTAATAAAAAAATTTATATTAAAATAAAAAGTGAACTAACTCATGACATAAAATCATCTTGTTTAGAGGGATGGGATGACAAAAAAGAGTTACTATGATTCATGATCAAACAAGGTGGGAGACCACAAGAAAAAATAAAGAGGTGAGACCCTCTTTTTATTTAAGAAGAAAATCACTTTCAAAACATAAAATTGTCAAGGTTGTCAAACACCTTTTTTTAACAAGTTTTCTTATCATTTTTAAAAATTAAAATAAAAATCTCTATTATCATGCAACCAAACACCTCATTAGACTCAACCCCCTGACTTTCTTACTCTTATAGGGTGTTTGGTTATGTTTTTTTTCTCTCTTTTTGATCTAAATTTTAAAAATAAAAGAGATAAGGTGTTTGGTTGCAACTTTTAACTACTGTCTCATTTTTAAAAGTGGGATACTCTATGTACATAATCTCTTCTAAAATAAAAACAATGTAGGTCTTGTTTTATTTTTGAGATAGACACGGAGGCAGGACATGGGAGGGCCGTCGGGGGGAGTGTTGTCGCGGGGGGAGGGGGCGGGGCCGACAACGTTCGGGCTTCGCTAGCCGGGCAGACGATGCCGCTGGGGGGTCGGCTGGCTGACGACGACGCGGCATTTTGCTGGCAGCCGCCACCACCGGAGGAGCGCCGCCGCCACGGGGGGGAGGGAGGCGGACGACGTTGCTGGGGATCTTCTGCGGAGCTGCAGGTTCTCTCTGCGAAGGGAGCCCGAAAAAGTTTCGCAGAGTCGCTGGTCATAACCAAACACTACTGTCTATTTTTTTAAAAATTATGATAATTTTGCCAAACACCAAATAATTAGACTGTTTTGATTTTAAAAATAAATTTAAGAAATCAAATAATTTTGATTTCAAAAATGAGATTATCTTAAAATTAAAAATACTACCAAACACCCTAATATATTATATACATTCTTTCCAACCTTACCACCACCCTCCCGGATTACGTTATCACGTCGTTAGCCTTATCTACTCTCATTTGTTCTTAATTACCATCACCCTCCGAGAGATCATGTTACCATATATCATCGTTAACCTTCGTCTCTCTCTAAAATTTCTTCTACCTCTCGTGTCTTTTTCCCTTTAGTGAGATTAATTCAACGTTGGTGGGACTCGCGGAGAGGACTCGGAGAGATTTTTTGTCGCGTTGGTGGGACTTAATACATTAAGTCCGAAGATGTAACTAGGAAAATAACTCCTCAACTCTATCCATTTGAAAAAATTTGAAGATTATTAGATTAGGTCACATTTCATAATTCAAATGATTCTAACAAAAAAATACAATTATACAATATAAATAATTTATATATCGAACTAAAAATGCACATTAATTTTTCTATAAACTCTCCGAAGTCTAACCAAACATTTGCTATACACCATCTGCCTGATAATTACAATGCATCTAATTTAATGGTTACTAAGTTTGATTAACAAAATTAAGATTTAATTAATACAAAATATTTAAATACATAACATTAATCATGAACACCATAATCAGTCTAGAGTTATACATGTAATTAAAATCTAATTAATATTTAATCGTACTTTAAAAAATTATTTACCAAACACATGTTAACATTTTAGTTAATTTATCAAAATTATAAAGATAATTGAGATGTCTACCTCAATAAAATCAATAATTAATCAAAATTTAAAAAGAGCCGATTGCACGACAAACATGGAATTACAATGACGAGATAAAACCAGATGAATGTCGATCCTTGCCCAAGCTGCCAAAGAGAGGAGAGTAAAGATGTGTATAAGAGGGATAGCAACGGAGAGAGAGAGAGAGTTGACAGGGGGGAGAGCGAGAACGAGAGCGAGAGCGAGCGGAGAGAGAGGGCAGCAGGAGGTGGCGCACGGCAAGATGCACCGGGGGACAGGTAGGAACGTGCGTGAAGCGCGTGCGGACTAGCAAGTGGCGGTGCACATGGGCGCACACGCGCTCGGGCCCGGCGACGAGGTGGCAGGGAAGCACGCGCGGGCAACGCGCGGGAAGGGTGCGCGGGCGGGGGACACGCGTGGACGCGCTCGCCAGCAAGTGCAAACGAATCAATAAATTCAAGTAACTCAAAACCAGACTCGATAAAATTTTAATTTAATTTAATTATTATATTAAATAAATAAATTTAAATAAAAATAAAATTCAATTTATCAAATAAGTTGAGTACATTTTTGTTTGATTCAATAAATTCGCAAATAACTTGATTAAATATTATATTTTATGTTTTTTTTAAAATTAATTTATGAATATTAATAATTAGATATTATCACTTAAATATATTAAATTATTTAAAATTTAAATTAATTTTTATAAATGAGTTAAATCTAAAGTTTTACAAGTAACTTTTATTGATTTTGATTTTAATAAACGAGTTTATATATGATTTAAGTTTGAAAATGAATTAAATTTTAGTTTCAAGTTCAAATTCAACTCGACTCGATTAATAAACGGACTAAAGTTGAACAAGGTTTAACATACTCGATAAACCTCGAACTCGTACAAAATAAACAAGTCGAACTTGAACATAATATTACTCGACTCGACCCAACTAGTTTACATTATCAAGAGAGAGAGAGAAAGAGACGGCGAGGCGTTAACGAGTCTAGAGGTAAAAATAGGTGCAGATGGCACTTGGCAGTTTGAAGGTGGTGAGAGAGACGGTGGAAGGAGAAGGTGGTGAAAATATTTTGTATTTTATTTATGTATTTTTACATATGTTACATTCTCAAAGAAAAATTTCATCATCAAAATATTAAAATACCTTTTTTAAAATATTGATAGTCTTTTTTGGTCGAGATGGCACGGTGGCCGGGGACGCGTGCAGCATCGCACGCCGGCGAGGATCGAGCCCCGACTCGATCCCACACGTCGCCCCCTCCCGGGGAGCGCCCGGCCGTTGCCGCCGGGAAGCGTACCCCGCCCGGCGGCCGGTGTTGCCCGCCGAGCGAC
The DNA here is from genome assembly GCA_036172225.1 of Cryptocoryne crispatula var. balansae. Classification (NCBI taxonomy): domain Eukaryota; kingdom Viridiplantae; phylum Streptophyta; class Magnoliopsida; order Alismatales; family Araceae; genus Cryptocoryne; species Cryptocoryne crispatula. Next base: position 10,047,527 of record CM069923.1, on the reverse strand, counting down.
GCTCGGCCAGCGATAGTCATCATTCGTTAATATCATCTTTTCTATGACTTTTATTAGTTAATAATATATTCTTCTATTCAAATTCATAACCTAACTATAATATATCAATAAATTTCAAATTTATAAAATCTATAATTTAAGAAAATCTCTAATATATTATAAACATTTTTTTTCAAAATCACATATATCACCAAATTTCATTATTTTCCACGTGAATAAAAATAAATTGCTCTAATTATTTCCATATATATCATCAAATAATTTTTTTTTAGAATTTCACATTGCCTAAATCTTGATATTTGTGATCTATTTCTTTACCGAACTTATTTCTTTATCTAATTCATTCATTCAACTAGTCATCTCTATATAATTATTTATCTTCTAGTTTTCACGTCCATCGATACATCCTCTAAATAAAAGACATATCATTAGGTTACCTTAATCTAAATCAATAGATATGCTAAATCCAAAAATTATTTATCCTCACATATAATGATCAATCATGATATGATCAACTAATATAAATATTTCATAGTAATTTAAAATTTCAACCTCGAGTACACACTACAAGAATTATTGTTACTGGCGATGGCTGTAAGCCGTCACCAATGACCTTAAAGCCGTCGCCAATACGTATTGCCGACGGCTTCACCACCGTCGCCAAGTCATCACAAATAAGCCTGTCGCCAATAATATTGGCGACGACTTCTACTAAACCGTCGCTAATAACAATATATGCGACGTTTTAAAGCCGTCTCTTATACTATTAGCCAATAAAAATATAAGCGACGGCTTAATAAGCCGTCCCAAATATAGGTTTTGGCGACGGCCAATACCTCTCCCGTATTCGAAAGATGTTATTGGCGACGGCTTAAAGCTGTCGCCAATACACATATTTGGGACGGCTTATCAAACCGTCGCCAAAGCAGAGTTTGAGAGCTTGCGTTTACAAAACAAATTGGCGACGGCTTTTTGAAGCCATCGCCAATACCTATATTTGGGACGGCTTCATAAAGTCGTCGCCAAAGCAGAGTTTTGAAGCCCACGGAGTGTTGTAAAAAAATGGCGATGGCTAATAGCCGTCGCCAATAATTTGTACGTGTCGCTAAAAGTATTATTGGCGACGGCCGACGAGCCGTCACCAATACTTTTGTAATGTAAAAAAAAATAGCTTCATTTCTTTGTCGGATTCATGCATGCGAGTTTACATCCATACATGAATATACATTATGGGAATGATTATCATCAACCCATTCATACATTTTCACAACACAAACATGGTGGCAATCACATTTATCACCCCAATTTCTAAATCACAACCTTGTACAATCAAACCAAATAACAATTCGTAATACAATTAAACCACATTCCATTGAACAACACATCCAAACACACATCTCAAATATCATTCCATAACACAATATATCACATACACAATATCCATAATAAGTTTTGGATAAAAAGAGTACAAAATGGATTGTCTAATGAGAAAAAAATAAAAATATCAATCATCTTCAAATGATCCTTCCTCATCATCATCCTCGTACTCTTCATCGTCCTCATCTCCGTCGTCGTCTTGATGGGATTGTATTGGAGGTTGCCTCGATGTGGATGGTACATTAGCCTGGAGTCTTTGACTCATTTCTCCATACAATTGTGTCAACCGTTGGACAGTTTCTTGAAACGACCTTTGTTGATCGTCCAACTGTTGCTTTATAGAAGAAATCTCAGATCTACATTCGACATTGACCTGAGCTTGCTTCTCCACCTGCTGTCTAAGCTCCTGGACCTCTTGGGTTGTGGAGGAAGAAGAACCTCCACTGGACCCACCATACCACGTGTTGCGAGTTTCACCTCGCCCACCACATCTGATCCGTCCTGGTCTATCTCTACCGAAAATAGATACAAAAGCCTCCTCCAGATTGAGTGGCTGAGATACCCCAGCATCAGAAGAATCGGATGCTGGGGGATTCATCAATTGTTGCATATTTTCCTACAATGAGAATTTGAGTTAAAATATATGGATATTAAATGAAAAAATTGAGAAATCAAATTGGTATCGGTGTATACCATCATTTGACGACTCTGGTCATTATCCCAGATGACCGCTCCATCTTTCTCTTCATGTGTTTGAGTCATCTGAAAAATCTCGGGACGAGTAGGGCGACGTCCTTCTTTTTATACCTGTTCAGAAACAATAAGATATAAAATTGCATGGAAACTAAAGAATTCAATTAAATATTTAATTTTTATACTTACAAACTTTCGCTCTAACTCGTGGATGTTTGTTCTTTCTCTTCTATATGGCATTGTTAACTTACTCCTATTTCCTTGATTTCTTTCACTCAATGCCTATAAATTTATACATGAAGACTTCGTTAATAACTTTAAACATTATTAAAATGAACTAAAACATTTAAATTAAAATTTATTTTACCCTTGTTTCATCTCGAGCCCATAGATTGCACATATGTAGCCATTGTTCCTCATTGCATTGTCGAGGAACATTGGCTACGGCCTCCTCGAATGATCGTCCTGCGAAATACTGAATACAAATATTGTTAATAAGTAATATGAGGATTTTCATTACTTGTAATTAAAACATACCCTTCTTTTTAAATGGATCCTTTGCTTTCTTTGCATTTCGCTCATATGTCTTAAAATCTGTGCATCTATAGATGCACTCTGTTCGAAGGTAAAGTGTTGCTACATGAAAAAAAAGGTGAGAATCAAGAAAAAAAATATAAATAAGAGCACAAAAATTAAATTTACCTCGAGATCACGAAAAATCGCATATTTCTTCTCCTGTGGGAGAGTCATGTAATTTTGTTCCCATAAATTATATTGTACTGTTACATACCCCAAGATAGGATGTGAACTCCCGACCATGGGATCCTACACCTGGGCCACCTATTAACTCGACGTTAAATGACTCATCGGGTCCCGTAATTCGCACATTCATCGCTTTAGCTGGACCTCTCCCACCACGAGCAGCTGAAGCTATTTACATGTGAAACGAGAAAATTGGTTAAGAGACAAAGTAATTCTTAAGCAATTGATATAATTAAAAATATTTAAACATATACCTGAGGCGTGTGAAGATGGACTACCTCCATCCGAAGGTATCATCTGAGGAGGAACAGGCTCACGGGGTGCCTCTAAAGGTCGTTGTGATGCAACACCTCTAGAGCTAGAAGGAGTAGACTGGGATCGATCTCTAGATGCATGAGATCGACCTGAGTGACTTTGTGGTCCACCACCCAGCGATGGTGTACCCCCCTGAGATGTACTACGGCTCTTGCTGAAACCCTTCATTTGTCATATAATAACGAGATATGATTTAAGCTGAATCAAGAGTGTTTGTGTTCTTTTCCCTAATCCGACACCGATTTGGATGGGTCAAATCGGCATCCAATTGGGTAAAAAAAACCAAACACCCTATATGAACCAAATTTGCTCCATCCAAACCATTTATCGATTTGGATGATGCAAATCAACCTCTGTTTGGATATTTTTCCCCAATCGGAAGCCGATTTGCCCCATCAAGCCCGTCACCGGGTTGGAAGGGGCAAATCAGTCTCGAATTGGGTGTTTGGATATTTTTCCTTAATAGGAAGCCGATTTGCCCCATCCAAGCCTGTCACCGGGTTGAATGGGCCAAATCGGCCTCGAATTGAGTGTTTGGATTTTTTTCCCCAATTGGAAGCCGATTTATCCATCCAAGCCCGTCACCGGGTTGGATGGGCCAAAAATGGCCTCGAATTGGGTGTTTGGATATTTTTCCGCAATAGGAAGCTGATTTGCCTCATCCAAGCCCGTCACCGGGTTGTATGGGCCAAATCGGCATCGAATAGGGTATTTGGATTTTTTCCCCAATCGGAAGCCGATTTGCCCCATCCAAGCCCGTCACCGGGTTGGATGGGCGCAATCAGCATCGGATTGGGTGTTTGGATATTTTTCCCCAATCGGAAGCCGATTTGCCCCATCCAAGCCCGTCACCTGGTTGGATGGGCCCAATCGGCCTCGGATTGGGTGTTTGGATATTTTTCCCCAATCGGAAGCCGATTTGCCCCATCCAAGCCCGTCACCGGGTTGGATGGGCCAAAACGGCCTCGAATTAGGTGTTTGGATTTTTTCCACAATCGGAAGCCGATTTGCCCCATCCAAGCCCGTCACCGGGTTGAATGGGCCAAATCGGCCTTATATTGGGTGTTTGGATATTTTTCCCTAATCGAAAGCCGATTTGTCCCATCCAAGCCCATCACCTGGTTGGATGGGCCCAATCGGCCTCGGATTGGGTGTTTGGATATTTTTCCCCAATAGGAAGCCGATTTGCCCCATCCAAGCCCGTCACCGGGTTGGATGGGCCAAAAAAGGTCTCAAATTGGGTGTTTGGATATTTTTCCCCATTCGGAAGCTGATTTGCCCCATCCAAGCCCGTCACCGGGTTGGATGGGCCAAATCGGCCTCGAATTGGGTATTTGGATTTTTTTCCCAATCGGAAGCCGATCTGCCCCATCCAAGCCCGTCATCGGGTTGGATGGGCGCAATCAGCATCAGATTGGGTGTTTGGATATTTTCCCCAATCGGAAGCCGATTTGCCCCATCCAAGCCCGTCACCGGGTTGGATGGGCCAAATCGGCATTGGATTGGGTATTTGGATATTTTTCCCCAATCGGAAGCCGATTTGCCCCATCCAAGCCTGTCACTGGGTTGGATGGGCCAAATCGGCCTCGAATTGGGTGTTTGGATATTATTCCTCAATTGGAAGCCGATTTGCCCCATCCAAGCCCGTCATCGGGTTGGATGGGCCAAATCGGCCTCGAATTAGGTGTTTGGATTTTTTCCCCAATCGGAAGCCGATTTGCCCCATCCAAGCCCGTCACCGGGTTGGATGGGCCAAATCGGCATCAAATTGGGTGTTTGGATTTTTTTCCCCAATCGGAAGCCGATTTGCCCCATCCAAGCCCGTCATCGGGTTGGATGGGCCAAAAATGGCCTCAAATTGGGTGTTTGGATATTTTCCCCCAATCGGAAGCCGATTTGGCCCATCCAATCCCGTCACCGGGTTGGATGGGCCAAATCGGCCTCGAATTGAGTATTTGGTTTTTTCTCAATCGGAAGCCGATTTGCCCCATCCAAGCCCGTCATCGGGTTGTATGGGCGCAATCAGCATCAGATTGGGTGTTTGGATATTTTTCCCCAATCAGAAGCCGATTTGCCCTATCCAAGCCCGTCACCTGGTTGGATGGGCCAAATCGGCCTTGGATTGGGTATTTGAATATTTTTCCCCAATCGTAGGCCGATTTGCCCCATCCAACCCCGTCACCTGGTTGGATGGGCCCAATCGGCTTCGGATTGGGTGTTTGGATATTTTTCCCCAATCAGAAGCCGATTTGCCCCATCCAAGCCCGTCACCAAGTTGGATGGGCCAAATCGGCCTCGAATTGGGTGTTTGGATTTTTTCCCAATGGGAAGCCGATTTGCCCCATCCAAGCCCGTCACCGGGTTGGATGGGCCAAAACGGCCTCGAATTAGGTGTTTGGATTTTTTCCACAATCGGAAGCCGATTTGCCCCATCCAAGCCCGTCACTGGGTTGAATGGGCCAAATCGGCCTTGTATTGAGTGTTTGGATATTTTTCCCTAATCGAAAGCCGATTTGTCCCATCCAAGCCCATCACCTGGTTGGATGGGCCCAATCGGCCTCGGATTGGGTGTTTGGATATTTTTCCCCAATAGGAAGCCGATTTGCCCCATCCAAGCCCGTCACCGGGTTGGATGGGCCAAAAAAGGTCTCAAATTGGGTGTTTGGATATTTTTCCCCATTCGGAAGCCGATTTGCCCCATCCAAGCATGTCGCCGGGTTGGATGGGCCAAATCGGCCTCGAATTGAGTGTTTGGATTTTTTTTCCCCAATCGGAAGCCAATTTGCCCTATCCAAGCCTGTCACCGGGTTGGATGGGCCAAATCAGCCCTGTATTGGGTGTTTGGATATTTTTCCCTAATCGAAAGCCGATTTGTCCCATCCAAGCCCATCACCTGGTTGGATGGGCCCAATCGGCCTCGGATTGGGTGTTTGGATATTTTTCCCCAATCGGAAGCCGATTTTCCCCATCCAAGCCTGTCACTGGGTTGGATGGGCCAAATCGGCCTCGAATTGGGTGTTTGGATTTTTTTCCCCAATCGGAAGCCGATTTGCCCCATCCAAGCCCGTCACCGGGTTGGATGGGCCAAATCGGCCTCGTATTGTGTGTTTGGATATTTTTCTCCAATCGGAAGCCGATTTGCCCCATCCAAGCCCGTCACTGGGTTGGATGGGCCAAATCGGCCTCGGATTGGGTGTTTGGATATTTTTCCCTAATTGGAAGCCGATTTGCCCCATCCAAGCCTGTCACTGGGTTGGATGGGCCAAATTGGGTGTTTGGATAGGGTTTGTCAAATTTCTACTTCTAATGGATGTGTTGTTTGGAGTTGTACCTCTTCATCAGTTACACCAAATGTTATAGGTACGTCCACAAGTTCTTCTTGATATGGTTCTAATTCATCATCACTCTCATTTTCGGTAATGTTATAGTAGTTACGAGGTAAAGATCTTACAGGCAAAACCCAACCCTTATTGGAGTTGTCATCCACGTAAAATACTTATTCCACTTGACTTGCAAGTGCAAACGGTTCATTAGTCCCTAATCTTCTTTGTGTTTAATGATATAAAACCATACTCGTTAAGTTTAAAATCTCGATCCTTGTTATACACATCCCACCATTCACATTTCAAAAACTATTAAACGACTATTCTTTTCGAACGATATCTCAAGTATATCTAAAATCCATCCATAATAACCGTCACAACCAGATTGGAGCGGGTCCTTGACAAGAACACCACATAGTTGAGTTGATTTGTTTGAATCTGAATCGAATGTTCAAAACCTAAATCCATTGCATATGTATCCAGATAGTGATGATACAAATCTAGATGGACTAGTGATAAAATATCAAACTCCTTCGTGTACCTGGAAGAACTTATATTCTTTAACTCCAAAATGTGTGATATAAACCACACCAAGAAGTTTTCTTCCATAGTTGATCCATTATTAAGAGCTATTATCTTGACGAAAACAATCAATATTAGCATTCTGATTCAACACATATGTATGGATTAACTCATGCTCTCTTTCCGTCAAAATTTTAGGCACTCGCCTACATTTCAATGGTCGACCAACTGGTTTGAATATAGAACCATCGTCATGATCATCTTCATATGGAACACCATCATAGTTTCGATCTCTACTATATTCACTTGTATTTTTCAAATATGTTGAAATAAACTGTGTACACTCCTCAACCAAATAACCTTGGGCAATCGAACATTCGACTCTCGCCTTGTTACCGACATAATCTTTTATCTTCTTTAAATATCTTTCAATCAGATACATCCACCGATATTGAACTAGTCCAGACATTCTGGCCTCATAAGCCAAATACACAACCAAGTGGACCATAACATCAAAAAATGATGGTGGAAAAACTTGCTTTAACTTGCACAATGTTACTGCAATCTTAGACTCCCAATGTCTCAAAATGTTACTATCCAACTTTTGCACAAATGATCTTAAAATACTGGCATAAATTTACAATGGGACTGAGTACATCCTTCGATACTATCCCTTGAAATGCAAGAGGAATGACCATTTGCATCATGACATGGCAATCATGACTCTTTAACCCACTAATTGTTCTGCTACTTACATCTACGCATCTACTAAAATTTGAGGAATAGCCATCTGGTACTCGAATATTCTTAATGAAATCAAGTATTCTAGACTTTTGTTCGTTGCTAAGCTTGTAATGCATCAGAAAACCTCGATGAACCCTTATATGGATGTAACTCTGGACGAATGTTTAAATCTACTAAATCCTTCCTTGAGATAATGTTGTCCTTATCGGTTCCTGATATGTTAAAAATATCTAATGTATTATCACACACATTCTTCTCAATGTGCATGACATCCAAATGGTGCCGAATGATCAGAGATGGCCAATATGGAAAGCTTCTAAAAAAATATACTGTTTTTCTTCCAATTTTTATTTTTTGACAAATTCTTCCTTAAATTTTCTAAATCCTTCTTAAATGGTTTTTCGAATCTAATAACATCCATTTGTTTTTGTTGGCTCATATCTCATATCCTGTAAGCAACTTTGGTGTTCCCTTCGGACACCGGCGACCATCAAAAAGATGATTGTATTGGTTCTTTCTCCACCGATGTGCTACTGGTAAAAACCAACGATGACCCAAGTAACATTGTTTCCGACTATGAGCAAGTCGAAGAGAATGTGTTTCCTCATTGCAAATAGGACATGCCAATTTCCCTTTAGTACTCCATCCAGATAAATTTGCATATCCTGGAAAATCATTTATCGTGCTCAAAAGTATGGCTCTCATCATAAAAATTTCTTTTTTTACTGCGTCATAGGTCTCCAATCTGATCTCCCACAATTCTTTTAACTCTTCTACCAATGGTTGCAGGAATACATCGATATCATTTCCGAGAGCTCTTGGACCGGGTATTAACATTGATATCATTGTGTACGTGGCCTTCATATATATATATATCCATGGTGGCAAGTTATATACCATTGTTATAACAGGCCACACGCTATACTTTGAAGACATGTTACCAAATGGATTGAAGCCATCTGAAGCCAATCTAAGCTGAACGTTGCGTTTCTCTAACGCAAAATCCGGATAATGTTGAACTACTCTTTTCCAAGCCGGAGAATCAGAAGGATGACACATTTCACCAGCTAATTGGTATGACCGTGGTTGGCTATGCCATGTCATCCACTTAGCCGTATTGGATGATATGAATAGACAACGCAACCTATCTCGTAATGGGAAATAATGTAAAACTTTTTGTGCTACTTTTTTATTTTTATTTTGAGGATCATCTTTATATCTAGAAGTGTTACATTTTGGACAAACACTTTCATCTTTATTATCTCTCCAAAAAATAATACAATTATTTTTACATGCATGAATTTTCTCATAAGTAAGTCCTAACTCCTTAACTATTTTCTTAAGTTCATACCAATTATCAGGAACACATGCACTATTAGATAACACTTCCTTAAATAAAGATAAGATCGTATCCATACATCTTCTAGTGAGACCATTCATCGACTTCAGTTGAATCAACTTTGAAATAAATTTTAGTTTATATACATTTTTCACACCATCATATAAAGGTGTTTCTGAATCTTTTAATAATATAAAATATTTTAAACTTTCTTCATTTGGTTCATCCTCATTATGTCGGGTAGAAAATTCATTGTTTTTAATATCTTCGAGCATTTCCGTTAAATCATCCTCTATGTTATCCTCTTGCCGTTCATTTAATCATGTGTTATCCTCATTACAAGAGTTAAGTTCAAATTCACCATGACATATCCAAGTTTGATAATTTAACCATATGCCATCACTTATTAGGTGTTCTTTCACAATATTTCTTTTTAAAATAAATGTATTGCAACATACTCTACAAGGGCATTGTATTAAATCTTTGTATTGTCCATGTCTATATTGTGTCCTATACAATCATCAAAAGCATAGTCTAAGAATTCTTCGACCCCTCATACATACATAGAATCTAATCTATTAGGAATAAGTCACCAAGATTTGTCTAATGAACTCATTTCTTCTAATAAAAATATCTCAAAAAAAATGACAATGTAATAACTTTATTACTCTAATCGGACGTCCTCCAAAGGAAGCAATTTTCAAGTGAATATAAGTCTTTTTGAAGCTTCCTGACAACAAGGTAAAAAACAAATATATATACTGTCAGACATATAATCAATCGAAGAACATAATTTTCTCTTTAAATAAACCCTATGCCATAGAAACAAACTTGGATTGGACAATGAAACCCTTCGCATTGGGGACTTGAGGATTTTTGTCCAACTCGATGCCGGATTGCCCAATTCAAACCCGGAACGAGCTTCCGATTGGTGAATCCGGGTTCGGATTGAGACTTGGGGATTTTTACCCAACACTATGTCAGATTGCCCAATCCAAACCCAGAATGAGCCTCGGAATGGCGAATCCGGCTTCGGATTGGGGACTTGGGGATTTTTGCCCAACCCGATGCCGGATTGCCCAATCCAAACTCGGAACGGACTTTGATTGGCGAATTCGGCTTCGTATTGGGGACTTGGGGATTTTAGCCCAACCCGATGCTGGATTGCCTAATTCAAACCCGGAACGAGCTTCGGATTGGCGAATCCAGCTTCAGATTGAGACTTGGGGATTTTTGCCCAACTTGAAGCTGGATTGTCCAATCCAAACCTGGAATGAGCCTCGGAATGGCGAATCCGACTTCGGATTGGGGAATTGGATATTTTTGCCCAACCCGATGCCGGATTGCCCAATCCAAACTCGGAACGGACTTCGATTGGCGAATCCGGCTTCGGATTGGGGACTTGGGGATTTTAGTTCAACCCGATGCCGGTTTGCCTAATTCAAACTCGGAACGAACTTCGGATTGGCGAATCCAGCTTCAGATTGAGACTTGGGAATTGTTGCCCAACCTAAAGCCGGATTGTCCAATCCAAACCTGGAATGAGCCTCGGAATGGCGATTCCGACTTCGGATTGGGGAATTGGGGATTTTTGCCGAACCCGATGCCGGATTGCCCAATCCAAACTCGGAACGGACTTCGATTGGCGAATCCGGCTACGGATTGGGGACTTGGGGATTTTAGCCAACCCGATGCCGGATTGCCCAATTCAAACCCGGAACGAGCTTCGAATTGGCGAATATGGCTTCGGATTGAGACTTGGGGATTTTTTCCCAACACTATGTCGGATTGCCCAAACGGATACATTATTGTCCTTTTTTTTGTCATCCTAAAAAGATATCCAACAAATACCACATTTGTTCTAAGTTTTGAATCCAGTAAAACGAACCTCAAAATACCACCTAAAAATAAATTGGTTTGATTGTTTGAGTTTACCTAAATAATAACTAACACATTTAACTAACAAATACCACAATAGTTCTAATCAATTTATCTAAATAAATACTACATTTATCTAAAGAAATTATTTGTTACCAAAAAGGAGGTCGCTCGGTGGGGGCCGCAAGGCGGCAGCCGGCGCTCAGCGGCGGCTAGTAGATGAGCGGCGACGCTAGCAGTGGAGGCTGTAGCGGCAGCACCGGCGGGTGGCATCGGCGGTGGCGGGCGGAGGCAGCTATAGCGGCGGCGGGCGGCACCGGCGGCAGGGGCGACGGTGGTGGTGGGCGGCGCCTAGAAGAGGAGCAGTGGCGCTCGGCGGTGGAGGCAGCTATGCTCGGCGGCGGAGCTGCGGTGGCGGCGCGGCGGCGGCGGCGGGCGGCGGTGGTAGCAGGCGGCTAGGGTATGACAGTTGCAAGGCACACGGGGGGGGGGAGAAGGTGGCGTCGGGCGTGATATAAAAAACTAGTGGCGACGGCTAAAAAACCGTCGCCAATAACTTTCGACCGTTGAAAGTATTGGCGACGGCTCTAAGCCGTCGGTAATAATTCCCGACCGTTGAATGATCAAAAGGGGTCCGTAAACCCTTTCGCGACGGCTAGAGCCATCACTTAAAAAAATTTCACGACGACTTACTAAGTCGTCGCTAATTTACGTGATATTGGCGACGGCTTAACAATAGATGTCGCAAATAACATTTTCGGCGATGGCTTTTTGAAGCCGTCGCCAATAACCTGTTGCCAATAGCACCTTTTTCTGTAGTGACATAATTCAAATCATCATAAATGTTTGAGATCAACAATTCAAAAAGATCAATTCTGATTCATCTAAATCGACAACATAAAATCAAGCTAGTCAAAATAGACCTTAAGATCGGGTTAATACTATGGTACCATTCTTGTCACGCCTAGGACCAGAACGTATATGCAGCGGATTAAGTTTGGCAACGTAACCAGAGAAAAACCTCTCAACTACATCAGTTTGGAAAAATTAAAGACTCTAGGTCCCAGTTCATAATTTAAATGATTCTACCAAAATTAAATCATACAATAATACAATATAAACAATTTATATATTGGTATAAAAATACACATTCATCATTCTATAAACTCTTTGAACTCCAAACTACCAAACTTCTGCTATATGTCATCTACTTAATAATCACAATACATCTAATTGAATAGTTACTAAGCATGATTAAAAAATTAATATTTAATTTATGCAAAACATTTAAATAAATAATTTTAATCATGAATAACATAATTAATATAAAGTTAAGCATACAATTAAAATCTAATTAATATTTAATCATATTTTTCTAATTAATTATTTGTTGAACATATTTTAGCATTTTAGTTAATTTAAAAGATAGTCAAGATACCTATCTCAATAAAGTCATCGACTCATCAAAGTCCATGAAGAGTCGGCTAGACAACAAGCACACAACGGCAATGACAAGAAAAAACTAGACGAATGTAGATCTTCACAAAATTACTGGCTACTAGAATTGAAGGGTATCTGCCAACCCTAGTCTTTGAATTCCAGACATCATTTATTTCGAGAAGATTGGGCATGAAGAATACCATAATTATTCAAAAGATTCTGAACTCCTTCAAGTATAAGATGGGAAAATCTAATTTTTTGATGGCTAAGCTTGACAGCAGCAAAGTCTATGACAGATTATTGTAGCCATTTATAGAGAACATGCTTACAAACCATGTGTTTCCACTTCTTATTATCAATATCATTATGAGATGTACTACTTCTGTGTCTTATGCCATCAATATCAATGGTCAAGGCTCCACCAACTTCAAGTCTTCAAGAGGAATTAAACAGAGTTGCCCTTTATCCCCGTACCTTACATTTTATGTGCCGAAGCCCTATCCTATATGTTCAATTCTACTATCAACATGGGAACTTTAGGGTCATCTCCTTCAATAGGAGAGGGCCAAAGATTTCTCACCTCTTATATACTGATGATATTATTATTTGTGGTATTGTTGAAGATCGTGAGGTTAGAAGTACGCTGTCTATTTTGGGTTCTTATCAAGTGACTTATGGTCAAACTATCAATTTATCCAAGTCTAGTATCATCTTTAGTAAAAATGTTAGTCATGATATGCAAGACCATCTGTAACATTTCGGGCTTGGCCAAGGGAAAAAATTTTAAAAAATATCTAGGCATCCCCCTAAGCATATTTGACAAAAGAATTAACCATTTCAATTGGTTGTTTGAAAATTGCTAGAAGAAACTTACCGGTTGGAAACCAGATTGCTTAAATTCAGTGGGGCATACCACTCTCATCAAATCTACCTTATGCCAAATCCCTATTCATGCTATGTCCACAAGGAAGTTACCCAAGGGAATCATCAAGAAACTTAATAGATGCCAAAATTAATTTTGGTGGGGTCAAAACAGTGATGGGAGAAACTAAATCCATCTTCGCTCTTGGAAGGATATTAAGAGATCTAAGAAGGGTGGGGGCCTGGGTATTAGGGATATTGCTACCATGAATAAGGCCATTCTCTTGAAATTAGTTTGAAGTTTTATTCACGACAAACGCAAATTGTGGGTGCGCAGTATGCAGGCTAAATATTTAAGTGTTAAGGAATTCTGTGTGGTCAGGGCCAAACAAACAAATTCAGATGCCTGGAAGAATATCCTAAATGCTAGAACTCATCTTCAACACATTTGCAATTGGAAGGTCAAGGCTAATTCCACTTTAAATATTTGGAAACATAATTGGATTTCTAACACAGAAGGCCCAACCTTTCCATTGTCTATAACATCCGATCATCCCACTCTCGTCAAGGAGCTAATCTATAATGGGAGCTAGAATATAAGCTTACTAGATTTATATTTTGATTTGAATTCTATGACTATAATTATGAAAACCCCAATTCATAGTATGGAGGAACCGGATGGACTTATTTGGCCTCTCACCCTTAAGGGGACCTTAAATTCAAAGTCTCGTTTATAGGTTTTTTCAGATACCTGTATTCCGCCCGGTCCTTCGAATTAATCTACATGGAAAATACTCTGGCACCAAAAAGTGGAGAAGATATGTCCTCAAAAGTTAATTTTCTTTATCTGGAAAGGACTAGTAAATTCCTTACCTATCAACATTGAGTTAGCTAAAAGAAGTAAAAGAATTGAGGACACTTGTCCTATGTGCAACGAAATTCAAGAATCCCTAAACCACATTTTTTTAGAATGCCCCTGGAGCAAAGCTGTCTGGTTCGGTTCTCCTATTGGTTTCAATGACAACTAGCTTCAAAATTGTCATCCTTACATTATTGGATGAAATTCTACAGTCCAATGCAACTGATGTTTATTCTAGGGTACTAGGCTTATCAATCATATGGCAACTCTAGAAATATAGGTGCAAAGCAAACTTCAAAGGTATACACAAACTGCCTATTTAGACTATCAAAGCTGCTTCTAGAGAAGCCCTTTTCTACTTTCGACAAGCTAATTTGGAACAACCACCTCAATATATGAAATGGGTTCAATCATCTAGAAGTGCTATAAAGATCAATGTTGATGCGGCAACTAGTAGCAATGGAGGAGCGATCGGGCTTCTAGCTAGAGACTCGCTTGGTTTCCTTGTGGACTGGAAGGCGCGTACTTCTATTTTTACCAATCCACAAGTGCTTGAAGCCAAAGTCATCGCCGAAGCTTGGTCTTGGAGAACCTTTGAAGGATAATAGGTCATCATCGAGAGCTACTCCCTCGGGGTGGTTCGTGTTACGTAAATAATATGTTACATACGTGGGTTAATCCCCAAGTGGGGATAAAGATCCGATGGTTATTAATCGGATAGGCATCAGGCTATCCTAAGTCTATCAGGACTTTGGATAGGGACTAGGAGAGTCCTAGTTAAAGTGGGTTTCCTAAGTTGTTCTCCCTATAAATAGCCCAGGCCGATGGCTAATTTGGGATGTCGTGTGTTGAGGGAGCCACCTGGAGGAGAGATTGTATGCTTGCGGTTTAGTAGAGTTCGACTTCTTCGAGATCTTGTCGTCTTCATGGTGTGTGCGTCTTGCTCCATGGGTGATCAATCGCCGGGTTTTTCGCAACATCTAGTATCAGAGCTTTGGTTGTTCGATCGTTCAGAGTCAGAGATGACGTGGTGAAGACGACGTTGAGTGGTGGCATCCCAACATCGATGGAATCTATAGCGGTCTTTTGCAATAGGTGGAGCTCTTAGGGTATGCAGAGGAACATGGATCGTGCTAAAAGTGTTGCTAACGAAAGGTTTATACAAGCTCGTAGGGAGGGTTGACACCAGTGTAGCTACAAATTCCCTAGTGAGTAGTATGATTCAGCGGAGGATGATATCTGCTGAAGGTGCCGATTGAGCGTAGCTCGTTTAGCATGATCCCTACTCCTGGGGAAGTAGGGGTGGGGTTCAAAATCCCGACTGAAGTCGGGCCACCCCCTAGGTGGTGGATCTTGTGGGGCTCGATCCCTCGGCGCGCATTGCACTGCGCAAGTCTCTGGCCGTTGTGCCATGTGTCCAAAAAAGATAACTACCGAAGGTGGAGCGTGGAGAAAATGTGTGATGTTCGCTTTCAAAGACAAGTGGTTGATATCTCTTGCGTCAACCGAGAGAGGAAGGGCCATGTCGGGGTGTGCAATGTAGTCAAACAAAGGCGGGCACATGGTCTTGGTGCAGGCCATGTTGGTGGAGCTGACGGATGGACATACACTTGTGGAGTTAACCTAAGGTGGAGAATGTTACGTAACTAACATGTTACGTACGTGGGTTAATCCCCAAGTGGGTGATAAGGATCCAAAGGGTTATTAAAAAGATAGGCATCGTGTTATCTTAAGTCTATTAGGACTTTGAATAGAGACTAGGAGAATCCTAGTTGGAGTGGGTTTCTTAGGTTGTTCTCCCTATACATAGCCCAAGCTGGTGGCTCATTCGGGATGTTGGATGTCAAGGGAGCCACCAGAGGAGAGGTTGAACAATAGAGTTTGACTTCTCCGAGATCTCGTCGTCTTCGTAGTGTGTGTGTCCTCTATGGGTGATTGATTGTTAGGTTTTCCGCAATAGGTTCGTGCCATGGATGGATCAGGGCTGGATCTTTGGAAATCCCACCCCTTCATGAAGGTGGGCTACCAAGCTCTGTAGGACCCTGCCTTGTCCGTCGCCATCTGCCCTGGAACTGCCAATGCCACCGCCCACCTGCTAGCAAAGTGGTGTTTGAATACGCACCTAGTCAATGTTATGTGCCCGCTCCTTTTTGTTCTGCCTGAGGGTATCTTAAGACAACTATTCACCAGCCTACGGTGAACTTACTGTTTTACCTTCGTATTAAGTGAAGTCAGCTTGATGGGACTCCTGATTTCATGTATAATCTCTAAAAAGAAGTTAAATTGAATTAGGATATACGTGATCATGGTAAAGAATTATGTAATATTCTGAGTTTTTATAGCATTATTTAAGGTATTATCGTTGTGTTTTAATTATTTTCGTAGTGTGCTTAAATTATTTTTAAGATGTTTATATATATAAGTGTTTTCTTTTATAAAGTGTTTTAATAGTTGAGTAGATTGTTGTATTTTATTTATATTAGGTGTTATTTATTTAGTCTCTCTTCTTTTTCCTCTTTTTTTTCATCCCTTATTTATATCCTCTCTCGGATGATTTCTTTTCTTTTCTCTTTGATACCCTAATTGCACCAGCCGCTTTCTATTTCTCTTCCTCATTTTTCCTCTCTCGAAACCGTTTCCTTCTTTTTCTCCCCCTTCCGAACGTTTTCTTCTTGTTCTCAAATGCGCCGTCGCCATTCTCTCTCTCTCTCCCCGTGTCGACGTCTACCACCCGCGTGCGAACTCGGCACCAACCCCGTCTCGCATCCTCGCATCGCCGTCTCTCTCTCATCACCCTCCCACCTCAGCTCATCGTCAGCTGTTCTCCCTCTCTCTCTTTCTCCCTCTCTCTGCATTGCAGCCGTTCTCCCCCCCTCTTGGATGCCGCCGCCTTCAGCCGCGGCCCTTGCCGCGTGTCCGCCCCGCGGACGCCATCACCGCCAGCCGTGTCTGTGGCCTCGCCGCATGGCCACCTACGGCCGTCTCGCCGTCGCCTTCGACATCTGCACTCGCCCGCGCGCGACGCCGCCGCTCCATTGACCAGCCGCGACGCGTCGCCACGCCATCGCCACCATCGGCCTCGTCAACACCGCGCGAGCCACGCGTCGCCAAGCCCGCCTCCAACGTCCGCACTTGCGCAAGAAGAAAATAGATCCGAAGAAGAAGACGGACAGCTCTCTGGTTCAGAAACAGAATACCTGTCAGATCGATTGAAGCTCCTTCAGCAGTAGAACAATCCAATAGATCTGCTCCACCAGTTGTATAGAAGATGTAGAGATCTGTGAGATCTACTAAGCAGCGGAAGATAAAAGAGAGCCAGAACCACAGCGAGACCGAATGAGTTTTGGAGGGAAATTACGCAAGTCAATTGACTCTGCGCTTGTATCAGTCAGTATTTATATGTATGGCAGAAATCACAAAATACAGTATAAAATGGAAAAATTACAAATAAACCCAATGTACAATCTTAACACTCCCCCTCAAGTTGGTGAATGAATATCATAAACCAACTTGCCGGATTGAAATTTGTGTTGCTCTTTTGTAATTGCCTTTGTGAATAAATCAGCTATTTGATCCTCAGACTTGATATATGCCGTAGAAATTAAACCATTTTGAATTCTCTCCCTAATGAAATGACAATCTATTTCAATATGCTTTGTTCTTTCATGGTAAACAGGATTTGCAGCAATATGTAAAGCCGCTTGATTGTCACACCAAAGAGTACTTGTTCCAACATTTATATTAAAATCTGCCAGCAAGAAATTTAACCACTGTATTTCTGATACTGCAAGAGCCATTGCTCTATATTCAGATTCAGCAGAGGATTTTGAAACAGTATGCTGTTTTTTTGTTCTCCAAGATATAGGATTGTGTCCTAAGAAAATCACATATCCACTTGTTGATCTTCTAGTGATTGGACAAGAAGCCCAATCAGCATCAGTGTATCCGGTTAGACAAAAAACAGATTTTGCATCAAGAAATATACCAATTTCAGGTGAAGTCTTCACATATCTTACAACCTGAAAAGCTTGATCCATATGATTGTCACAAGGTTCAGACATAAATTGCGAAAGGAGATTAACTGCATAAACTATGTCTGGCCGAGTGATAGTTAAGTACATTAATCTTCCTACAAGCCTCCTGTATTTACCCGGATCTTCCATCCTTTTTCCCTTTTCAAACATTCTATGTTTCACATCTAATGGAATAGAAACAGGCTTAGAATCAAATAAGCCACAATCTGTAACTATGTCAAGAGCATATTTTCTTTGATTCAAAAACATTCTAGAAGGATTTCTTGCAACTTCTATGCCAAGAAAATACTTGGGATTGCCCAGATCTCTTAACTTAAAAGAACTGTGTAATTTTTCTTTGACCATGTTTATTCTAACAGCATCATTACCTGTAATCAATATATCATCAACATAAACTACCATGTACAGAAAAACACCATTCTCAACGTAACTAAACAAAGAATAGTCGGCCTTCGACTGCTTAAAACCAAGATTAATCAGAGCAGATGTGAGTTTAGCATGCCAATTTCTTGATGCTTGCTTCAAACCATAGAGAGATTTCTTCAATTTGCAAGACAATCTCTCCCCCTGTCTATGATATCCAGGTGGTAATTCCATATAAACCTCTTCATATAAATCTCCATGCAAGAAAGCATTGCTAACATCAAGTTGAAGAATGGACCAGTTTTTAGCAACGGCTATTGATAGAAAAATTCTTACTGTGACAAGTTTTGCAACCGGTGCAAAAGTATCATGATAGTCAAGTCCTTCAAGTTGAGAATATCCTTTTGCTACAAGACGCGCCTTGTATCTAGCCACTTCACCATTCGAATGATATTTAACTTTGTAAACCCATTTACACCCCACAGCTTCTTCTATCATTTGGAATTTTAACAATGTCCCAAGTTCCATTTTTTTCAAGTGCCTCAAGTTCCTCTTTCATAGCATGTATCCAATTAGGATTATTTTTGGCTTGTTCATATGTCTGAGGCTCCCAAACCTTAGTGATATTAACCAGAAAAGCTTTATGAGACTTGCTGTATTTGTGATAAGACACAAATTTTTTTATTTCATAAGGCTTCCTTTTCTGAAAAATATTTAAACTGGTGACATAGTCATCTAAATAAGCCGGTCTCTTTCTATTTCTTGTACTTCTATTCTCAACAATTTGATCAAAACATTCTGCATTACTACCAGAATTAACATGATCTTCAGCACATGTTTTAGCAGATTCAATAACAGTTTGACTTCTATTATGACAATTAACAGAAAAATCTTGAACAGCCAGAGGAAGAGGAGTACTATCAGTATCTCTGTGATTTATGTAAGGAAAAATATCCTCTTGAAACACCACATCCCGATTAACAAAAACCTTTCCCGTTTTGATGTCAAGAAGCTTGTATCCTTTTTGTTGTGGTGGATAACCAAGAAATACACAGGGAACAAATTTCGTTATCAAACTTATCAAAATGTAGATGGGATGTTGAAGCAAAACATAAACATCCAAATACCTTCAAGTCATGATAACTCGGTTCTTCTTTAAAGAGAACTTCAAAAGGAGTCTTTCCATCATGTAATTTCATGGGAACTCTATTGATTAAGTAAGTGGCTGTCAATATACAATCACTCCAAAAAACCTTCGGCAGATAAGACTGAACTTTGAGTGCTCTTGCTACATCTAAAAGATGCCTATGTTTTCTTTCAACCACTCCGTTTTGTTGTGAGGTATATACACAAGTCAATTGATGTAATATACCCCTTTCTTTAAAAAAACTTTGTAAATCAGTATTAACAAATTCTGAACCATTATCAGTTCGCACAATCTTTATGCATTTCCCAAAGAAATTTTGCACATACTGAACAAAGTATTTCAGGAAAACACTCACTTCAGACTTAAATTTCATCATATATGTCCAAGTAAAACGACTATGATCATCCACAATAGTTAAAAAAAACTTAGCACCTGTCCTTGATTCAATGTTATATGGTCCCCAAACATCACAATGCATCAAAACAAAAAGTTCTTCGGATTTAGTAAAACTAATTGGGAAAGGTTTTCTGGTTTGTTTAGCTAACGGACATATGCAACAACTGGAATTTGAAAAACTGAAATTCAACTTTCTAGACAACCAATCAAGCTTCTTATTTGATAAGTGCCCTAACCGTCGATGCCATAACTCCTGAGTATTTGTCTTGACAACTAAAGCACTTGGTTCTTCTTCCTTAGACAGATAGTAGAGTCCACCATCTTCATGGCCCCGCCCAATCACCTTCTTGGATTTGACATCCTGAATGATAAAATACTTTGGATAAAAAGTGATGAAACATTCTAACTCTTTAGTCAACTTGCTCACAGATATCAAGTTGTTTTTAAAATCGGGCGCAAGATATACTGCAGGCAACTGAATTTTATCACTTAATGACAGGCTACCAGATCCAGCAATTGGAATACAAGACCCATCAGGTAAATAAATACCTGAAGGTTGATAAGCAGGATTTCCATTATTTCTGATGAATTTTCCAGAATTCAAAGAAGAAGTGATATGCGCAGTGGCACCAGAATCAACAACCCACAGATGATGATTTTCAAAACTCTGCTCATTAACAGTATTAACCTGCACATTCTTGTTTGTTGTACCATCATTCAGTAACTTCATCAGATTAGCATATTGATCACTGGTCAAGGCAAATTGTGGAACTTGTGCTTGATGAACATTTGGTGTAAACTGATGAGAATTCTGCTGTAATATCGGCTGATTATCCTGATTATTGTTTTGGCCTTTCTTGAAAAATTTCCTTTGTTTGTACCCTTCTAGATAACCGACCAACTTGTAACATATGTCTCTAGTGTGTCCAACTAGATTACAGTAAGTACATCTCGGTGCATTAATTTTGAAACACTTTTCTCTTGTATGCCCTTGTATATTGCAATGTGAACACCAATGTTTTTTTTATCATTCTTGTAACCTTGATTTTGAAAATTTTCTTTACTAAGTAAAGCTGAAACCTCATTGACACCAGAGATAGTAGCATGTATATTCCTTTGTGCTTCATCTTGTAAAATAAGAGAATAAGCCTTGAAAACATGGGGCAGTGGTTCCATTAGAAGTACTTGACTTCTAACAGCAGAATATGTGTCATTTAACCCCATTAAAAACTGCATTAACTTTCTTCTTTCATTCATAATTCCATCCGAAGATTCACCTAATTAAGCTAACTCATCCCATAAAGCTTTCAGCATATTGAAATATTTAGCCGCAGAATTAGTTCCCTGTTTCAGATTTACAATAGACCTTTCTAATCCATATATCCGTGGACCATTAGCCGGAGAAAATCTATCTCTAAGATCCTTCCACATTTCATAAGCTGTCTCACAATAAATGACAGATGATGCTATATCTTTGTGAATAGAATTCAATAACCAAGCATATTACCATATTATTAACACGTTCCCAAAAAATATATGAAGGATCTTCCGGATCAGGTTTCAGAATATTTCCATTAACAAAACTAAGTTTATTTTTCGCAGACAAAGCAACAGTCATTGCTCTTCTCCATGGTATAAAATTTTCTCCGATAAGTAAATCAGAGACCAAAACAGTTCCCGGATTATCGGAGGTATTGAGAAAATAGGGGTTCTGCAACTCCAGATTGAGACTAGAAAAATCTCTTGCAAGAACACCAGCAGCTGTAGCTGATGATCCCTCCATAATCCCGCTCTGATACCAAGTAAGAAAATAGATCTGAAGAAGAAGACGGACAGCTCTCTGGTTCAGAAACAGAATACCTGTCAGATCGATTGAAGCTCCTTCAGCAGTAGAACAATCCAATAGATCTGCTCCACCAGTTGTATAGAAGATGTAGAGATCTGTGAGATCTACTAAGCAGCGGAAGATAAAAGAGAGCCAGAACCACAAATGACGGAATGAGTTTTGGAGGGAAATTACGCAAGTCAATTGACTCGCGCTTGTATCGCCGCATTTATATGTATGGCAGAAATCACAAAATACAGTATAAAAATGGAAAAATTACAAATAAACCCAATGTACAATCTTAACACTTGCGCCCTCGCATCCCACTCGCCGGCACCGTGCGCTGCTTCACTGCCTCTTTCTCTCTCTCTTCGTCGCCCATCGAACCCACGGCCAACCGCCCCCGCCGCTGCCTATGCTGTGCCCGCGGCTTGCAGCCGATGCCTCCCCGCCAGCACTGTTCGCCGGCCGCCTCCACCCAGCACCGCTGTGCGCCGTCTCCACTTGGGTTCACTGGTGCACTCCAGCCCCATTCGCGAAAACACTCCTCTCTTCCCTTATTTCCTTTCTCTCTCTTATCTACGTATATATCTCTCATTTATCTCTCACTCCCTTGTGATCCGATGACCTGACCCCCCATTCGTCTTTTCCGTAGCCTTGGAGGTGGAGGATCTTTAATTTGGGTGGTTTGATTTCCAGGCGTTGTGTTGTCGACGTTTGATATTTTTTTCGGTCGTCAGTTCCCAACTCTTCCAATGTTGATCCGGTAAGCATCCTTGATGTGTCTTCTATCATTAAAATTTCTATTTTAATTCTCCATGATCCATAAAATTGACCTTCTAATTAAAGGGGTGTGTGTAGTTACGTTTTTGCGTAATATGTGAGTTAACATGGGTTAGATAGATAGATGTGTGTAGTATCTTGTGATGATACATGTTTGTCTCTATTATGTGTATATGAGATCATACCTAGTTAATAGTGTAATATGCTTCCTTTTAGCTTGTCATCCTCGTTATTTTTTAACATGTTTAGATTATGTTAATCTTGTTAAGTAATTGTGATAGGTTAACAAGATTAGTTGGTGTGGTGATTAGTTTTTCCAATAGCTAGTTACGTTCATGTTTAATCATGTTTAGTTGTTTATTTATGGATGTTGTCTCATTTTGGTTTCTTTATAGCATGGTTGTCTAGCATAGCAATAGTTGTGTATATGTTCATTTTATATTCATAGATCTTGCACATTTGTGGTCATGGCATGTCATGATTGATACGGATGCATGATGCATTGAAACTGTGAATGGAAGACTGAGCTACACCAGACTAGTTAGTCGTGACCTGAGGGTAGCGGGGGGTTAGAACTGTCTGGTGCATCATTCGATCCCAGATCCTGCGGGCATCCTACGTGCCACCACTGCCTAGGTGCACTATGGGATTTCGATTAGTATATGGTACTTTTATATATGATAGATCTGGTGGTAGCTAGTTGAAGTGGTAAGACGACGCATTCTTTGCTAATGAAAATCTGTGTAGAGGATATGTGCATCTATTAGAGGATAGGTGCATTTGTGAATGTGGTCCTTCATTAGAGGATAGGTACACTTATTACATGGTATTATATAGGTGGTCTAGTGATGTATTTCATTTTGTCAATTAGCATGTTATGTTGCATGGTGTATGCATGGTTTGTCTCATTTATAGTGATATCATCATATGGAACATATAGTAGGTGTCTATGCATATGTTCATATATACCATCTTTTTAGGTCATGTTATGATGCATATAAGTGCTGGTCGGTGTGATTATAGGCTTTGGTTGGTGGTGTAAAACACATGGATTAATTCATATATTGAATGTATTGACTAGTCTATATTTGCATATAATGGGTGTAAGTCCGAGTACCTATTTAAATAACAAAATAACATCTAGGGCCTTTTGGCAATCCGATTTGATGGATGATGGGTGTCTACCGAGTCATCGTACTCATTCCAATCCTCTTATCAATTTTCGTGTAATCAAGTTTAGAGCGACGAAGCGTGGTGGATCAATTCTCGAGAAGGTAATTAGATGGTTCTTATGTCTTAGATGATATTTGATTTTGTTTAGATTGTAGCATTAGCGATGTATTTATTGGAATGTGTAATTTATGAACTGGGACCCAGTTGCCTACATTTTTCCCAAACTGATGTTTTTACGGGGTTAATTTTCCCTGGTCGCGTCGTCGGATTATCCCGCTGTGCTTGTTAAAATCCGGGGCGTGACAAATTAAATCAAAATTTTATTGGAATATATAGATTTTATATTTATATGCCAATCATTAATGAATAAAATTGAAATAAATTTTTAGTCAAAATCAATCAATTTATTAATAACATTATAAGTGAATAAAATAAAAATTTAAGAATTATGACAAACAAAAATGAAAAAGAGTGAATTAATGTTGTCCAAGAATATAAGTGAATAAATTATCTTATTTTAAATAAAAATAATATAAAACTTTTAAAACTTTCACCTTCAATGTATATAAATTAATCAATTTTATATTTAATTAAAATATAATATATGTTAATTTAGTCTGGATGAAGGATTATATCTAAAAAAAGTTAAATCTTATAAATCATTTTTAAGAGATTTATTAAGATATATAAGAGATAATTAGATGTTAGTTAAGACTCCAAATCAAACGGTTGTAAATAAGAAAATCACCAACCGGACTTACCCAAATCAAACAAAACTTTAGGCACAAATTCATGAGATCCATGTATACATATCAAACTTGTATTGCATTCGTTTGATGAATCTTACATTTTTGCGTGCTGGATGAAATAGTATTTTCTCCCATCTCATTTTTTTATAACAGTGCGGCTCCCCTCAGGTGGCCACCTGAGGGGAGCCCCTCAGCCCCTCTCATAAAGGGGCTGAGGTGATAGTGATTTGAGAGGCATCAAATCACTGTCCCATCCTTGTCACCTCAGCCCCTTTGTGAGAGGGGCTAAGGGGCTCTCCTCAGGTGGCCACCTGAGGGAAGTCGCACTCTTTTTATAATCTGTGTTCAAGTATAATAGGACCAACCACTCCTCGTATACTCCAAGTTGATGAAATTTCCCCACCTGTATATGGCTGATTAAAGATCACACCTCTCTCTTTCACTTAGGGGTGCAAACGAGCCGAGCCGAGCCGAGCCGAATAGTATGGTGTTCAAACTCGGCTCTTTTATTTTACACGAGTTCGAATTCGAGCTCGAGTTTTAATGAGTACATTGAACCCTTGTTCAAGCTTGGTTCGTTTATTAATCGAACCGAGTCGAACTCGAACTTGAGTAGTAGATAAACTAAAATTCAGTTCACATTCAACCTTAAACTATATACAAACTCGTTTATAAAATTCAAAATCAATGAAAAGTCATTTGTAAAATTCTATATTTAACTCATTTATGAAACTTAATTTAAGTTTAAACTCAAATTTTGAATTATTTAATATATTTAAATGATAATATATAATTATTAATATTCATAATTTAATTTTTAAAAATAAATATACAATATAATATTTAATTGAGCTACGCTCGAGTTTATCGAGCCGAACAGGAGTCTGTTCAAGCTTGACTTGTTTAATGAGTCAAGGTTTATTTTTTGTTCAAGATTGTTCATTTAACATAATAAACAAGTTGAGTCGAGTTTTTATCAAGCCGAACTTCAAGCTACTTGTCGAGTGTATTGGTTCGTTTGCACCTCTACTTTCACTTGACATCATTTATGCCCCCAACCCGTATATAGGAGTGTAAACGGATACGGATAAAATTCGAATTCGCTCCGAATTCGTATCCATTTAGGCGTATAATATCCGATTTTAGATATTCGTCGTAGCGGATATCCGAATACGGATATTATCCGAATGTTAATCGGAACGGACACAGAAATGTCCGCTCCACTCCTTTTAAGATCCATTCCAAATCCATCTTTGATAATATATGCATAATATATCTAATTATATATCTAAAATTATTATATTTAGAAATATGATTAATATTCTCTATTATATATTAATATACTAAGTTAATGTTAATAAATATATAATAAATTTTAAATTTTAAATTTTAAATTTTTATATATTATTAAATATATTAATTAAATAATATTTAATTAACATTCCAAAGCGAATATTATCCGTATTCGCTCTATATCCGAAGATTATCCGACTTATAATATCCGATCCGTATTCGTATCCGATTCGGACCGGATACAAATTATCCAAATAGTTAAATAGAGCGAATACGAAAACATCATTTATGCTCCGTATCCGCTCTATTTTACAGCCCTACCTAGATATCACCCCTCTCTCTCATTCTTCCTCCCACCACCACCATCTCTAACGAGCATATCTAGTTAATTTGTAATATCTGCCATTTAAAAAAAAAAAATGGTAACCGCCCCCCCCCTTTCCCTCCACCTCCCGGTTTCCTCGCCGCCATCCCCGCCGTAACGCCCGCCGCCCTCCCCTGGACCGCCGCGATGCTCTCCCCCCCTGCTGGATCTCTCTCTCTCTCTCTCTCTCTCTCTCTCTCACTCGTACCATCTCCCCGCCGTGAGGCCCTCCCCTGTTCCAAGCCGGAACTGCCACCGTGAGGATCCCTCATCGCCGCCGCCCATCATCAGCCTCCTCCTCTCCTCACCGTCCTCCGCCGTCTGCCGAGTGCCTGCGCGACCAGCGGGCCACCCTCCCGCCTGCTCGCCGTCGCCAGCGTCTTCTCTCCCCCCCCCAGCTCGTTGCCCTGCCCTGCCGCGTAGCCCGGTTGGCCCCCCCCATCGTCGCCAGCGTCTCTCTCTCTCTCTCCCCCCCCCCCCCACGAGCCAGCCGCATCACCTCGGCCGCCTTGTCCCGCCACTTCTGCCCCATACAACTGCGTCCCCCTCCGTCCCGCACGCACGCCTGCAACCAGCTTTGCCCGACCCTGCATCCCCAAGCGACTGTCGCCGGACAGAGTCGGCTGCGCTGCAGCTGCTCCACCACCGTTGCATAGCCACCCAACACCCACACGACCATGCCCTCGGCCACCTTGTGCCGCCCCGTGGCCTCCTAGCGTTGGTCATCGCGTCTTCTCCGCCCTCGCGCTGTCCCGCCGTCAGCCACCTGCAGCCTCGCCGTTGGCCCTCCTGCCACCTCGGCTCCGCGCGACCGCACGCCCCACGCCACCTCTTGCCCTGCGTTGCCATCCCACTGCCTCCTGGCGTTCACTCCGCCGCCCTCCCGCGCCACTGCCACAGTGCGCCGGCCCCGCCGCTCGCGTTGTCGACCGTCGCCATCTCTGCTCCACGGCCACCCCGACGGCGAGCGCCGCGCGCGTGTGAGCGGACGCGCCAGCCGGCCACCGACTTGATCCCCAACCTGATGCCGAACTGCCCCGGCCCAGCTCCCTCGCCTGCCAAGTCCAGAAGCTGGTCCAGACTGGCCGGTTCAGTCAGTTCGGTTGCCTGGTTCAGCAAATTCAAATTTGGCGATTTATCAATTCCAGAAATCAGAGAATAGCTCAGAAAAATAGTGAAAAATCCAGAAAAATCCGAAAAATTCACAAGAGCTTCCAGGTAGGTTTCTCAAGCTTGTCTATGTATTTGATCCCATTTTGATTAGAAAATATGCATGATTTAACTTATGGATCTTGATTTGACTAGTTTAGACTTTTGAATCATGATTAGTGAATTTTCTCAAAAATCCTTGAATACGTAACTTTGAAAATGATATTTTGAATATTATGGGACATGTTTGGCATGATTCTCGACGGGTAGAACTATTTTTCATGAGACTTGACCATATTTTATTTATGTATATGTTTATGTGCTAGAATGGGCCTAGAATTGAAATATAATTATGTGGAGTTTTGGAAAAATCAAAAGTCATCAGATTTCACTTTTTGGAACCTGTTTAGGTCAGATTATGGGTTTTGACATCAGAAGTTAGCTTGGTTTGATTATGCCAAGCTTGATTTAAGTTAATTGTCTTGTATATGTGATTAAGTATGTCTAGTTTGGTTTGTCATTTCATGTATGTAAATCAAGTAAATTTTAGTTAGTTTGGTTTCAGATTATGTAATATGTCATGCATGATATGATTATGTTCATATGGTTAGGTATGGTATATGTTTGATTCAGAATATGTCAATCAAGTCGATTAGTACAAGTCTTGTCTAGTTATGGCAAAATATGTTTAATTTGGTTTCAGATCATGGACTATGCTATGCATAGTTAGTCATGTCAATTTGATCATGATTAGTATGAGTTGTCATTGAGAACCAGTTCAATTATGTCGGGTTATCATGTCTTGTCAAGTTTGTTATGAATGTTATGTCTTGTATGAAAGGCTATGAAATTAGATGTTTATGTCATGTATGCATGGTATGGTCAGGTATGTCATGATGTGAAATTATGTTATGAACTCTTGATATGACGTGCTATGAAGCCTTCCCCAGCCTATGCTAGTAAATTGCCCGTGGGCAGCGGGTATCTTAGATAAATCCGGCCTTCCCACAGATCCCGGATTACCGCGGTTTTTCCCTTAGTGTCATCACTGCCTAGGTGCACTTTGGGCTAGCTTAGTATATGTTACTTCTATATATATATTAGAGCTGGTGAATGCATTTTTGTACATGTGAAGTAAGACGACCAATTCCTTGCTCTTTGGCTATGTGTTCTGGAAAGGATATGAAATATGTTACTTGTGTGTCATGTATGGATGTTAAACCATGTCATGTTAGAAAAAAATCAGATTTGTCTGTTTTAATTTGGTCATGTTAAGTTAAGTCCAGA
Source organism: Cryptocoryne crispatula var. balansae (assembly GCA_036172225.1). Classification (NCBI taxonomy): domain Eukaryota; kingdom Viridiplantae; phylum Streptophyta; class Magnoliopsida; order Alismatales; family Araceae; genus Cryptocoryne; species Cryptocoryne crispatula. Next base: position 10,018,851 of record CM069923.1, on the reverse strand, counting down.
GGTCATTTAGATGATATTTGTCTAGCTTGTATGGTCTTGTGTGTATTGGTCTAGAATTAATTGGCTGTGGCATAATCTTTTCTTTGAAGATAATTATGTTCAGATATGGGTTGTGAGATTAATATAGAAGACACTCTATACTTTTGTATTACATCTCAAATTAGATATGTTACATACCACTGCTTGTTTATATGTTAATTACCCGATTGATGGGTGAAGGGTGTAAATCCTACGGAGTCCCCGGACTCACCCCGTTGTGGGTTAAATTTTTCAGCAGGTTTGAAGATTTAAGAGCTTGAAGATGAGGATCAGGTGGAACCAAAGGAATCAGAGTCATTTGCACATGGAGATTCTTGGTATTCTCTACTTAGGTAGATGATCTTGGTTGTTCTTGAACAAGAGTGTGGTTAGATTTATAAGTATGGTTCTATTCTCTTGTTTTGATGGATCTTAGGAAATTACTTGTTTAAGTTTGGGTTGTGGAATCCAAGTGTTGGGTTTCATCCCACTGTCACGGCATTGTGTATTTCCGCTGCGTATTTGTGGTAATGTTGTTTAAATTCCGGGTCGTGACATAATTATTCTGTGAACTCTATGTTAATTAATTTAATATATATATATATATATATTAACATATATATATATAATACATCGCTAATGGGTGTTTGGTTACATGATAATTTTTTATACACTTCCATGATATAAAATTATATTAAAATAAAAAGTGAACGAACTCATGACATAAAATTATCATGTTTGGAGAGGTGTGATCACAAAAAAGAGTAATTATCATATGTGATCAAACAAAGTAGAGGACCACAAGAAAAAAAAGATGAGACGCTCTATTTTGTTTTAGAAGAAAATCACTTTTAAAATATAAAATTGTCATGATTATCAAACATCTCTTTTAACTTTTTTATAATTTTTAAAAATTAAAATAAAATCTTCATTATAATGCAACCAAACACCACCTAAAAGAGTATATCTGAAAAATGGAAGAGTTAAACTATACGATTAATACTTATTTGTAATGACTTTAAAACGGTCACAAAGTCGTCCCAAATAAAATCATCACTGATGCTTTTTGAGATTGCTAGATCATGATCCGCCCCGAAAATATCATTATCACGTTGCTATCGCAAAAAGATTATTTACAAAGATTTTGAACCATTGCCACTAATCCTTTTGCGATAGCATTGTCGTAAATAATTACCTATTATTAAATTGTTTGGTGACATTTACGTTCGTCACCAATAAGTCATTTGCAATGGGCAGTCCGTCACTAAAAAGGTTATTGATGACGACCAGTGAAGTGGTCGTTAATAAGTTTGTTTATTAAAAATAATTTTAAAGGAAAGGAAAATCTCAGTAAAATACTTCTACTTCTCATATATTTAAGATTAAGATACATACAACTCATACATTTCATCAATAACTCATAAAACATATACACCCAAATCAAACCATGAACAATTCATACGTATATATTATTTATACATCATACAACCTATATAATTCAAACAAGTTATACAACTCATATGACTTGTATATATAACATACATAATTCATGCAAACTTTTCAACTCATATAACCAATACATACAAATTAGAGTATTCATGTCTTGATTTGGTCTGATTTTTAAAGATTTTTTTAATTCAAATCAAACTACTCCCAGACCAAACAAAATTAACTTTGTTTGGTTTGATCTAATTAAAATTATATTTTATCAATATATAATATATATATCAAACTATAATTTCATTTTAATTTTTTAAATTATTTTTTATTAAAAATTAGTTTATATATTTATATATTTTATTAATTTTATTTTAAAAACTCTTAAAACAATTTTTTATAAATGTATATTATTAATGTACAATTTTAAAAAAATATTTAATTTAATTTGGGTTACAATTTGATTTGGTTTGAATATTTTTAAAAACCAAATCAAACCCATGGATAGGTCAAACCAAACCAAAATACTCGAGTATTGGTTTGGTTTTTCTAGATCAACTCCATGGTGAGCACACTTAACATAACATGTATCATTCATGCAACATCCATAAACTAAGTAAAATAATATGTACATCAATTGTTCAATTAACTTGTATAGCTCATACCATGGAAGGCCAGGTCGGCCGATCGGCCCGAAAACAAACTCCAAGTCATCGCGGCTTAGGGTCCCGTGGCCCAGTTGGGGGTCAGGCGACCTAGCCAACCGGTTACGTGGCCCGGCTAGGGTTCAGGCAACCTGGCGACACGGTCGGCCGGGTCACCCGATCCGGTCCGACCCTGGGGTGACCATGCCTAAGTCAAATTTTTTTTCTTTATACTATTATTACATATTTAATTTTTTTTCTTTCAAGGGGCTTTGCCCTCCGATACCCCCCATAAGGAGTGCTACTCCTTGACCCCTGTGACCTAACCACACAGGTCAATCCACGACTACTCTACGCCGCATTTAATAATAATATACCAATACTTCACTATGACTTATATTATCACATATATATAAGATTTATAATCATAAATATGTGTTATATACTTAAATTTTTAAAGATCTATTTTAACTCTCTTCTCTTTCACACACTTCAAGTTTGTCAAGAATAATTATGTTTTGAGCATTCCATTTTTTGATAGTACAACAATATTTTACTATCATTTATATTATTACATATGATTAAAATTTATGATTATAAATAGATGTTGCATCTTAAAATTTATAAATTTATTTCTTAACTATCTTTACCTTCTCACTTGAGATTAACTCTTTCCTAACATATACTAATACAATATAATTACAAAAAAATCATATTTACTTGTATACATAGATAAACATTCATATTCAATTATAATATAAAAATATATTTATATTTATGTATATATTTTATGTATACATAAATATATAATATAAAAATATTGTTTTTATTTTTTATTTATTATATATATATTTTGTATATTTTTAATTATTTTTACAATAAAATAAATAAATTCGACCCCATCCGACCGGAGGTTGCGACCTTGTCCAACTAGATCGATTTTGAGGCCAACTGACCACGGGCTGACCTCCAACTCGACCTTTCAACATGAATCCATATAAAAATAGCATGTAGAATCCCATAGTAACCAAGAACAACAAAGATATCTAAACTCATCAAATGCCACAATAACTATAAATAGTGTCACGACCCGGATTTTTAATATGCACAGCGGAAGATAATCCGGCGACGTAACGGGGAAGAATATCGGTCTGGAGCCAAATAAGACTAAAATCACAAACCAAATTCATGATTTCAAACTTTACAACATAATAACATAATAATCAAACATCTATCTAACAAAATAAATACTAACATTTAACAATTGAATCACTAGCTCCTCAAATTCCAAAATACCACTACGCTTTTGCTGCGCTAAACCTGCACTCCTGAAAATATTAACAACGGAAGGGGTGAGTCACCACAGACTCAGTAGGACTTACACCCGAACTACCCCATTATAATAATGTTTTCTAGTGGTATACAATACATATTAAGCCTAAAAATCAGATTTAATACATAGGATTTAAACTAATCATATATCTTCAATTAAGTGATTACAAGATCATTCTACTACCCCATATGATGACATGACTCCAAATGCATTAAAACCAACATAACCTACACATTAGGCTACTCTAGGTATGCACATAACCCGACATAAAACCAATGACACATCTAGAACACTAACATCTATGCCAAAACATACAACTAGACACCTGTCTGAGTAAGTACCATGCTCCATCTGATAAAATGTAGTCACATCACAAAACTAGCACCAGATTTACCATATAGTAGGAAGCAACATATAGTAACTAAATCCCATAGTACCCCATAGGCAGGGGAGTACTTAGGATAAACCGCGGTATCTGGGATCGAAGGATGCTCCAGATTGTTCTAATTCATCTGCTGCCCACAGGACCGAACTATAGTCTGGTGAAGTATATTTCCATCACAATGCAGCTCACTGCACTAACCACATTCCACACCATGCAAGCATATATTAACTCAGACAGTAAACACATGAACATTTAATTGGCAATCAAACATGAAATACATAGATGAACACCCATGGTTCTATGCACCACATATTTGCATACCATACCACAGTCTATCACAAACTGATGCATATAAATAAGATCATGCAATATACAACCTAACCATGACAATTACATGCTTAAACAGAACTACCTATCACATAAAAGAAAAATAAACTAAATTCTAATCAACATTATGCCTAATCCTTACATCGGCTTTTTATCAAATCGGAATATACATGATTAAGGTTAATCGCGATGCAAACATACTGAACTAGCTAAATTTAAACATACTCAACCTATCATGATGTCTAACATACATGAATAACCAAATTAATCTAAGCATGCATGGATTAAACAAATTAATCTAACTCTATCTAAACATGTAAATAAATAAAAAATAGCCCATTATTTCTAACCTATTAATCATGATGATCTAAACATAATTTTTACGATTTAATTAAATATATATGGTGCTAAGAACAGCCGAGACGCCTACCTTGACGGTGACGGCGAACGGCGCACGGAATTCCAAAGAAATTGAATCAGGCGACGAAACTGCCGCGGTTGCGTCGGCGACGAAAAATTGAGCCGGGTAGGTGTTCTCAAAAACTGTGGGTAGAAGAGAAATCAGGAACTAGGGAGTTTGATAGAGGATAATAGGAGAGAGAATAATAGGAGAGAGGAGAGAGAGTAGATACCGCGCGGAGGGCGCGGCGCACGGCGGCGCACAGAGTTGCGCGGCGGCGCTCGGCCGGCGCAGGCGGGTGCACGGGCTGCGCGGTGGGCGGCGGCCGCGCGGCGGTCAACGGCGTTGGTGGCGGGGCGGCGACGACCGGCGGCGTGGCGCGGACGCGCGGCGGCCGCGGAGGGGTCAACCGCGAGGCGGCGGGCGGTGCCGTCAACGCGTGGGCGCGCGTGGTGGCCGAGACGGCGGTCGGCGGGTGACGCGGCCGTTGACGGCGAGGACGGCGGGTGGTCGCGGCCGGCGACGCGAGCGCGGACACGCGCCGGCCGGGCGTGGCGGTCAACGGGCACGCGGAACTCGAGGGCGGGGAGGCGTGGAGGCGCGCGGGTGGCCGTGCGCGCGCGGAGAGAGAGGAAGGCGACCTGGGGGCTGCGCGTCCAGGAGGGGAAAAATAGGGTTTTCGGGGGAAAAAAGAAGAGGGGCGCCGCGGGCGTACGGGGAAGGTATCGGGGGGAGAGAAAAAGAGGTATAAATAGGGGAGATTAAAATAATAATAAATATTAACTAATTTTTTTTTAATTTATTTAAATAACCGGGGTTTTACAAATAGCATACAACGTACCTAATGCCCTGTTTGGTAACACTATTAGACACCTCTATCACTATTAATTTTAAAATTGATATTGTTGGTAATCACCTTAAGGTGTTTGCCTAATAGTATCAATTTTAAAATTTGTAACGCAAACAACACATGTTATGTAATATAAGTGTCGAGTTGTATCAATTTTGATATTGATACTCCATCTTCTAAAAATTTCAATATCAATACTAATATAGTATCATTTTTGATACTCTAATCAAACAGGTCATAAAGATAATAAAATGAGATGACACTCATGAGTGTGCGTACTCCTCTTACCTTTTCTTTTCTGATTTCTACATATATAACATATATAATGTCATCCATTCAAATAAACATATTAGAAAACAAGAAAGATAATAATTCCGTCACGTTATATACAGATGAGAAATGACAACATAAGAAAATTTGAAATTCTTGAGTTCTTGACTTTATAAAATACAGGAAATAGCTGACAACATGAATTACACCATTTAGAAATACGAGTTTATTGAACATTAACTTGCATAACAAGTTAATTTTATTTGCATATAGATATTAATATAAAAACGAACATTTCATTTTTTTGAAGTACTAATTTGGCTCAATATACAGTATGCATTAACACTACTCTAAGCATGACATGGTAATTTAACTATGCTAAACATTCAAACAAACATTAACACTACTCTAAACATAGTTTAAACTTTATATTAACATCTAAATGAAGCCCAATTTTATATATTAACATAACCTAAAATAAACCTAACCGAAATATGCAATTGCAAAGGAAAGATGTGGCATCGAGGGTATATAAGGGGATTCGTGGCAACACATACGTATAAGGTTAGTGGTGATGGCTTTGGACATTGCCGTCCGTACTTTTAAAGTTAGTTAGTCTAGGAGTCTGTGTATAACGATTCAAACTGAAAACTTAAATCGAAACTGTCTGTTTGATTCGGTTTAAATCACTTTTGATTTAATTCTTTTTGAAAACCTTCCTAATCGATCTAAATCAAATTAAATTGTTTAAACTGATTTAATTAAAATATTATAAAATTTATCATATTATTAGTAAAAAATATTTTTTATATAAATTTGATGATAAAATAATATTTATTTTAATTATTTTTAACTTAATAATCAATGTGTATACATGTAAACAGTTAATTAATTTGAATGTTTTATCTATTTTTTGTTTTAACCGAATCAAATCAAATTGAAATTGACTTAATTCGATTCAACTTGAGGAGTGATTCAGTTCGGTTTAATTTGAAAAAAAAATTTAATGGGGTGTTTGGTTGCATGATAATTTTTTGTACATTTTCATGATAAAAAATTATATTAAAATAAAAAGTAAACCAACTCATGACATAAAATTATCATGTTTGGAGGGATGTGATAATAAAAAAAAGTTACTATCATACGTGATCAAACAAAGTGGGGGACCACAAGAAAAAAGAAAAAGATGAGATCCTCTTTTTTTGTTTAAGAAGAAAATCACTTTCAAAAGATAAAATTGTCAAGATTGTCAAACACCTCTTTTAACAAGTTTTCTTAAAAATTTTAGAAATTAAAATAAAAACTTTTATTATCATGCAACCAAACACCCCATAAACTAGACAAAACAAAAACGGCGCACACACCTTAGGTAGATTATCTCAAAAGTCCCTGATTCTACATTTATTTGCAAAGATATTTAATTGCAGCTATTAATCACTACTAGTTGTGACAACTTCAACAAAATTTTTATAACTATTTCATCATTTGCAACCAATTTTGAGAAACAGTGGGAAATGAGTGATTAGTTGCAACTTGCAACAACTTCTTGTAACCATCATAACTGAGTTTTAATGAGATGACTCTTATCAGCTATCCTAATAATTCATTCCTAATACCTTTGTTGTTTCTTGCAGTAAGCTTATTTTTGATAGAATTATTAAGATTCAAGAGTTTAATCAAGTGATAAAATCAAGCAACATGAACCTACGAATCTCTGATAGAATCAGAAAGGTTAGATTAATTAAACTAAAAAACCCTACGAAATAGATAAATTAAGAGCAGATAAGAAAAGTGCCATTACATTACATATATATCTTCTCCTTAACCTTATTCTGCTCTCGCATATGATAAATAAATCTTAAATTATTTGTTAACTTTCCTTTTAATAATTCTAAATATTATTTCTCAAGGCAAAATAGAACAAAATTTCCAGGTTTATCAACTTCAAATGATAGAAAATCTCGTGAACGGCCATCGTAACATAATTAACAAAATGCACGCACGCCGTGCACAGCGGATGCACGGGAAGACGCGTGGGGGACACCCTCACGACTCTCCGTCTTGGATCCGAGCGTTTCGGTTTCATACCCGAATATTATTATCGGAGCTTGTAGTGATCCAACGCGAACTAGTGATGGCTTCGGTTTTCGGATCTTGTGCTCGTTGTGAAGGGTAGGGCGCTCAACATGATCAGATATTATAAAACGACCCAATGATTATTTGATGACAGACTGAGAGTAGCGTTTTCTATTTTTAAGTTCTAAGAGTATATAGAATTCTGAATAACCCATGTACTTTATTATTTATTGTTTCAGTCCTTGTAAACTTTTACATGAATATATATATGTGTATAAACCAAATTTCATTGATGAACAAATTTTCAAATTCTTATAATTTAATTTTTATTGTGATAATTAATTGAATTTATTTTAATATGTTATTATACTACTTCTTACATTTTTTAACAGTTATAGGGACCAATTTGAGCTTCAAATGATGCGGGTTTAAATGAGCTCTAGATGAGTTTTTTTTTTATCTGTAATGGATAAACAAACTTGATCGATCATAAGATAGTTACTTTCATAACACTATATATCTGCTAGTTTTGAGGTGTTCTAGAACTAATAGAACTATAGATAATCTCATACCATATTTTTTGGGAACTAATGTTAATTATAAAGATAAAACTTTTACTAACACAACATCATATATGTTGACATCTTTTGAAAAAAAAAAGTTTCAATAAATAAATATAAATTAGATTGAGTAATTATTTTAAAATCCTTAACACATCACTATATCTCGTCACACTAATAATGCAACACTTAAGACCCTATATGGTAATGCTTTTAGACAACTTTATCTTTATTAATTTTGAATATGACATTGATACAAATTATCATAAAGGTGTTTGGCTAATACTCTCAATTCTTAAATATGTTGTCAAGTCACGGATTGGAATACATGCACTAGATAAGTCACACAATAAAAAAAAAACAATATCTAAAATACATAAGTTTGGAATTACATAAGATAATATCAAACATGATATGATAAATCAATTAATTACTATCCAAATAACAACCTAAAAATAATAGATAAATAAGTCATCGTCGAATTCTTTGTATCACCAAATTGTAAAGAATCGTACTATTGACAACTAAAACATCAATTTCTCATATTCAATGTCGTTGTCTTGATCAGAATTGAACGAAGTTACTTCAAAACCAGATTTGAATAGCTTTGTATATACCTTCACGAGATCTAACTGATTTCTCAAGACCATAGAAGAATGAGTATATTCACCCTCTTCAAGTCGTTCAAGTGTGTTCAATCTTTAGTGATATTCACACGAATTTCCTTCATAGACAGGTTCTCCTATACGTTGAACTTTCTGACTCATTTTAGACAAAGCTTCACTGATTGTCGATGGCCTCTAAAGTGGGAGAATGTGCCAAAGAAAGATGATCATGAATTCTGCACTCTTAGCATGATAGGGTTTTGACTAATGTCGCTATTATTTATAAAAAATTAATTTTTTTCATAAAAAATTTTCAATTTTTATAAATTACGTCTATACCCTCATACTAATAAGTGTGACCCACTATACTCAATAACTTATTGATTGAGGCTTAATTAAAAGAATAACTTATTTTAAATTAAATCTATTATTAGATAATAGATTAAACGACCTTTCGATTGTAAAAGGTGCAAGTCTTATCCCATAATCCCAAATACATTTAAGGATAATTTTATCTCTATTGATTCTTTACATTATTAGTTACTGCATATATATTAACACTCATCTATTTAATGTCCCAATCAGATAGGGGTACAATATCAACTGTCAACCTATTAGTATATCAACACTTTGAAATCTTATATCCAGAATTGGATCATTTATAAAACTTATTTTCTAAATATTCTTTCTATCATGACTAGAGATTTAGTATACTATATCATAGGATATTCTCTCTTATTTATCAAAAGTGAATGATCCATTGTTGACTATTTAATTGTTTCCACTAAGTTTCCTTTGTAACCGATCCATTGACTATATTGGTTCATTGAACTAGGTGATCCATAATTCAATAGTTAAAACACAAGATGTGTCCTGGGAGACAACTTTCATCTTTGACGACACAAGTCAAATGCCCAGTGATAAAAAATCTTGGTAAATAGTTAGGTAAAACATCATTCTGAGTTTCTATATCGATCAGTACAATGAATTCATTCTATTAATAAACACCTGTACGTATATCTCAATGTCTTCATCCTAATGACCAATGAAAATTTCCACCCTCATCTTATAAAAAATATCATATACACTAATATATCTAGATCTTAAATATCCTATCTCAAAGATCTTATGACAATAAATATTTATATCACATACCTGCTTGTGAACAAAAATTTTATTATGATATACACACATAATAAGAGTTGGTAATGAAGATATGTCATTTTAATTGGATGAAAATTTCAAAAAATTTCAAATCATATCAAATATGATTGGCTTATAGAACATACATTTATCTCAATCTCTCACATGTACTAAAGTCAATCATTTGTATGTTTAATTTTTATCAGTTCGAGGTGATGCACAAACACACTTTGAGTTAATATCTTAGTTTGTAAACCTATAATGTTACTAACATAAGATAGTCAATTTTTGATTATATCTCATTATGTTGCATCCTCTCTGATCTAATGGTATCCCAATAGAAGTGTTTAAACTTTTGATAAAACATCGGTTCTAGTGCATATGCAATAGCCATTGTTTTTGCAAAACAATAGTACATAATCAAAGACAAAAGAGACAATCCTAAATCTGAGTTGAACTTCTTCATCTAGATCGTTTCCTAAGTAGGTTTCAATAGCTATATACTCTTTCAATTGTAGAATTTGTAGTGTTTTCTTGCTTAAAACTCTTCCGACTCTCTATTGCACCATTTAGAGTAAACATGTACACTTATGTTGTCATGCTATAACTTATTTGACTAGAAGTTTGAGTCTAAAACTACAAAGCTTCAAGTCCTCTCTTCTATATTGTAGAAATTCATCCTTAGTACTTATTAAGACTTAAAGATATATTTCTTAGCTATCCAGTGACTCTTACCTAGACACGTCTAATAAATGCTTATAACACTTAGAGCATATCAGACTATGTACATAGTACAACATGCATGATCGACCCCATGGCTAAGGCATAGGGGACTCTACTTATATGTTATTTCTTTCTTTATGAGAGATAAACTCCATGTCTTATATGTATGAAACCTATCATCATAGAGTTTTTCATGTCAAACCCTATATCAATTAACTCAAATCAAACTGGACATGAACAAATTCTATGAACTTCAAGTGTTGATTTGATTGCATGTGCTCGAGCATCAATGCTAGCCCGACGGACCTGATGAGATGCAGATTGAACTTAAAACTAAATTTCTTCTCATCTTTCTTTGATTTGTTAAAATAATTCTAAATCAATGCTTCGCTTATATTTAAACTCTTAAAACTTTTTAAATAAATAAGTATATATATATCAAAAGTCCTCCACTTATCTTATCCATATAACTAGTCTTAACCTTTGGATTCTATTAATTACTTACATACAATCCAAAATCTAATTACCTTATATTATGCATTATCAAAGTCCTCAAGATCATCTTTATTAATCATTTTCTTACTATCCATTGCATCGAGACTTAAGCAATTATATCAAACACAATATGTTCTCAATCTAAAGTACTTTTTACCTAATCATAATAAAATAATATTTTCCAACTTTTATCACATGATCAAAATCTATTTATCACCACATCTAATCAGCAAATATTCTCATCCTCAAAAAGTTTCAAAGACTTCTTCTTCTTCTTCTTCTTTTTTACAAAACAAACACATTCCAATCTCTATAGCTCTTACATGATACATTATCATTTTTTTCTCTCAAAATAAAATTACATCTCAGATTATAGTTATTTTCAGACAACTAAAATGAAAGATGTCCCACAACTATTCTGCTACAAATTATCTTATATAAAAGATAACCTCTAATAAATCATGATCAAAATATTTTTTAAATCCAATCAACCATGATATAAAATTAACCTATGATATTCAGATGTAACATATATTTAAGACAATCCAAAGTTTAGATTTGGTTTAATCCATCCAACAAGATATAGAGATTATTGTGAGAATGTTACACGTTTTTAAGAAATGGCCAATAAATGGAAACCAAGGCCAATAAATGGAAAATCCAATGAAGAAGTATTCCCCTCTTTGTAATTAGTATTAATGATACAATATTCTCCTTGGTGTTAAAGAGAAAATAGAATTTATGGGCAGTATTGTTTTGGGACAGAGGGAATGGGGGTCACAAGCCCTATATATTGGTGGCTAATCCCTATGGGATGAACACAAGGAGAAGTGCCCATCACCGGAGTCCCAAGTCAGTCACATCATCTTCTCCCCCCCCCTTCAGTGGTATCAGAGCGCGTTCGGTCACTGGTGCTTCTCCTACAATAGCCGTTGCCTACCTGCTTCTGCCAGAAGCTTCTTGCGAGACCCCTGCAGATGATGCTACTCTCCCAGCGTCATTGTCTTAAAGGAGCTGCTACAACCGCAACCACCGGTCGCGGTAAATTGCTCTTTGGAGACACTACAATGGAGTTCCACTTATTTGGTTGCTGTCTGTAGATCCCAATGCCTAAACACCCTGTTGCTGCAGCATCATCATCTTCGGATTATACTGTCACCGCCTTGCTACCGCGGACACCTAGATCTAGTCGGTCACTCTGTTGCGCCGCAGTGTTGCCTCTATCATACCTATTTTGCTTCATCATTGTAGGATAGTAAATTTGATTGAACATTGATACATAAATTTTTTATCATAATTAGAAAAATACTTGTGTTGCCTATACAGTTAATATGCATATGTGTTATCTGCATAGTTAAAAGATTTAGATATATTCTTTCTATCCATGCTAATTAGATAGAGATTATCTTGATAAATTGTTAATTATTTGCACGATATTTAGCTCTTGATTTTGCTTATTCAAAAATAGATAATATTTCATAAGCATATCAATTTTGATATTGTTATTTAGTTTAACGATTGATTAAATATTTATTCTTGCTCATTTATAATCTCAAGCATGTTAAAATTGATTAGCATGATAAATAAATTAATTTCCATCATGTTAGTTTGGAAAATCATGAAATCCTGTTATTTATATTTCAGAAATTTTTTAGTCCTTATGACAAGCAAACTTATAGCTTTGGAATTGGTAAAATTTGACAAGTTGAATGGAACCAACTATGATATGTGGCATAGAAAAGTTAGATATGACCTTATACATGACAACATAGAATATGCTCTTGACACTATTGTCCCAGAACTTACGAAAATTCCACTAAAGTGGAAAAGAAAAGAAGGGATCAATGGTTGATTGATGATAAGAAGGCAAGAACATTCATGCTCATGTTCATGGAGGACAACTTAATCAAATGTTTTGAAGCATATGAGACGTCTAATGAACTATGGAAGGCTATCAAGGAGAAGTATGACACCAAGGACATGGTGAATACTCAACTTTTTTTGCATCGTTATAATACATGTAAGATGCAAGAAGGTGATAGCGTGGTTGAGCATGTTAATATGATGATTGTCATGGCTAAAGATTTGGCTACTGCTGGAATCGAGATTCCGGAGACAATGCAAATGGCAACTATTCTGAATAGTTTGCTGGCTTCACTTGACATGGCAGCCACAACTCTTAGAATGAGTTGTTTCACATTATCTGTCACTGACTTGCCTTCAAGATTAGGTATAGAACAAAATATTGTTGCTAGAAGAAAAGGACTAGAGGCAAACTTAGAAGAGGCTAATGCAATGAACCAAAAGCCTATTGTTAAAGATCAATTTCATGAGCCATAGAAGCCACAGTTCAAGAATAAATTCCAAAACAAAGATAAGAAGGTTCCTAAAGGTGCTTTCTATACATGTGAGAAGTTCGGTCACTTTAAGGCCCATTGTACCAACAAGCAAGAGAACAAGGGTGTAAATAGGCACCCAGGCAATAAAGGAACCGAAAAGCAGAAATTTATTGGAGTAACTGAATGCAACGCCGCTTTGATAGATCCAAATGAGTGGTGGATAGATTCAAAAGCAACAAGGCATATTGCAAAGACCAAGAAAGGACTTGTCTCCTTTTAGAAGCTTAATGTTGGTGAGCAAAGGATATATATGGGGAACAACACTTATCTCGATGTAGAGGGTGTTGGAACTTATAGACTGGATTTTGGGGATAACATCATGGTGTAGATACGCGAATTCAACCAGACGGAAAGTATAATCTCATTCTTATAGATAACACTTGTATTTTCTCAAACAGGGAAGTCGATTTGACATAAAAATGACCACATTCTAGAAAATACCCAGGCGTCCCGATATCGCGACGCCAGGCGTCGTGACGTCAGAGCGCCTGGCATTTCCCGCCTTTTTACCCCTTTATCCGGTCGGACAATGCTGTATTCAGAGTTGTACGATGGTACAAGCGCTCCTCCGCCGGAGCGCCTGCATTTCCGCCCGAGATAGCCGGCTTTTCAGAACGGTCAGCGGTGCGTTGTCGAAATCGTACCGAGGATGCATACGCTCCACTGCCAGAGTGCCTGGATTCCCGCCTGCCAACTGACACCACAGGCTCCGCGTGCGCCGAATTTGCAGTGTGTCAGCCGTAGGTTGTAAGTGCTCTGCCGTCAGAGCGCCGGGATCTCCGCTGACAACCGCCGCCTGACACCCAGGGTGGTAGGTGGCGACCAGTATGGTCGGACGTGCTGATCCGCCGACTTCTCGGTGGATTAGCAGGCGCTCCAAAGCCGCGACGCCAGGAGTTCTTGTTCCGGAGCGCTAGGGTCACTTTTGCGGATCTATAAAAGGAGACCCTTCTCCCACATTCAAGAGGTTCCAAAAAAGATTCCCAGAGCCATAACTCCATATAAAGAGTCTTCTTGAGCATCCCAACACCCTCCCATCACATTCCAAGCCACACTAGAGCCCACAATCACATCTCTAAGTCATTCAATCTCCCATTACATCTCTTCCACTCCGTTCATTCCACATAACCAAAAGGCCATCCCAAACCTCCTCATACCATTAAAAGCCATTGAAAGCCATTCCAAAGAGCCTCAAGAAGTCTCCAAAAATGGGCCAGGAGTCCGACTCCCTTGGTTGGAACCGGGAGAAGATCGTGTCAAAGGCTGCCTCTGAAGGACCTAAGCGCTCCTTCGACGGGACGCCAGGCGACCTGGAGTCAGAGCGCCTGCAACCTCCAGAAGCCAGCTGGCCCCGGGCTCACCAACGATCTTCTTCCTTATCTTATCCTCATTTCATTTTCCGTTTGGGTTTCATCATGCATATTGCACTAGCATAACCTAATGCATCTTTAGCTTTAGGCCATTTAGATCCTCCTTTAAGAGGGGTTAGGAGTTAGTTCTAATCCGGTTCGTTCAACCCCTTTTGTCATTCCTCTTCTTTCCTACGAATAGTTACTACTTTCTACTTAGTTCTAATTGTTGTTTTGTTGTGCTTTCATTCATAACCTCTTTTCAGGCAAGCGAGTTTCTCCAAGGCTCTTCTTCCCCGGCCGGCCGAGGAAGGAGAAGATAGAACCTACACAGTCTCCCTATTCAACGAGGTAACTGGTCATTCTCCCCCCTTATCAGTTCATCTCTTTGCTTTTAATCATCGGAGCCTCTTTGGCTCCTGGCGACCACACAATCTCTTCCTCTTTTCGGTTCATAGGTTAAGTTAGTGTTGATATCGACATTCACTGTCTGATCTTCTTTCCCTTCTATTCTCCTCACGACCCGGGCCGCTCCTTCGATGCCCAAGTGACATCAAGGGTTAAGTAGTCCGGGGACCAAGGTGAGTGTGGAGAAAGAAAGAAGGAGAAGAGGTGGGTAATAGACCGGTTTGTTGGAATCATCCACAACTGTGTCTATGGCGTGATTAACATAAATTGACCCTATCAGAACCGTAAGGAAGAAGAAACACACACCCCACACCGAAACGTGCGCGCACCGCGGGAGGACGACGTACCACATCCACGGCGTCCACATCTTTTGGCGACCACGGTGGGACATCTAAAGCCAAGAGAAAGTTGCTTGCTATACTTCATTGAATGAAAGCATCTTCTATCAAGTAAGTCTTCTATTCACTCTCTTTGTCTTCACGTTCATTCATATTTAGTTCCCTTTCTTTTAAAGTCGGAATCTCTCTCGCTCACCGCGTGGGCCACTACTCCTTGGCTCCCGCGTGAGCCACCTCTCATTTCCCCGCTTACCGCGTGAGTGGTACATCATCGGCCCCACGTGGCCATCTCTTTCTATTAATCCTATCAGAGGGACACCAGGCGCTCCCCTTGCTAGGACATTTGCAAACCGAGCTCCGCGAGCTCGAAACCTCTACAAGCATCGACTCCTGCGCAAGTCAACTTTACTTTTAGCACTCTTCACTTATAAAGCATCGTCATTTACTGCTTTTTCAGCATCACATCACTTTTAGGTCCCCGCGGGACCCGTGCTTTCTAGTTTCTTTTAAAATTTGCTAGTTTACGTTCAAAACGTCCCGATATCGTGACGCCTGGCGACGCGGTATCAGAGCGCCTGCAACTCCCCAAAACCTGATTTCAGTTCCTGTTTTCCGTTTCACTTCCAACCCCCGTCACTCTTACTACCCTTTAATTTTCAGCATGCAAACTTGTCTTGGTGTTTAAATCCCGTTGCGCACTATCATCTTTTAAGCTTCTTTGTTTTTCCCTCAAGTTGTGTTGCTTTTATTTTATTATTGCTTGCTTCTTCATCATTGCTTATTCTCTTGCATTAGCTTGCATCGAGGTACTGGGTTCCATCCGGCCCCATAGGTCATCCGAGAAGGGGGGCTCACTCTCCTCCCAAAGCCGTACACATCAAAAAGACCATTCTTGGTGGATCTCGACTTCTCTTCTGGGGATTCCCTCTCGGTTGACTAAGTTGGTTTCCGCCAAGGCCTCTGTAAGTCCGCAGACGTGAAGGATTCCCTCTTTACCAATCGGGCTGGTTGTACCATTTCCCCAAAACCCGGAGTCAACCCATCACCTACCCGTGTGAGATATCGTTTCACCTTACGTTGCTCGGCGTTGTGTGAGCATAGGGTCCCACCCATTTATTTGAGTGGACAATATTTCTCTAAACAAGCCACTAATCTAAGGTTGAAACAAAAAAAATATTGCGTTAAGCATTCCAAGTCTTTGCTTTAACTTGTTTGTGCAACCAAAAGAGATAGAAAAAAAACCAAAGGAGGGAGGAGACTCTCTCCTACAAAAAAAATCTAAAATCACCAAAAGAAATTGTTTCTTTGAGGTAAGACTTCCCTGATCACAACAATCAAAAAAAATAACCTCTAAAAAACAATCCCAAAAAAAATTGTCAAAGAAAACTTTGCTTTCGGTTAAAAACTTGTCTTCTAGAATTAACAACCCAAAAGAAAAGAAGAAGAAGAAAACACCCAAAAAAGAAAACTTCATATTCTCTTTTCCTTGCTTTATGCCTGTGTCACTCAGGTCCGGACGAGTCATCATGGATCAACATTATGAGCAAGCAGAGTGCGAACAAGTTTATTTTGGGGCAGAAGGCGAGACGTCACTCCTTCTCGACGCCGTTTATGCCGTTAATGAGCCGGGGGCTCCTGCCGAACCGGATCAAATTTCTCCTCCACCCAATCCAGGTTCTCTTTGGGAGGCATTCTCTCATGCCGACCCCACTCAACTTCAAGCCATCGAGGCTATCCTCAAGGGCAAGTCGCCCGTTAATCATGATCCCCTCACCGGCAGTCTTCGTATTTCTACCCCCCATTTATTAGCACGTCAACCCGATGCGGCTGCCCATGGACATTCCTATACCGGGCCGACGCCCCCAAGTTCTCCTCATCCGGTGGCTATCCTAAACCACCCGGATCCAAATTTGGCCGCACCATCACGTCCGCCAGTCTTCTCTTATAATCATCTTAATCTTCCCCGTCAAGCGACGTGCCCGCCAACTCACGTCCCATGTCCGGCCGCCTCGGCCTACTTAGCTCCCCCTCCGGTGTTTCAAACACCCCCTCCTCCCCCAATTGTTTGAGAGCCCTCTATTGACCAGGCCATGCTGAATCGCTCAAGTCAAATGGAGGAGCAGTACAAAGAAATCCGCCATCTTGTTGGCACCAAAGTTGCCCCCGAGATCTCCCTCCCCTCTCTCCCTACTTTCCATCTACCTCACTCTGAAATGCCGATATTCCGCCGCTACAATGGGTCCGGCAACCCCTTCCTCCACATCAAAGATTTTCTGTACGAGTCTGTCACATGGCAAAATGATCCAAGAGCCATTGCTTTTCTATTTAGAAGATCATTGGAGGGCTCGGTGTCGACTCCAGAAACGGGTTCCGGATCGGCACCTCAAGAGAAGGTGAAAGATGGAATAGGAGAAAAAGGGAGTGAATTAGAAAACACTCGGAAAGCGGTAAAGACTCCTCACCTCGGTCCCACACTCACATTGATCCCCGAACTTTCATCTCACGGCGTCGCTCGAGCACCGGAGATGGTTCGGGTCATGTGGGAGGAGAGTGAGGAGTGAATTAGCTTAGAACATGAATAAAAAGAAAGGTAGTCGCCAGGAGCCGCGGGCTCCGCTTTATAGAATAACAACAAGATTGAGTTGTTTTGACCGTGTACCTTAGCGTGGGAGATTGGGATGTGAGTTCAACCTTCTTCTTCTTCGGCCGGCCGATGAAGAAGAGTCCAACCAATGATAGATTGATGTATTTTTGCAACTAGAAAACAATAAGACAAGAAAACAAGTGAAGAAGGATTAGAATGTAGTAACTTGTAAAAGTAATAAGATAAAACGACAATTGGAAACAAACTCACCGGATTCGGGGTTAGCCCTAACCCCTTTTTTTGTTTTTTTATGATGTATGAAATGATGCAAGATTGAATAAAAATGATGCTTAAATATGAACTAAATGATTTGAATGAATAAAAAAGAATATAAATGGTTAAAGACAACACAACCCAGGCAAAGTGGCAACCGGGTTGGAGAGATTTAATGTAAATTGCGCGGCTCTGATTAAGAGACCGTAGAGGACAGCACCGATGTAAGAATCAAGTGAAATTTATTTCAAAATAAATATAACTCACCTAGGGTGGTTTTATATGAAGACAAGTTTGCCTTAATATTATGATAAGTAATCTAAATTTACCTGATAAGCCGGATCTTGGGCAGTGAAGTTCTGGAAACTCCCAGCACAATGTCGACGTAGGATATGCTATGGGCACCACAGATATCCAAATTGAATGATTCTTGTTGGAGATAAAATATAACTCACTGGGTAACAATTTCTATGAAGGATGCATAGGTTTAATCTACCATTAAATGTACTGAAATTGACTGAGAAGATGATGACTTAGAAGAGAAGACTTCGGATCTGTCTGTGCAGCGCCGGTGTTGAAGCCATACCAAGCAGAGGAAATGTCATAATTGATCTCTGTTTGTTGGAGATGAAAGATATCTTGATGAACCACACTTTGTATGAAGTAAGTCAGGCTATAAAATGACTAAAAATATCTGTAGAAGCCGATGATAAGAAGTGCAGCACGTTGGAGCATAGACCGGCTTCTTCTTCACTTTGGGATGATCTCCGGGCACCGGGACGAAGATAGAACTATTTGGGGAGATTGGGAAGAGCCTAGGGTGGCTGGAGGACTTAGAGAGAAGTGCTTGAGGATGGGTATGCCCTCCTTAGGTCGTTCATATGAGTCTCTCTTTATAGGGGATGAAAAACAGGTCAAAAAATAGCAAGTTTTGATACATCCGACCTTAGGTTGGATTTCCTCCATTTAATGTTGCTGATTTTCATACTGAGACATCTATAAACTTAACTAAATGATTGAGAGAGATTGGAAACCGTGGATCACCTTCCCCATGCTCAAAATATGTCTCCACTTGAAGAGGAAACAAATCTGGCCCAAAAATGGCAAGTCTTGATATACAAGACAACAAGTTGGATTGCCATCATTAGATGATGCTAATTTCGACCATGAAGCTTCCAGATACTATAACAAGTGATGTGAAGGAGGAGAAATGAAGGTAAAGTCGTGAATTGGTCAGATATGTGCCCAATGGGCTGGGCTTGCATGCAATTGAGCTTGATTGGTGCTGCGTGCGGACAGAACTGCGCATCTGACTTCTAAAAGGCGCTGCGGACAAATGGTAGATCATAATTGAATGCCATTTGTTGCATTGAAAAGAGGACTCAGAGGGAAAGATTATTTATGTTGAGGACTTCTTCATTGGATGTCCACGTAAGCCTGTGAAAATTTTTCAAGTAGATGATATGCTGGGAAAAGCATAATCTAGCACACCACCAAGAGTCTCTTGTTCGGCAAACACGGATTTGATTAGAAATTAGAAAATCATCCTAATATTTCCAATAAGAACCTTGGCTCATCCAAAAGGGTGGTTCATCATGATTTTGATGGTCTAAAAGAGATGTTGCCAATGGAATAATGGTTTAAGCTCTAAATAAGGCCAAATTGGCGTGTCTACAGCTTGCCTCGCCTTGATGTCGGCTTTGCAAGGGAATGGCATGTAGCGGAACGAAGTGAAATGTAGAGGAATGTAGCGAAGCAAAATGAGTTGTAATGGAATGCAGTGGAGTGAAATAGCGATGGACTGAAAAGGTGGCATCAAGGTGTAGATATAGACACGCTCAACGACCAGATTCGGCAAGACGAATCTCCTCAAGTCTCCTAGTTAACCACCATGTTTCATCAAGTCTTCCTATGTTCGATTGGTAAGAGATGTGCCATTGGCACGAGATAAGAATATCCAACCCCCAACGCGGTGGGGAGTCCCCGAAACATGGGTTCGTAGGTTCATCATCAGCTAGTAACCCGATCTTTGCGGTGTTCCACTGTGATGGGCTAAAGTTTAAAAACGAGATTTGTTTTGAAAAAGTAAAAGAATACCAATCGAGCACATTCAGGCTCTTAGATTCATTTAAGTCTTCCATGAGATAAGATTCAATTCGGAATGGAATGATCTCAAATTCCGAAAGGCAAATGTTAAAGCACAGACCGTGAAGATAATGACGGTGCAAGTTCTGACCAAATAGAAGGCCCTTGGCGGGACGAATTGACTGCCATGGTTGGATGAATAGAAAGAAGGGTGTTGCAGTGGTCACAGTGGGGCTAGAAATAAAATATTTAAAGGCACAAAGTGATTACCGAACATGGTGGGATTAACAGACACGGTGAGATATTAGAAAGGTTGGTGGGACTAGAGAACACGGTGGGATTAGAAAACACAGTGGAGTACAGAATGATCGGAATTAGGATAAAAGATTTAGAGACTAAGGTGAGAAGGTGAAGATTTTAAAAGAATGTATGCAATGATCATGAAAAATGCAATGCAACTAATACTATATGATGCATGCTGGGCTCAAGAAAACAAAAACAAAACTTGTCTAACAATTAGTCAAAGATATAGATTGTCTATGAGGTCAGGATACCCATTCGGGAACCATCGTCCCTCACAGCACAACTTTGGCTTATCCGTGAGCACAAAGAATGACCCGACCGTCGTGGATTTTGATGAAGGGGATCTCAGGCCCAGTCTTCTTTGCATTCACGGTCTTCAACATCAATGCATAAAATAAATAGTAATGCACCTAATATATGCTAAGAAAGGAAATGATAACGGTGAGTTTGCGGTGTGATAACATGCATTCTCACAAAAGAGTTCATGTGTCCTAATGAGGACATAGAGCAAAAGCTTCTCTGCAAAGTAGAGGCCGAGGTAATGATGACAGCTCCTCCTGAGAATCCTCAGGGGAGGGAAGTGGCGAGCATCGCCTGCAAAAGGTTTCTCGGCAAAATTAAGGCCGAGGTTATGGTGACACCTCCTCCTAAGAATCCTCAGGGGAGGGAAGTGGCGAGCATCGCCTTGTTGTGAAGTCTTGCAAAGAAAGCTCCTCGGTAGAGTTGAAGCCGAGGTTATGGTGACACCTCCTCCTAAGAATCCTTAGGGGAGGGAAGTGGCGAGCATCGCCTTGTTGTGTCTTGAAAATGCTCCTCGACGAAGTTGAGGTCGAGGTCATGGTGGCACCTCCTCCTAAGAATCCTTGGAGAGGGAAGTGGCGAGCTTCGCCTTTTTGTGAAGTTCTCCTCATTTGTTCTTCGTGCCTGAAACACTAGAAAAAGGAGATTAGAATGCCAGTATGGCTTATCCCCCTTGCAAGTTGCAGTATGCCTTGACCTTTGTCAAGGGGTGTAAAGTTTTTCTTGTGCCTGAAACACTTAGAAAGAAGAGATTAGAACAACAATGCGGCTTATCCCCCTTGCAAGTTGGAGTATGCCTTGACCTTTGTCAAGGGGTGTAAAGTTTTTCTTATGCCTGAAACACTTAGAAGGAAGAGATTAGAACAACAATGCGGCTTATCCCCCTTGCAAGTTGTAGTATGCCTTGACCTTTGTCAAGGGGTAATAGCCATCTTAAGGGTGCAAAAAAAATAAAAATAAAGCAGCAAATATACAATGAATGTAAAGACAAGAATTCAAACAGAGCATGGTTAAATTTTTTTTGAAAATTTTGTTGGAATTTGAAAATGAAGTTTTCTTCTTCTTCTTTTTTTGAAAAGATTCAAGTTTTTTGGGATTTTTGAAAATATTATTTTTTTGAGTTTTTGAAAATATTTAATTTTTTTGGAGTTTTTGAAAATATTCACCCTTTTTGAGAGTTTTTTTTGAAAATATTTTTTTGGGGAGAGAAAAATCAGTATTGACACAAGTTGTCATCACTTGATTGTTTTTCTAGGTTCGTTGGTAGACACCATGTGCAAAATGGGGTTCCTTGCCCAGAATCTTTCCAACCTTCAACCTTTGATCGGCTAGAGTTTAGCTTTGATTTGGTTGATTCACCCACACCATGGGGGTAAGAATGAAGAATTGAGGGAAAGTCCTTGATAGGCTTTGGAGATGTCGAGAGGGATTTCTCTACTCACACCCAATTGCCCGTTGGGGTTCGGCCTCTTCGGGTCTTTTCTTCTTTATCGACAAACCTATTTTTGTGGCACACATTCGGGCAGGTGCTTTGACCTGTGGGGTCATTGCCCATCTTTTGGTGCCTTTTTTCATTTTCTGCATTTTTGGGTACTCATTCAGACAGGCCCATATTTGTTTAAACCTGTGGGGTTCATTGCCCATCTTTTGGCACCCTTTTTTTATTTGAGAAGTTGGACCTTCTGAGATGGCCTCCTACTAGGGCGGCGGATGCTTTCGATACTCTCCCCGTCTAGTCCCCTTTGCCTATCTTGGACCGAACAGAAGAGAATATGGCGAGGGTTTTCCTTCCATCTCTAAGCCTTGCCTAGCTTCTCTTGGGTGTCGAGTCATCCGGATTCTGGGATCGGGACGTATTGTGTGTGTAGAATGGTATCTACCCTCGACACCTAGACAACAACCTAGAACATGTGGACTTAAGTCATACTGGTTGTTCTCTCCATTTTTGAGGTAGATTACATTCCATAGGTGAATCAATTGAAAACATGCCTTGCATTGTAAAGAATTCATTAGGATAAAACAAAAAGTAGTTATCATCAATCATAAATTTATCTCAAGTAAGATTGTAATGTGAGATTAAACATCATTTTAAAAAAAATTATTGCCTTGCGGATGACATAATGATGATGAATGCAATTCCATGTAATACCTGAGAGAAGGAGAAGTTCATTGTTGATGACGGCTTCGCTTGTGCTTGCCTTGCCTTGCCTGCCATGCCTTGCCTTGCCTTGCCCAACTGCTTCCACTGTTGATATGCACCATATTGCATTACATTGAAGATTCATAGTCATAGGATGAAGTGAAAATGTGGAGGATCTGATTTAGCATGGCGGAGTCAAAATTAATGATGTAAAAGGCAAAGATTGTGGTATCACCAAGGAAATTTCTCTACCTTTGATTTTTTTTGTTGAAAGTAAAACTTGGGAAAAGAAAGAGAATTCAAAAGGAAATAAACATGCTTGGAAACAAAAGTGAGTTAAAATGGGCTCTTGGGCCCGTGAGTTGAAAGTGGGCTTGAAGGCCTGGGAGTAGTTGGAATCAAGAGGCACGTGAGCCCAAGATTTGAATGTGGGATAGAGGGCCCGGTTGATGTTGATGGGCATGAGGGCCCAATTGGAGGTTGAGCCCGAGGGACCCAATGAAAAGAGTGGGCACATGGACCCGATTTAAATGGTTGGGAGCAAGATTGTGATTTGTGATGGGCTCGCTGGCGCCATTGAAGAGTATGGGTGTGTAATCCCAAAGTTGAAGAAGTGGGGGCACGGGGGCCCGATTTTGAAGAAGTATGGGCACGCGGGCCCGATGGTGAAGAAATGGGGGCATACAAGCCCGAAGTTGAAGGAGTGTGGGTATGTGTGCCCGAGTTTGTTGGAAGGTGGGCACGTGGGCCCGATTTAGAAGAAATTTGGGCACATGGGCCTGGTTGTAAAAAAACATGGACATGTGAGCCCGGTTGAGGTGAATTGCGGGCATGTGGGCCCGATTGAGGTGAATTGTGGGCATGTGGGCCCGATCTAGAAAAATTAAGGGCACATGAGCCTGATTGGGAAGAATTATGGGCACGTGGACACGATGGAAGGAAAGGGGCATGTAGGCCCAGTTGGGGAAAAGGGACATATGGGCCCAGTTGAAGTAAAGGGGCATGCAAGCCCGATTGATTAAAAGGGGCACGTGGGCCCGGTTGAAGAAAAGGGGCATAAGAGCCCAATTGATTAAAAGGGGCACATAGGCCCGGTTGGATAAAGGGGGCACGTGGGCCCGACTGATGGAAAGGGGCACATGGGCCCGGTTGGATGAAAGGAGCATAAGAGCCCGATTGACGAAAAGGGGCATAAGTGCCTGAAAATGGAGCATAAAGGGCACAAAAATGGGGCATAAGGGCCCGAAAATGGGGCATAAGGGCCCAATTAAGTGGGATGGAGTGTGGGCCATGGCCCTAAGATTGACAGATTTTGGACCCATGGGCCTGATTGATGGTTGTAAGAAGGATAAAGAAAGGGCGGTGGCCCTAAGATTGAGGAACTGTGGGCCCATGGGCCTGATCTTTGATTGGGAGAAGGGTAAAGAAAGGGTCGTGGCCCTAAGATTGATTGATTGTGAGCCCATGGGCCCGATTGTTCTTTATAAGGAGAATGAGGCAAGGGTCGTGGCCCTAAGACTGATTCCGAGGATTTTGCCTGCCTAGCTGGAGGAGGTCCTAGTATCCCTTTGCTAAGGTCTACATCCTTCAGGAGGCTTGTCGATTCATTCCCTATTTCACTGACCAATTCTATTCCCTTATCTTTTAGTTCAAGGGTCAATTCTATCTCCCCAGCTTCAGGGATCAACTCCAATGATGGCAACATTTGATCTATACTTGGAGAATCCTTGCCTAGTCCTTGACAATTAACTAAATTTGTGATCCCCTCATCTAAGCTCCCTACAGTAGGCTTCTCCTCAGGTTGTTCTGAAGAAGAGGGCATGCCTAGTTTAGAGGATTCTAGAATGATAGAAGAGTTTGGTTCGACCTCCCCTACTGACTGACTTTGATTTTGAGAGAGAGCAAGGATATGTTGAGGAGTTGATTCTTCTGCCATGGCAGGAGCACAAATGGTTGGAGTTATTAATTCCTCTACCAGGGCAGGAGCTTGAAGGGTCGAAGTGTCTGAATTGTCTACCATGGCAGGAGCATGAATGATCGGAGTGGCTAGTTCCTCTACCATGGCAGGAGCATGAATGATAGGAGTGACTAGTTCCTCTGCCATGGCAGGAGCAACAGAAGAAACAACTGGTTTGACTGACTGAGGGGGAACCCTATGTTGAGGGATTGATTGAAGTGGTGCTGGCATAGAAGTCGGTTCAGGCTGGGGAGCTATTGCTGAAATTGGTTGAGGGGCCAAGGCTTGTGTGGTTGGCCGAGGAGCTGTTGGTGAAGTAGACTGAGAAGCTAAGGGCCGAATGATTGGGCGAGGGGCCTTTGGAAATGTTGGTGGAGTCAAAGGCTGGGGAACCGGTGTAGGTAACAAAGTATTTGCACAAGAGACAAGAGGAACTTGATTGTGCACAGTTGGTTTCGCCATTAGCATTGATTGCATGACCGGCTGAGGTTGGGGCATGGGTGGCCTAATCAACTGACGTCGAGGAGTTGGCCGAAGATGATGATCTAGATGGGGTTGGGGAGGGCTCCTAGGTTGGTGCATATTATCAATGTTCTTCTCAGCCATGGGCCTCAATTCATCATGATATTGTATTAATTCCATGTCTCTTTTTGTTTCCCCAATTATTGAATAGCCCAACCCGTATCGTCGCAAGAATTTTTCCTTGACAATGTCAAAATCCCATACTTCTATTTCCCCTAGTGAAAAGAACCATTCTAGGGCTGCACCATCCAATGATCGCTTAAAAAGAATAGCAAGAGCTCTTCGATCATTTAGCCATCGAGATGATTTGCTCAAGAAATCATTGACATGGGTGAAGGGATCACCTGAGCCATTGTAGCAATGGTAGGCTGGTGTTTGTGATGGAGGGATATGTGGGATGGGAAAGATGGAGTAGATATTTTAGGGATGGCCTTTGAGTCCAAACGATGCCTCAGCTCTTCAAAGTGCTCATCCATTTGGTTGAGTTTGTCCATGAATGCTTGAGTGAGGCTGGGTTCCTGAGCCACCGGTGCAAGGTATTTAGATGAACGTGCTAGAAGAGGTGGGTTGGAAGTAGGACCTAGCATGGAATCAGGTGGGTGACCCACAACAGGGTGAGTAGGCAAGGTAGCATAGCAAGATTGTGCAGGAGAGTTGATGATGAGGAGCCTAGTTGCCGATTGAAGTGGTGAGGGGGCTTGATTTCTCTCGACCAGATCTTGATTGGCAAGCAACTTGCCCTTTGTTAAAGATTGCACAAGTGAAAAGGATTCAGGATCTAAATGGAGGGATAGACCCTGGAGGATTTGTTCCACACTAAGTGAAGCAGGTGAATGAGTAGTATTTTGAACTTCAGGCTTCCTGACGACATTGACATGGCCCTCTGGTTGGACCATGGGTTGTTGTAGCTCGTAGTGGCCCGTCTTGTAGTAGTCCAGCATCCTTACGTGTCTTTCAGACCTTAGCATCATGGGCATCCTGTCGATCTTTCTAGAAAGATGGTTAGAAAAGAGAGCAATCAAAGCACACAATTGAAGATTTTTTTTATGTTTTGTTTTGTTTGATTTTGTTTTGTTTCAATTTGGTTGTTTGGAAAACAAGTTGAACACAAAGTTAAAAAGGTTTTTGTTTTGTTTTGTTTAGGTGTTTTGTAAGAATAAATTTTTTTTGGTTGTTTTCAATTGTTGTGAGCAAGCAAGTTGTGCAAATAAGTTTTTAAAATGACTACTCGACAATTTTTGGGTTGAAACCTTAGATTAGATAGATTGTTAGCAATTGTTCACTCAAATGGGCATGGTTCCTGTTGCTTCAATCTTCAGGACCTAAGGTTGTCACTCAATCACCACGAGTAGGTACTTGGGTTCTTCGGGTTTTGGGAAGTGGTACAACCGGCCCAATCGTGCGGAGAGGAATACTCCACGGATGGGGACTTATGGAGGCCTTGATGGGAACAACCAAATCAACTAGGAAGGAATATCCCAGAAGAGAGGTTAGAATCCACCAAGAAGGTGTTTGGAGGGTGAGGGTGTGTTGGGAGAGAGAGCCCCCGCCTCGAATGCCCTACGGATCGGAGCAAGTCCGGTACCCGATACAAAAGCTAATGCAAAAATGAAAAATGGAGGATAAGAGGAGAAGAAGCAATCAATGTGCAAAAACATGAAATGAAATGAAATAAATAGAGCATGCGATATGCAAACAAGACAAGCAATCATGCAACAAAACAAACAATCTAGTGACTAGAACTGAATTAGAATGAAACTAGTTGCACAAACAAATCAAGCTAGCACGGTTAAAGACATTGGCTGTCCCACCGTGGTCGCCAAAAAACTGTCGACTCCAGAAATGGGTTCCGGATCGGCACCTCAAGAGAAGGTGAAAGATGGAATAGGAGAAAAAGGGAGTGAATCAGAAAACACTCGGAAAGCGGTAAAGACTCCTCACCTCGGTCCCACACTCACATTGATCCCCGAACTTTCATCTCACGGCGTCGCTCGAGCACCGGAGATGGTTCGGGTCATGTGGGAGGAGAGTGAGGAGTGAATTAGCTTAGAACATGAATAAAAAGAAAGGTAGTCGCTAGGAGCCGCGGGCTTCGCTTTATAGAATAACAACAAGATTGAGTTGTTTTGACCGTGTACCTTAGCGTGGGAGATTGGGATGTGAGTTCAACCTTCTTCTTCTTCGGCCGGCCGATGAAGAAGAGTCCAACCAATGATAGCTTGATGTATTTTTGCAACTAGAAAACAATAAGACAAGAAAACAAGTGAAGAAGGATTAGAATGTAGTAACTTGTAAAAGTAATAACATAAAACGACAATTGGAGACAAACTCACCGGATTCGGGGTTAGTCCTAACCCCTTTTTTTGTTTTTTTATGATGTATGAAATGATGCAAGATTAAATAAAAATGATGCTTAAATATGAACTAAATGATTTGAATGAATAAAAAAGAATATAAATGGTTAAAGACAACACAACCCAGGCAAAGTGGCAACCGGGTTGCACAGATTTAATGTAAACTGCGCGGCTCTGATGCAGAGACCGTAGAGGACAGCACCGATGTAAGAATCAAGTGACATTTATTTCAAAATAAATATAACTCACCTAGGGTGGTTTTATATGAAGACAAGTTTGCCTTAATATTATGATAAGTAATCTAAATTTACCTGATAAGCCGGATCTTGGGCAGTGAAGTTCTGGAAACTCCCAGCACAATGTCGACGTAGGACATGCTATGGGAACCACAGATATCCAAATTGAATGATTCTTGTTGGAGATAAAATATAACTCACCGGGTAACAATTTCTATGAAGGATGCATAGGTTGAATCTACCATTAAATGTACTGAAATTGACTGAGAAGATGATGACTTAGAAGAGAAGACTTCGGATCTGTCTGTGCAGCGCCGGTGTTGAAGCCATACCAAGCAGAGGAAATGTCATAATTGATCTCTGTTTGTTGGAGATGAAAGATATCTTGATGTAACACACTTTTTATGAAGTAAGTCAGGCTATAAAATGACTAAAAATATCTGTAGAAGCCGATGATAAGCAGTGCAGCACGTTGGAGCATAGACCGGCTTCTTCTTCACTTTGGGATGATCTCCGGGCACCGGGACGAAGATAGAACTATTTGGGGAGATTGGGAAGAGCCTAGGGTGTCTGGAGGACTAATAGAGAAGTGATGGAGGATGGGTATGCCCTCCTTAGGTCGTTCATATGAGTCTCTCTTTATAGGGGATGAAAAACAGGTCAAAAAATAGCAAGTTTTGATACATCCGACCTTAGGTTGGATTTCCTCCATTTAATGTTGCTGATTTTCATACTGAGACATCTATAAACTTACCTAAATTATTGAGAGAGATTGGAAACCGTGGATCACCTTCCCCATGCTCAAAATATGTCTCCACTTGAAGAGGAAACAAATCTGGCCCAAAAATGGCAAGTCTTGATATACAAGACAACAAGTTGGATTGCCATCATTAGATGATGCTAATTTCGACCATGAAGCTTACAGATACTATAACAAGTGATGTGGAGGAGGAAAAATGAAGGTAAAGTCGTGAATTGGTCAGATATGTTCCCAATGGGCTGGGCTTGCATGCAACTGGGCTTGATTGGTGCTGCGTGCGGACAGAACTGCGCATCTGACTTCTAAAAGGCGCTTCAGACAAATGGTAGATCATAATTGAATGCCGTTTGTTGCATTGAAAAGAGGACTCAGAGGGAAAGATTATTTATGTTGAGGACTTCTTCATTGGATGTCCACATAATCCTGTGAAAATTTTTCAAGTAGATGATATGCTGGGAAAAGCATAATCTAGCACACCACCAAGAGTCTCTTGTTCGGCAAACACGGATTTGATTAGAAATTAGAAAAACATCCTAATATTTCCAATAAGAACCTTGGCTCATCCAAAAGGGTGGTTCATCATGATTTTGATGGTCTAAAAGAGATGTTGCCAATGGAATAATGGTTTAAGCTCTAAATAAGGCCAAATTGGCGTGTCTACACTCGGCACTTGAGTGGTTTTATTCACTTGATTCAACAGAGGCCGGTAACTTTGATATTGTCAAAGACAAGTTTTTGCAGAGATATCAAGACCGGGTCGGAATAGCCTACTCCATCACCGACCTCGTAGCCGAAAGAATGAAATCAGATGAGGATTTTATCAGATATGCTGATAGATGGAGAGCCATGGCAGAAAAGCTTACAGATCCGATGTCAGAGCCAAAGAAGGTCAAGTTGATCATAACAAATGCAACCCCAGCCTTGAAGAACATGTTAGCCCTCCACCATCCCACTTCCATGAGTGAGCTTTACGAGAAGGCGCGGTACATCCAGACTCAGCTCCGGGATTCACCCATTATGAACCTATTTGATCCCCGACCTCGGGTCACCAAGAAAACCGTCCCTTCCACCTCCGGACTAGTAACCGAGGGAATAGTGAACTATGAACATGTTAGTGTTGTAGGGAATCCCCCTAACAATTATTTACATCAATACAGAAATCCTCCTCCGAACAGGAATGCTCCGGCTTTCCAGCACCAACAATCCCTGCCTCAACTTCCCCCACGGCCTCCCCAATACCAGGTCCAATAGTACCGACCCCAGAATCAGCAACCCTTAGTGCCCCGAGCCCCACAATCCAGAGCCCTAGAGACCTACCACCAGGCCCCTCCTCCAGTTGCACATCAGCCGAGGAAAACCAGACCCCGACGGGAAAATTACCCCCCATTGCCCTATTCCCTTACGGATATTTTCAATGCCTTGATGGACGCACAACAGATAGAGCTTCCAAAAGAAAGACCTGTCTGGCTAGGCACAACAAACACTGGGCGATATTGTATGTACCATCGATACACGGGTCACATGATCGAAGATTGTTTTCAATTCAGAGATTACATTTATGATCTTCATGACCAAGGGAGTATTGATTGGACACAAATGGGGGTATACATTGAGTCATTGAAAGCACAACAGTCGAAACCTCGAGGACAGCAACAGCAGCAGCAACAACAACAACAACAACAATAGCAACAGCAACCACAGCATGATCACGGCCTTGGGATAGTGCGCAACCCTTTGCCAAACCATGCGCCCGCTCTAATAGCAGCACCCCCTCGCCACCCCATCAATCCTATCCTAGTCCCAACTAAAGAATCATCCAGTCGAGGACAAGACTGGCAGATGGACCCGGCTACCACCTCCTTCCAAACATACACCCCTCACCACTCTGACAGGGCTATCTTATCCATTCCCCGTACCTTACCCAACCCACCGCCCATCATCCGTACACCACTGTGACCTGTGGAGGGGCCCGTCATCACAACCCCTCTCCCCTTAGGACCGATTATCCGACCCCGCATGCCACCTCCATTAGCCACCATGTCCCCTCTACCACCCATCATTAGACCAGCACCCCCATTAATCAACCCGGCATCCACCATGCCGCCAAGAACCCCACAACCCTCGCCCCTCCTCATTTGACCCATTAGCCCGATAACAACCCCACTTAGCCCTGTCAATACCCCACCACCTCCACCCAAGTTCACCCAGCCCAACCACCCTGATCACATGCTGATCCCCGTCAAAACATCACCTTCCGGGCCCACACCACCCCTTGATGCCATCCTACGGAGCGGACGCATGGTCCAACGTATCTTCCCCCAAGCCGGTGCAACACAAGAAGCCCCAGAAGTGGAGGAACCAGTTGAAGAACCAGTACCGGGAACCACATATGATCTACTGAAGCACCTTGATAAAACACCAGCTAGAATTTCTATTCTAGAATTAATCAAGCGGTCCAAGGTTCACCAAGAGGTGCTTCAACAATATTTACAGAAGGTACTAGTCAGTGAAAGCCTCCCACCTGAAAGAATTACCGCTGTCCTGGCTCCCCGAAGTGAACACCCGGCCCTAATTTTTACTGATGAAGAATTAGCAGCCCCCGAAGTCAGGAGGTGTGCATTGTACTTAACTGTGAACATTCGAGGCACCCCGGTAGATTCATGCTTGGTAGATACCGGTGCCTCCTTGAATATCATACCACCTGAGACACTGAGCTGCTGCGGCATCTTGGAGGCAGAGATCCAGCCTTCCCACATCACCGTGACTGCATTTGATAACATGAAGCGGCCCGCACACGGCACCATTCTCATTGATGTCGAGCTCGGCCCCAAGACGGTCACGGTTGACTTCCATGTGCTAGAAATGGATCCTACCTACCGAATCATCCTGGGCCGTCCATACCTCGAAGCATTGGAGGCAGTAGCATCTACCAACCACCAGCGTATCAAGTTCCCTCACAAGGGGCAAATTGTGAAGGTGACCAACTACGTAACGGTAACGCCAACTACTGGATTACCAAGTCAGCCGGTGTTCACATTGATAGAACCACCAAAGAAAAAATGGCAGCCGAAACAAAAGAAGAAGAACACAGAGGGGCCGATAGGGTGGCACATCATAAAAATTCTGGGGTATCAAGAGGGCCAAGGGTTGGGCAACTTCCTACAAGGAATTACAGATCCCATCAATCCCGCCAGTCGACTTACTAAGGCCGGTCTAGGGTATGATGGGACAGTTCAGAACGGCAAGAGGCCTGGACATCAGGCGGTGGCAGAAGGACTTGCAAAATATTTTTTGAAAGGGGAAGTGATTCAAATTGAAGAAGAGGAGCCAGGCTACCTCCATGACATCAACAATCGTCCGCAAAAAAGGCAAAGGGTCGACGAAGGTGAGGATGAGTTGTTCTTACCTTTATCATCATTATTTCTGATCGAGGAAGAAGAATCAAGGAAAAAATCACTCAAGCAGCTATGGATCGAAAAAGCCCCGACAGGCGAACTTGCCATAATCCCCTAACTATCCCATGAGGGCCTCACCTCGACTATTCATTCTCTAGAGCTAACCCACTCTTCCGGTTAAGTCTCTCTCATGGGTTCCCAATGCCCTTTCATGTTGGACCCCTCACGACCCATGCGGGGAGTGCCTCGCCCCCGTGTCGCACAATCATTACCATCGGGCCCGAGAGCCCTCTCCATTCTACCTTGATTAAAGCCTTTGCCTCCCTGGCCATCGTGCCAGTCCAGTCTCGGGTCAAACTAGATGACCCACCCAACTTACTAAGATCTCCCCTCCAAACCAATTCATCTCCAATTAGGGAGGATCGCCACTCTGCCCCGGACCTTCCTCAGATCTTTACCTTCCTTTCCCTCCATAACGAAAAGAGTGCCATGGTTCATCCCATACACATGATTGGCACCACCAAAAAAAAAACGTCTTCTTCACAACTAGCATTTCGATCGAAGAAACGTCCGTCTTTACCCCCGAGGGCTTTCCGACCTCGGGGACTGAGTCTTTGAGCGATTTGCTCTATCCTTCACTTCCTGTAGATATTGTTCCCCCCAATCCCCCCTCTTCATCGTCATCTCATTCTTTTCCCCTAGGGTTAGTATTCAAGAGAGTCCAAGCTAAGGGCAAGAGGGTACCAGATCGGTATCTATATCAACTAGCTGGCAAGAGCATAGAGTGTGTAAAATTGCCAGGATTTTGGGGTAACAGTATTCAGTTGGATGAAATCTTCTATGAGGATGAAGAAAACATGGATAAATCTTTTGGAGTATATGAAGTCGGTTCAGAAAAGGATATTGATACGGACGAAGAAGAGGATATAGCAGATGCCTATGCTTCAGGTTTGAGGAGATTTGAAGAACCCCTAGCCTCTGCTGATGAGCCCACAAAAGAACTCAATCTCGGGACACTAGATGATCCTAAAATTGTTCTCATCAGTGCTAGCCTCACTCCCTCCCAAGAATCAGATTTAATAGGGACTTTGCAAGAGTACTGGGACACATTTGTATGGACCTATCAGGATATGCCGGGACTAGACAATTCGCTGGTCGAACATCGTTTGACACTTAAGGATGGAGCTGTCCCGATAAAACAAAAGCTTAGGAGATTCCACCTAGAAGTGGCCTGAAAATGAAAGAAGAGGTCGATAAATTGCACCAAGCCAAATTCATTAGAAGGATGGCATAGTCCGCATCTGCATTGATTTTAGAGATTTGAACAAAGCTTGCCCTAAGGATGATTTTCCTCTCCCTCACATTGATGTGCTTGTTGATAATACAGCCGGTTTTGAAACCCTCTCATTCATGGACGGATATTCTGGGTACAATCAGATTCGGCTAGCAAAAGAGGATCAGGAGAAGACATCGTTCACTACACCTTGGGGTACGTATTGTTACGTCGTCATGCCCTTCGGACTAAAGAACGCAGGAGCAACCTATCAGAGGGCAATGATGGAAATTTTCCATGATATGATGCATCAATGTGTAGAGGTGTATGTGGATGATTTAGTAGTCAAATTCCAGACCCGAGATGAACATTCCGAGGTTTTAAGAAAGGTCTTGCAAAGAGCTCGAGAATTTAAGCTAAAAATGAACCCGAAGAAATGCGTGTTTGGTATATCATCAGGCAAATTGTTGGGTTTCATTGTTAGCAAGAGGGGGATTGAGATTGATCCCAATAAAGTCAAGGCTATCATTGATATGCCCCCACCAAGGAATTTGAAAAAACTTAGGGGGTTAATTGGAAGGTTACAGTTTGTCCATCGGTTCATCTCACAACATTCTCAAAGGTGTAAGCTTTTTTATGAGTTAACCAGGGCAAAAACAGAATTCAAATGGGATCAGAAATGCCAAGAGGCTTTCGATGGTTTGAAGAAATATCTCTCTAGCCCTCCTGTGCTCCAACCCTCGAATCCGAGCAGGCCTTTGATCTTGTATATCTCGGTACTAAGTGAGTCCTTAGGTGCAGTGTTAGCACAAATAGACGAGGAGAGGAAAGAATGGGCCGCTTACTATCTTTCTAAAATCTTTGACCCTTGTGAGATGAACTACACCGCCATGGAGAAGACCTGTGTCTCTCTAGTTTGGGTGGTACAAAAACTCAAGCACTACTTTCTTGCTCATGAGGTCAACCTCATCGCCCGAATGAACCCTATCAAATTTCTCCTCGAGAAATATGTCCTCACTGACCGACTCGCTAGATGGCAAAGTTTTCTCTCCCAATTTGACATCACTTACGTCCAACATAATCAATCAGAGGGTATGCCATTGCCGAGCACCTGGCTCACCATCCCATTCCTAACTTTGACCCGGTCCACTCCAAATTGCCCGATGAGGGACTCCTGTCCCTCCATCATTCTGATTTATGGACCCTTTATTTTGATGGTGCTTTAAATTCCCAAGGAAGGGGAATCAGAGTTGCCCTTTTGTCCCCGGAAGGGGTTGTTATTCCCCAAGCCTTCCAACTCTGCTTCCCCGCCACCAACAACATTGCTGAATACGAGGCCCTCTTAGCTGGATTAGAGGCTGCTCGCTTCCACGGAGCCACCAAGTTAAGAATTATAGGCAACAGCCAACTGATTCTTCGGCAAGTGCTCTCCAGATATCGAACATCTCATCCTGGACTCAAACCATATCAAGAACTCACTTCTTCTTACATCAAGCTCTTCACTAAACTCGAATTTGTCCATATCCCTTGTGCTCAGAATATCCTTGCTGATTCTCTAGCATCATTGGCATCTTCTTTATCAATCCCGCTAGGCATGTTTGATAGGACCATTTCTGACCAGCGGAAGATGATACCTGCTGTTGAGGATGCTCGATTTCTCGATATCAAGGAGAGGTTCGCAAGGAAGGAATTGTTTGAGCAAAAGGAGGAATTGTCAATCGTCGAGGTTGAGGAGTTAAATGAAGAAGAAGAGAGGCCATGGTACCATGAGATTGCTCAATATTGCTGAGATCAGACTTACCCGCCCGAGCTCACGGCCAACAAGAGAAAAGCCGTCAGAAGGATTTCCGAGAAATATCTAGTGCTGGGCGGGACACTTTTTAAAAGAAGCATGACAGGGGTCCTGTTACGTTGCGTGGACGAAAGAGAAGCTGAATTAGTGCTTGAAGAAGCTCACTCAGGGGTGTGTGGAGGTCACGTTAGTGCCCAAGCCCTTGCCAAAAAGATCATTCGGCAAGGGTACTACTGGCCCACGTTAGAAGAAGATTGCTCGATTTTTGTCCGGCACTGCCATCAATGTCAGCTCCATGCCGACAAAATCCACTCTCCTGCATATTCTCTCCATCCTATCCACGCCCCCTGGCCTTTCGCTATGTGGGCTTTTGATATTATCGGTCCCCTTGGTGATCCCAACTCCACGAACAAAACCAAGTCTTTTATTCTCACCGCCACGGAGTACTTCACCAAATGGGCTGAAGCGGAAGCCTACACGGAGATCAAGGCATCAACGGTGTGCACGTTCATCAAGCGCAACATTCTGTCCAGATTCGGGATTCCTGGCGACATCATCACCGACAATGGACCTCAGTTTGTCTCTCAGGAGCTGCAAGACCTTTGCAACAGGTATAGCATAAAATTGCATCATTCATCTCCATATTACCCGCAAGGCAACGGTCAAGCAGAAGCCACTAACAAAATCCTGATAAAAATCATTAAGAAAACATGTGAGTCCAGCAGGTTCACGGATTGGCCAGATAAGCTGATTGATGCTCTATGGGCCTACCGCACTTCAGTCCGAACCCCAATGGGCGAGACTCCTTATGCCTTGGCATACGGAATGGAGGCGGTAGTCCCATATGAAGTACTTGTTCTTTCCCTCCGAGTTCAGATCGATCGAGACATCCCCAAGGATGATCGGCGGGAGTCTCTCCTAGCCCAGCTCGAACTCTTAGACGAAAGGAGGCTGGCCGCCGCCAAACATGCCCAGACTTATCAAAATAGGCATAAAAGATTTTTTCAGAAAAGGGCGGTTGAGAGAAAATTTGAAATCGGTGAGGTTGTGCTTAAAAGAATTTTCATAAAGCCGAGCGGTCCCTGCTCAAAACTTCAACCAAATTGGGAGGGACCCTTTGTAATTTCAGAAACCTACCCTGGCAATTCTTATAAGCTAGTTAATGCAGATGGAGAAGAATTAACCCACCCTTGGAATGAACTCTACCTTAAGAAATATTTCCTCTAAAACAACAAAAAAGTATGTAAAATACGAATCGTGGAAGAAGTTTACTCTCACCTATCCTTGCTTGCTATTAGGCCTGCCTGTTCAAATGAGGGTTAAGGATAGGCATCACACTATGCACATCGCACGCCTAGACTCCGGGATTTGACGGCCAAAGCCGGAAAAGAAGACCAGGTAGCGCTAGGCAAAGGAGGTCAGCCTTACCCTATTCTTCTCTCGCTTCGGCCCAAGAAAAGATTCGAGGGATCTAGAGCAAGGAATACCGAAAATGCCCATCATCTTGGAAGGGTAAAATCCTAGAAGGTCTGACTTCTCAAAAGAAAAGGCACCAAAAGATGGGCAATGAACCCCTCAGGTCAACAAAAGAAAGAAATGCATAGACCTGTCTAAATGAGTGCCTAGAGTAGCCCCAAAAGAAGAAAAAGGCTCCAAAAGATGGGCAATGAACCCCTCAGGTCAACAAAAGAAAGAAATGCATAGGCTTGTCTGAATGAGTGCCTAGAGTAGCCCCAAAAGAAGAAAAATGCTCCAAAAGATGGGCAATGAACCCCTCAGGTAAAAATGACATGTCCGAATGTGGGCCATAAAAATGGGCAAGAAGGAATGACCCGAAAAGATTAGAACCTGATAGATAGATGGGCATTAGTACGGAAACGCGCTCAGCATCCTTTGAATTCGACCAAGGGCTTGCCTCAACTTCTTCCTTCCTCAACCGCCGTGGGTAGGATTGATCAACCGAGCCCGAGCAGGACCCTGGTTTATTGAAGGCAGAAAACCTAAGAATCCTGGAGGAAGGCCTATCACCTACACGTGACGTTTGTTCTTAACTACTACACGTACCATGAAAGGGGCACCCAGTCGCAAGCAAGGCAAATGGTGAGAACACCTACCTCGTCCACGAACAAAAAAAATTGAATATGTCCAAAACCCAAACAAATCTACAAATTTCATGGAACAAGAAAAAAATCTACAAAATTCTCAAAAACTCCTACAAACATGAATATCCGAAATCCCAAAAAAATCTATAAAATACAAAATTCAAAAAAAATGGAAAAAATTCCCAAAACTAAAAAGAAGTTAGTGCTTGTAAATTGACCGCATGTCTAGTTGCATTCATTTTTCTATCGTGCATGTTTCATTTCTGCATTATGTAGTTATGTTTCTTATTTGCCTAGTTAAGAAGGCCCACGCCTCCTGACATCTTGCAAGAGGCTGAGCCTAAATGAAATTTAACCAATCTTCTGGTTCAATGAGACAGGCAATAGGTGATCGAGTCGAAAGAGAGAAAGAGAGAAGATACAAAAGAAGAAGAATCCACTATGAGCCTAAAAATGTACAACATGTCATGTGACAGAGGGGGCCGGCACATCAGAATCGTCGCCTCCCTCCGCCGGTGGCTCCTGAGGAGCCGGCTCTGCTACAGGAGGGGGGAGGGGAGTCCTCTCGCCGCCGGCCCGAGAAGAGGTGCCCGACCGGCTCGAGCCATGGAGTGTCATCCTCCGGGAGTCGGTCCGGTACTACCGACCCTGTGACCGAGAGCGGGCTAGCTCCAGCAGCTCTGTCGCCCGCCGCGACTCCAGTGCCCGCATCTCCTCCAAGTGCTGGACCCGCAGCCGGAGGATCTGCTCACTCTCAGGAAGAGCCCGGGCCCTCAACTGCTCTAGCTGAAAGGTCAAACAAAGGTCAGGAACGACAACAAAGAAATAACAAGACAATAACATCTTCAGCTGAAGACTCACCTCCGTCAAAAGGGCGGGGTTGGCCGAAGGAGGGCGGCTCTCCAACTCGGCCACCTGGGCCTGAAGCCGGGAAACCTGCAAGAAAGAGGATTAGATACCACAACAAAGCAAGCAAATGATCAGGCGAAGCAAGGTGCGTACCTGATCTCGGAGGGCCCGCTCTGTCTCCTCGGCAGCTCCCCGGGCACTATCAAGCTCGGCCACCCTAGCATGCAACTCTCGAACCTGCACGGGGCGAAGGTCAGAGCAATACGGCCAAACAGTAAAAGAGAAAGCAACAAGGACTCACCTCCTCGCGGAGTAGGGCCTCCGCCTCTGGTGGTCCCTCTGCCGGGACCTCCACTGCCGGCTCTACCGCAAGTGCCGCCGGCTCCCTCTCCTGCTCGACCGGCTCGCGAGCCAACGGCTCTCCCTCTTCCTCAGCCACTGAAGCCTCCCCCCGAAGGGAGAGATAGCGCTTACGCACTCGCGGAGGCCGCCAGACGCCACGCGGCCCCACCTTATCTTGGTACTGCCTCAGAGACGGAGCCGCGGAACGCTGAAAAGAACAGGTAAGACAGCCAACGAGAAAAAAACACAAGCAATTGATCAAGGAAAGAACCAAACCTGCGCAAGCTGGATCTCCATCTCCCGGATCCTTTCGTCCCGCTCCGCAAGCTGGTCACGAAGGCGGGAGAGCTCTGTCTGGGTTGCCTACATGAAAGGGTTTGTCATAAATGAAAGCAAATCAAGCAAAAATCGAAAAAGGCAGAAGTAGGCGACGTACCGTGTTGGACACGGTAAACAGGTGGGCGTAGAACTCGGAGAACTGTCGAAGGTACTCCGAGCTGTCCGCAGCCAGGGAGACCACCGGGGTGCCACCCCGCTCCCAGATCTCTAGGGCCAGTCGGCCTGACTCCCGCCAGTCCACCTTGTGGACCAGTCCCCGAGTACTCCTCCCCATCTCCGGGTGAGGAGGAAGAGTAACCCACTCCTGGTTGAACCCCAGTGACTGCATTGAAAGACGCTACCACAGGGGCTCAATCTCGTTTAGGCAGATAAGGTAGGTGTCCCTACCAAATACTGCTCGAGACTCCACCACCCAAGGCTGGGCAGTGTCATCCTCCAGGAGATAGGGCCTCCACACCACCTGCAAAAAAAGCAAGCAAAGTCAGATATCAGCACTGGCCAAGGTAAGGACATAAGAAGCAAAAACAAGCAACACTTACCCGATCATGGGAGAGATGGAGTAAGGCCTTCCGCAGACTCTCCACCTGGTACTGGTGGGGAGACGCGGACTGGTGTGCTACCCACCACCGGAGGAGTGGGTAAGAAGCCGCGCCAGTCTGCCGCACCGCCCGCTGGAGAGGCAAGTGCAGGTAACTCTAGACCTAAACACGGCAAACAGGTCAGGTACACAGGTATGAAACAAATATTTTACTTGAAATAGACTGTGTAAAAGAAGGTCACCTGGAGAAAAGGGGTGAAGCCAGCAACGCCGATGGGGCCCGACTCCATGGCGAGGGAAGAGAAGAGGTGCTCCAGCATGGCAGCACCCCAGGCATACTCGCCTACCCGCGAAAGGTGGGCGAGTAAAGGCAGGAACCGTAGGTGGATCCTGTCGCCCTTGCTGCCCAGTAAAAGCCGGGTAAGCATGAACAACAGGAACCGACGAAGGTCCCTGTCTGCCTGCTCTGTCCCCTCCTCGCCACAAAGCTCCGTCTTCACCTCAGAAGTCAGGCGACCCCTGACCTCTGAGAGAAGGGCACCCTCCTTGGGGACCGCCGCCGAGCGGAATCCCACCAGCCGCCCGATGCTCTCCCGCCCAAGCATCCTCGTGCCGCCGGGATACCTCGGAACATCAAGACACAGGAGGTCTCGGCAGAAACCGGAATAATTCTCGTAGGTCTTGCCAATCACCGGCCGGCCATGTACATGTAGGCCCATAATACGGACCACGTCCTCCAAAGAGAGGGAACCATGTGCCCCCAAGGGAAGATGAAGGAGAGGGAGACTGAGTCCCACCGCTCCCTCAGGGCCTGGATCAGGGAGAGATCCTCCTAGATCGTAGTGCAGGAGAGGAGCAGAACAAAGCCCATGGCGCTTAGTTTGCTCTTCTGGAAGTCCTGCAGGCCCTCGTACACGCAGATAACCAACTCCCATGAGATGCGGGAGTGGAGCTTTCCCTGCACACAAAAAAGATATTTCTGTTAATTTCATGAAAATGCAGGTGAATCACTGAATGGAAAGCAGAAGGAAATTTACCTCGAGGCGGGGGTGCGGCCTGGCCTCCGGTGCAACGAGCGGGACCTCCTCGGCTGGAGGAGGTGACTCCGGGGCCGGCGGGGGAGACCTCCGGCATGCTCGGGAAGAACGGGGTCGCCTCGCCATCTGCAAGGCAAAGCATCCACAGGTCAGTGTTATGCAAGAAAAAACAGAAGTCAGAAAAGAACCAAGTTTCCGGAATTAGCAGGCGCTCCTCCTTCGGAGCACTTGTACAAGCGTCCCGAAGTCAGAGCATCGGGTTAACGCTCTGTCTTCACGACGCTATCGGAAGCGTCGCGAAGACAGAGCGCTCAAATAGCGCTCTGCCTTCGCGACGCCAAACTCCTGGCGTCATTGCTTCGCGACACCAGGTCAGCCCGATTTGACCGACTTCGGAGCAGTCAAATTCGGTCGAAAAATCCCAGAAATCTCGGAAAACTCGTGCAAATGGAAAGTTCACAACCTACTCTACAACTTCCAAGAAGGAATCAACTGACCCGGATGTGTGTGGATGTCACACGAAGTCCCGGAAGATGCAAGCTTTTTGAACTGGAACAGGAAGTTGTATGCGTGAAAATGAAGTTACTGCAGTAACTCCATATATATAGTGAAGATAAAATTTTTTAAAAAATTCCAAAAAAAATCAGAAAAATTACCATAATTCCCTAAAAATGATAAAAGTCACAAATCCACCAACCTCGAGGATCTTTCGTCAGCAGACGGATCGAAAATCGAGGGGAATGTGAAGGGTCACTGTAAAGCCTGGTAGCCCAGATCCGGGATGCCTGGCGTCGTCCTATCGCGACGCCAGGCGACCTGGGACAAGAGCGACTTGAGATCCAGTGACCAAAATTTCCTGTTTAATTGTTCAGCAAATGTTATAA
This sequence comes from Cryptocoryne crispatula var. balansae, assembly GCA_036172225.1. NCBI lineage: Eukaryota > Viridiplantae > Streptophyta > Magnoliopsida > Alismatales > Araceae > Cryptocoryne > Cryptocoryne crispatula. The sequence goes on along the minus strand of CM069923.1, from coordinate 9,977,026 downwards.
CTTTCTCTACTTGTTTGCTCGATTGGCGTCTCAAGGTATCATTGCATTGTTTATAACAAATATCCATGTACTGTGCCTTTTGGAAAAATGCTAACAATTTTGCAAAAGAAAAAGTTCGAATTCAACTAAAGCCTCCAATACAAATGGCCACACAGGGCCCGAAAGACAGCATAATGGCCGCACAGGGCCCAGAAAGACAACAACAGACACAATGGCCACGCAGGACCTAGAAGACAGCACAATGGCCACGCAGGGCCCATAAGACAGCATAACGGCCATGCAGGAACCAAAAAAAAACAAAGGTAGATGACTTGGCCACACATGGCCTAAAAAAGATAACAGATCAGGCATGAATGTCTCCCCCACTGCAACAATCACTGAAGGAGGACCCGCAACCTAGCAGAGTAGCATGCCACCCGATCGCTCTCCTCCGGTACCTCCACGCCCACCTGAAAGATCCTACAAGCTCTCCAGAGCTCAATGATGCTTCGACACTCCTCAGCGTCGTCAGGAGTGCCAAAGTGGCGATCCTTAATGGCAGGGAGGTGGGAAAGGCAAGGTACCTTGGACCTAGGCTTACTAAGCTGGGGGAAGCAGCGATGTGGGTTGTACAACACAAAAGATGAACTAGTGATCAGCCTGAGGTCTACACCTGGAGAATGGCAAGCTCGGACCTCTCTCTCTACCATAGGAGGAGGAGGGCACAGAAAAGCAGAAAGGTCGTTGGCCAGGAAATAAGCGCGCCAGTTTTGGCGAGTCTTCACTGACGGGCAGGTATTCACGACCCTCTCTTCCATGCCCAAGACATGGGCGATAGTGTGAAGTGGGCTATGGAGGAAGTAGCGAGAGGAGAACACACGGTGATCAGCCACGCTGAATTTAAAATGCCAATCAGCCTAGGATGCTAGGAGGATGAGACTGCCATGCATGGGTCTGCCGATGCATGCCGAGGATAGGGCATCATATAGAAAGCCAAGGACAGAGGTGATAATCCTCTCCCTCCACCAAACACCCCGAATGCTAGATAAGCATCCAAGATGGATCCAGCCATCCTCGGTCGGAAAGAGAAGGGCAGAGACGAGAAGGGTGGAGGCTCCTTTCATGCCAGGGAGAAGGTCAGCGTCGCAACTAGCCCCTTCTATGGCACCAATGGTCCATTTGAGGAGGCCCTCTGTACTAATCCTATCTCCCAAGGTGATCTGGCGGGCTGAGGTAGGACTCATAAACTCCTCAAGGAATTCATGAGACGATTGATGTTCGGTAGGAACAAAAGTGAAGAGTTCCTGCCGACGAGGAACTGTCTGAAGGCCGAGGAGAATCTCAGCTTCCTCTAGAAGAATGGTGCACTCATAGGTGCCCATTATGAAGGTGTTGGTCTCAGGGTGCCAGCACTCCACTAGGGCACCAAGAAGGGCGAAGTCCCAATGATATTTTAGGATGTTGGAAGCATGAGTAAGGATACCCAGAAGACTCCATTTACGAAGAAATGAACGGTTGTGGTAGAATAAGCAGATAATAAGGCAATCTATCTAGCCAATCAATCCATGACGACGCACGCCCGGGAATGCGGAGGTTCCTGCACAGAACACAGATAAACAGAATCAAGAACTGCTATCGGAAATAGCAGGCGCTCCGATTACGCGACGCCTGGCGTCGCGAAGACAGAGTGCTTGGATGCATCCGACAGAAAGCAAGAAAGGGCAGAAATGGAGGAAAAACCGGCCAAAAAGGGAGCCCCAGATGAAAGGAAAACAAGATGAAAAAGTGTGGATAGACATCTAGAGAGAAACCAAAAGCAAAAACTCACCACTCCCGCCAAGACTCGATTCCGGATATGCCCCGGAAAGGCCGAGAACTTCTTCGCCTTCAATGGAGTGGGGGGTCGATGAGGAAGCTCCATGGCAACAAAAGCAAGGAAGAATGGAGGAGAAAATGGTGCAAGGGGCAGCCAAGAGGGGTTGGGAGGGTTTCCCCTCCCCTTGGACGACCTAGGCTTCATATAGAGCCGGATTTGGGGAGGGGGAACCCCCCTTTACCCACGATGAGATGGGCGGTATACCCTTGACTGAAATCTGCGCAGGAGATAGACAGAGGGACACCTGGCGTCGCGTCGAAGGGACGCCTTTACAAAATCCGAAAAAAAATAAAAAAAGAAAAATGAATGAAAAATGATAAAAAATTAGTGTCATTTTACTTTCTTGCATATTAGCTACCAGCATAATAGTATCCGAAATGTTGAGGACCACAAGTTCAAAGAACACCGGGCCTGAGAACCCCTCCAACAAAATCAATGGCGGAACGGTCGTTTAATGAACTTGCGGATAAGCCAAAATCACGGGTTTTGGGGACGATGGTGCCTGATCAGTATCCTGACCCATTACTCATGATCTATATCTTCAACTATCTTTCTTAATGTTAATTTTTATTTCTTTCTTCCACTCAGCATACATTCGCATGCATCATATACATTTGATTATCATCGTTTTGGTTGTCTTTATGAAAAGTCACCTTCTCTGACAAGGCAAACAAGTGTCTCTATCAGAATGAGAGATCATTCCACTCTGAGCCGAATCAAGTTCCCGCAAGAACCCGGATGGATCCTAAAGGCTTAATCCTAGTCGATTGGAAGTTCTTTTAATTTTAAGATCAACTTCTGTTTCAGCCCCTCTTGGTACAAGCACACCACAAAGCTGGGCCGCTAACCAAGATGAACTCACGAGCCGTGCTCAGAGGTTCCCCACACGCAGGGAGCAGGCTTTATTTTCCTCTCTCGTGCCCACGGCACATCTCTCCTCCAATCGACCACAGAAGCAGCCCAGAGAAAACAAAAAGGGAATTGCAGATCTTGAAAAAGCTCAAATTACCTGGTCAGGTCGTGAGTCGCGTATCTAAGTCTACACCTTGGCGTCAGTTTTTCAGTTCGCTGCCACTTCACTCCGCTGCACCTCACTACGGTCGTTTCCGCTACACTCCGTGCCACTCCCTTGCAAAACTGACGCCAAGGCGAGGTAAGCTGTAGATACGCGAATTCGACCATATTACGAAAAGTACAATCTCATTCTTATAGATAACACTTGTATTTTCTCAAATAGGGAAGTCGATTTGACATAAAAATGACCAAATTCTAGAAAATACCCAGGCGTCCCGATATCGCGACGCCAGGCGTCGTGACGTCAGAGCGCCTGGCATTTCTCGCCTTTTCACCCCTTTATTCGGCCGGACAACGCTGTATTCAGAGTCGTACGATGGTACAAGCACTGCTCTGCCGGAGCGCTTGCATTTCCGCCCGAGATAGCCAACTTTTCAGAACGGTCAACAGTACGTTGTCGAAATCGTACCGAGGATGCAGGCGCTCCACTGCCAGAGTGCCTGGATTCCCGCCTGCCAACTGACACCGCAGGCTCCGCGTGCGCCGAATTTGCAGTCTGTCAGCCGTAGGTTGTAGGTGCTCCGCTGTCAGAGCGTCGGGATCTCCGCTGACAACCGCCGCCTGACACCCAGGGTGGTAGGTGGCGACCAGTATGGTCGGATGTGCTGATCCGCCGACTTGTCGGCGGATTAGCAGGCGCTCCAAAGCCGCGACGCCAGGCGTCCTTGTTCCGGAGCGCTATGGTCACTTTTGCGGATCTATAAAAGGAGACCCTTCTCCCACATTCAAGAGGTTCCAAAAAAGATTCCTAGAGCCATAACTCCACAGAGAGAGTCTTCTTGAGCATCCTAACACCCACCCATCACCTTCCAAGCCACACTAGAGCCCACAATCACATCTCTAAGTCATTCAATCTCCCATTACATCTCTTCCACTCCGTTCATTCCACATAACCAAAAGGCCATCCCAAACCTCCTCATACCATTAAAAGCCATTGAAAGCCATTCCAAAAAGCCTCAAGAAGTCTCCAAAAACGGGCTAGGAGTCCGACTCCCTTATTTGGAACCGGGAGAAGATCGTGTCAAAGGCTGCCTCTGAAGGACCTAAGCGCTCCTCCGACGGGATGCCAGGCGATCTGGAGTCGGAGCGCCTGCAACCTTCAGAAGCCAGCTGGCCCCGGGCTCACCAACAATCTTCTTCCTTATCTTATCCTCATTTCATTTTCCGTTTGGGTTTCATCATGCATATTGCACTAGCATAACCTAATGCATCTTTAGCTTTAGGCCATTTAGATCCTCCTTTAAGAGGGGTTAGGAGTTAGTTCTAATCCGGTTCGTTCAACCCCTTTTGTCATTCCTCTTCTTTCCTACAAATAGTTACTACTTTCTACTTAGTTCTAATCGTTGTTTTGTTGTGCTTTCTTTCATAACCTCTTTTCAGGTAAGCGAGTTTCCCCAAGGCTCTTCTTCCCCGGCCGGCCGAGGAAGGAGAAGATAGAACCTACACAGTCTCCCTATTCAACGAGGTAACTGGTCATTCTCCCCCCTTATCAGTTCATCTCTTTGCTTTTAATCATCGGAGCCTCTTTGGCTCTTAGCGACCACACAATCTCTTCCTCTTTTCGGTTCATAGGTTAAGTTAGTGTTGATAACGCCATCCACTGTCTGATCTTCTTTCCCTTCTATTCTTCTCACGACCCGGGCCGGTCCTTCGATGCCCAAGTGACATCAATGGTTGAGTAGTCCGGGGACCAAGGTGAGTGTGGAGAAAGAAAGAAGGAGAAGAGGTGGGTAATAGACCGGTTTGTTGGAATCATCAACAACTGTGTCTATGGCGTGATTAACATAAACTGACCCTATCAGAACCGTAAGGAAGAAGAAACACACACCCTACACCGAAATGCGCGCGCACCGCGGGAGGACGGCGCACCACATCCACGGCGTCCACACATGGTCCTCAAGGATGTGTTCTATGCACCAAAAATTCGGCGAAACCTTATTTCTGTACCAGCATTGATGAAGAAGGGCCTCAAAGTCAGATTTTATAATCAGAAGGTGTCTGTAGGAAAAGACAAGAAAGTGCTTGCTATGGAAAATTTTGTTCTTGATCATAATTTATATTGTAGCCCTATAGTTGAAACTGAAATAAATGAAATTGAAACTTCTGATTATTCTTTGTGTGTTTTGGCTAAATGTGATCTATGGCATTTTAGATTGGGTCATCCCAGAAAATCTAAAATGAAAAAAATTAATAAAGATGAATTTGCTACCAGGTTTAACTAAGGTTGAGTTATCACCTTGTGAACATTGCTTGGTAGGAAAGATACTAAGAAACCATTCTTGGTAGGACATAGATCACAAGAATTGTTCGAATTGGTCCACTTGGATATTTGTGGCCCATTAAGCATAAATACATATAATAACAACGAATATTTCATAAGCTTCATAGATGACTACTCATAGGGGTGGGCACGGTTCGGTTTGGTCCGATTTGGACCATTTTTTTTCAAACCAAAACAAACCGAATCAATTCGGTTTTGTTCAGTTTGGTTTGGTTTAAACAAAAAATAAATAAAAATATTTAAATTAATTATTTTTACATATATATACTAATTTTTATTATATATAAATAAAACTAATAAAACTAAATATTATTTTATTATAAAATGTATAAAAATATCATTTTTATTAATACTATAATATTTTTTTATATTTTTTTTGATTAAATCGGTTTAAACTGTTTGGTATGGTTTAAATCAGTTTGGAGATTTTCCAAATTGAACCAAACCGAAAGGGGGTCCAAACCGAACAAAACCAAACCGAATGGGTTGGTTCGATTTGGTTTCTCGGTTTGAACCAATTTGTGCCCACCCTTAACTACTCAAGATATGCCCATGTATATCTTCTTTCTGCTAAGTCTGAGGCATTCAATTATTTTAAAAGATATAGAACAGAAGTAGAAAGGCAATTGGGTAGAGATATTAAGGTGTTAAGAATAGATAGAGGTGGAGAATATAACTCGAAAGAGTTTGAATCATATTGCCAACAACATGGAATAAAATGGCATGTAACAAAGTCGTATACGCCACAACAGAATGGTGTGGCAGAAAGGAAAAATAGAACTCTAATGAATGCGGTTAGATGTATGCTATCCCATTCTAGTCTTCCCAAGAAATTTTGGGGAGAAGCATTGCTCACGGAAAGTTACATATTGAATAGAATACACACCAAATCTATCGAATGTACACCTTATGAATTGTGAAATAAGAGAAAACCAAATCTGAGTCATCTCAAAAAATGGGATTCTACAGCCCATGTTCTCATTCTAGAACAACTTAGAGATAAGTTGGAACAAAAAAATTTGAAGTATAAATTCATAGGATATTGCGAAAAATCAAATGGCTATAGGTTCTTTTATATAAACAAAGAATCATTGAATATAGGGATGCTACATTCCTAGAAAGTCTAGAGGAAGAGGAATCTCATGAAAATGAGAAGGAATCTCTAATTGTGATAGATGATAACTATTACAATGATAACTCAATAAATGATCCAATAATTGAGAAAGAACCAAGGATGGTAGAAACAACTCAACAAGAAATAGTTGAGGAACAAAATGATGTTATGATAGAAACACAACCTGATGTACCTGCGATTGGTAACAAAAGAAATAGAACTCCACCTATGTGGAAGGATGATTTCCATTTATACTCATTTGAGCCTTCATGTCTGACAGTAGACATAGATGAGAAAAATCACACTGATCCGGTAAACTATATTGATGCCATGAAATCACGCGAATCAAAATTATGGCTAGATGCTATGAAAGAAAAAAAGAACTCCATAAAAATTAATGGAGTGTAGGAATTGTATGATTTACCCAAGAATAGGAAGGTTATTGGGTGTAAATGGGTATTTAAGAAAAAACTTTGAGCTGATGGGTCTATAGAAAAATTTAAGGCCCAATTAGTTGCCAAAGGTTATAATCAGAAAGCAGGTATATATTATCAAGAAACTTACTCACCAGTTGCAAAATTTGCATCAATAAGATTAATTTTGGCTATTGTAGTGCATCTTGACCTAGAATTATACCAGATGGATGTCAAGACTGCATTCCTTAACGGAGAGTTAAGGGAGGATATTTATATGCTATAGCCTGAAGGATTTCAAGTGGAAAGCCAAGAGGAAAAGGTGTGTAAATTGAAAAAGTCAATTTATAGTTTGAAATAGTCATTTATACACTGGTATCTCAAATTTCATGATGTTGCTATTCAACTTGGCTCTATTCCAAATTTGTTAGATAGCTGTGTGTATGTCAAGAAGAGTGAGAACATGGTGAATATATTATCCTTATATGTGGATGATATATTGCTCGCCGGAAATGACATCAGAATGTTGAATAAGGTAAAAATTGAGCTCAGTGAGAAATTAGAGATGAAGGATATGGGAGATGCGTCCTATGTCCTTGGTGTCCAGATACAAAGGGACAGGAAGTCTAGATTGTTAAGTATAAATAAAAAAAATACTTAAGGTTTGTACTCAAGAAATTCGGAATGCATAATTGCAATCCGACACCTACACCGTTAGTGTATAGAAAATAGTTAGAAAAGGAGCAACCGGAGAGGGACAAGGTTCACTCAAGGTGCCGTATGCTGAGGCAATTGGAAGCCTAATGTATGCAATGATGAGTACAAGACCAGACATAGCATATCCTATGAGCTTGGTTAGTGGGTACCAAGCTAATCTTGGTCCAGCACATTGGGAAGCTGTTAAAAGGATTATGAAGTACCTAAATGGTACGGTGGACCACAAGTTAGTTTACCAAGCAAAAACACTTGATGTGCTTGGTTACTCTGATGCGGATTTCGGAGGAGATAAAGATGATGGAAAGTCCACTTCGGGACACTTGTTCATCTTTGGTGGTGCAACTGTTTCTTGGAGAAGTAAGAAATAAGGGTATGTGGCACAATACATACAAGCTGAATATATTACCTATAGTGTGGCTACTACTCATGTTGTCTAGATTAGACAATTTTTGATAGATTTAGGTCTCAATTTGGTTGATGGGTTGATTGAGATCTATTGTGATAATCAAGCTGCCATTAGCTTGATTAGTAGTGGAGCAAATAGCTCAAAAAGAAATCATATAAAAATACAATATCATTATATTTGGGATATTGTACAGAAAGGGGAAATAAAGGTAACTTAAATCCCCACCAATGATATGATTGCCGATCCTTTGACAAAAGGAATGCCGGCGGAAAATTTCATTAAGCATGTAGGCATGATGGGACTCAAGAATATATGAGTCACAGAAAATGATTATGCATCCCACGGATAATGAGACTATATATGAATATATATGTATCCCATAAATGGTGGGAGTACATGGAAATATATATACACATCTCATGGATAGTGGAAATGCATAGGAATATCAATGTATCTCACAGATAGTAGGAGTACATGAGAATATCTATGTATTTCATTGGTAGTGAGAATACATAAGAAAACTATATGTATCTTATTGATAGGTGAAGTATAAAATATTTTTGCTTCACATAAAGAGGGAGTATGTTTATTTATCGGCCGGAGTGAGAGCTATAAGAATGTTACACGTTTTTAAGAAATTGCCAATAAAAGGAAACCAAGGCTAATAAATGGAAAATCCAATGAGGAAGTATTCCCCTCTTTGTAATCAGTATTAATGATACAATATTCTCTTTGGTGTTAAGAAGGAAATAGAATTTATGGGCAATATTATTTTGGGACGGAGGGAATAGGGGTCACAAGCCCTATATATAGGTGGCTAATCCCTATGGGATGAACACAAGGAGAAGTGCCCATCGTCGAAGTCCCAAATCAGTCTCATCATCTTCTCCCCCCCCCCTTCAATAATAAGTTCAATATCATAATGCAAAATTATTATTATATTTTTTATTGTTGAAGATAGAAGATTATGATCATGGAAAGTATAATTTTACTATCAATTAGTTTGTCGGTATCTTACAATCATGCAATATAATTCCACCCAATTAATTCTTTATCCATAAAAGTCATACTTCATCGTCTAAATATCTTCTCAATCACACTAATATATCGTCTATACAAGCATGTTTAACTACCAACTTTGACTTAAAAATTCAAATTTATAATTCCTTTTTAAATCTAGTATCTTTTCATTTAAACAAACGTCCCAATTATTTTCTATCTCAATTCAATTCTAGAATTGGTAAATATTATTGTGAGCATGAATTTTTTGAGGAGGGACGAACTGCCCTTAATGTGGTATATTATCTCTCTCATCTCTCTCTCTCTTCTTTCACATTCACCTTGAACCCTAAACTTTTGGCCCTTGGTATCATTTGTACACCGAAGAGACGGTTTGGGTCATGTGAAAGGAGAGAATGAAAATGAAAGAGAGAAAAGAAGAGAAGAAGAAGAAATTGGTATGTGAAGGAAAGGGGGTGGTTGCCAAAACTCAGGAGCTCCAAAGGTAAATGTAAAATAAATACAAAGTGCATAAAGATCGGCCATGCATACCTTAATGGTGTAGAAATTTGCAATGTTTCAACTTCCTTCTCTTTGGCCGACTAAGAAGAAGGAACCCAAGTTTGCTTTTTATATCGGATGATGTGCTTTGTCACTATACAAGAAAACAAACAAGTTGAAAGAGAATTAGAACCTAAAGAAGTGTAGTATCCATAAAATAAATATACATAAAATGACAAAAGGAAGAATATTAGCCAGATTGAGACAAATGGAGAAAAATGGCTTGTAGATTGAAAAAATAGCTTGCTGGAAATCTTGACGTCCTATTTGACAAGCTATCTACAAACTACACAGAAAATGGTTAGAGCCATTTTCTTTGCCTCCTCCTCCTTACTTGTGTGTGTCCTCCAATGGGATAGAGAAAACACTTTCTTGAGGTAGTCTTGACTCCCATGAATGCATGAGAAGAAGAACTCCAAGAAGAGGTGTGTGTGAAAAATGGGAAGCCCTCAAAGTGGACAAGAATGGATTTGTAGAAGAAATGATAAAAAATTGGATTTTTGGAGTTCTTGGAAGGGTCCTAGAGCAACGAGTGGCTCTTAAGGTGGATTGAGGGATTTGAAATTAAGGAAGGACATATTAGCTAGGAGAGGGGGTTAGAGTCTTAAAGATGTCTAGGCAAGCTTCTTTTATAGCCAATCAAAAGGGTAGAAAAGGCAGTAGAAAAACACTTTACAAAAGGCCCAAAATGTCTTAGTTGATGAAGCGTTAAACGTCTTGTTGCCAAGACATCTAATACAAGCATTAATGTTGCAATCAATACAACTGACACGATCCTATCAGATGCGACAAAAAAGTTAACCTTTTGCTGACTTCTCAACAACAGGACATTTTTGTACTAGTCAATGCAATTAATACACTACCCATGCCCTACACATGACAATTAAATCGCTATTCAGGTCAAGTCGGTACATGGCATCCCGTTAACTTGCACGTTAGATGTCCCGTTGGCTGGATTGGGTGAGAAAACAATGAGAAAAATCAGAAAGAAACTAGTTTATAGACCTGTTGATGTCCTGGCATCAAGACGCCAGACATCCTGTTGACTAGGATGTTAGGGTCCTACAACTACGTAACTTTTTTCATGAGGCTACTACAGACAAACAAAAGCTTGGATTGCGGCCCTGTTTGTTGTGTATGAAAGCTAACAGGTTAAGAAAGATTATCTCATAGTTAGACTGAATACCAAGCAATTAGTCTATACTCCATAAGCTCAGAAAGATAAGTTAGTATTGAAAAGCATAATTTTCTTCCAATGCTTAGTACAACAAAATTAGTAATTGGATTAACTTCATGTTTGAAGTAAACAAAAGTTTACTTCAAACATGAAGTTTGCCGACCGAGCTTGGCTCGGTTGGCACGACGCCACCCCCGCGGGGGGGGGGGGGGGTGGCGGGGGTTCGATCCCGGCGGCGTACAGCTGGGACCACCCTCCAGGGGGGGTGGTATCATGTGGGGTTCGAGCGCTGCACCGGCAGCGCTCGAACCCTCGCCGGTGTGCTGTGCTGCGCACAGTCTGGCCATCGGGCCACGTTGTCCAAAAAAAAAAGTAAACAAAAGTTTTTTGGTCAAGAAAAAATACCCTCTGATTAAATTTTATATCACCAATGAAGGTTTCCCTCTAGAAGTTACATAAAACCATGTTTTCCGACAAACTTGATTTTTCGGTGATATATTTGAATTTTTTCTATAAAACAAGAGTTTTGGACCTTTCAATTGTGCTAAAATTATGAGTCTACAATTACATCTTCAATAATATTTATTATCGTCTTTTTATGACACATATAAATCATCTTATTAAATACTTTTTAAAATTTTATCTTTATCTCTTTATTTAGATACCTATCTATCCATCAATCTACCAATCTGTCTATCTCTATAATCTATCTATTATATCTATTTATCTTTCTAATAAAATCCTACCCTTGCAACTTTATTCAACCCAACATGTTATTGTCAATGAGAACCACTTGATATATTAAATCTAAAAATCAATTCTCCTCATGTGAAGTCCAACTAAAATGGTATAGATCAAAATACAGTCATCTATTATCTAATTTTTAATAAATTTAAACTTTTCAATCTAATAGACAATATAAATTATTGTTTATATTGGAGATCATTATCTTCAACTTATCAACTCCATCCAATCCAAACTAATATTACACTTCTCAGCAGGTCACTATGGAATTTCTAGATAGGCTAATGGTTTGATATCACTTCTATCATGCCTCAAACTAGAACACACGTAGCGAATGAGTCAAGCGACACAATTGGAAAAACAAACCCTCTCAAATATATTGGTTTGGAGCTAGAGAAGGTAATATCAAATTTGATCCAATAATTCATTTAATTTATTTTTAAATAACATGATATATTTATAATCTAGCAACTCATAAGAACTTAAAGATAATATATAAGACACTCATCATTAAACTCCTCATCTTCGTGGTCACCAACTTTCATTAGATTGTCCTTAAATTTCTCTTCTCACAATAGCTCCTCATAGCATATACTAACACATTAACAAAAGAATGGGGTGAGTCAAGACTCAGCAGAACTCACACCATTCTATTACCCATATAGTATGAAAGATCCCTAAATGGTAACAAATATTTCATGCTTGGGATCAAATCACATACAAGTATCTAAATATCTAATTCTCTAATTTTAGTTAATCATGTAAGGTTGTCTTTCACTCCTTTAATTAGTCATGTATCATCTTAGGATTTAGGCCTTAAGATATAAGTCATAAGATATGCAAAATAGTAAAAAAAACTCAACATGTTAACCAAATGCATTCTAAACTATTCAAAATGTGGACCTTTGATGACATGTTAAACATACTAACATGTCAACATATGCAAAGGAGTAAATGTACCTTGATATAGAATGAGACACCATTTCTAGTATTTTTTATTTCACATGTCATACTGCAGAGAAAATCATAGACATGCTAGAGCAAAACATATGCATTATTTGGACATTATAGCTAGGTCACAAAACTCGCATCAAATCTAATATATATTGAAGTAACAATATTGTAGGCACAGATTTAGGGATGTCTCTATGACCCATGAACATTTGGATCTTGACATCACTTGGGTACCAGAGATGCTTGTTTAGGGTAAGGAAAGAGAAGATGAAGAGATCAGTGCACGATTGGAAAGGAATATGAGTGTGGTTGCCAAATACCATAGGTTTTAAATGTAAAATAAAGTAGAAACTGACCTAGGTGCGTGAAGGATAATGTTTTGCACGTTCTAATTTTCTTCTTTTTGACCATCCTAGGACGAGAACCCTAAAATTGCTCTTTGAATGAAAGTTATGGGTCCTTAATGCTTTAGCATAGAAGTGGTTGGGTCCTAGATGTGTCAGCATAGAAGTGGTTTCTAAACTAAACACTTCATTTCACAAAAAGGTGAAAAGTGAGTTGACATCCCATTAGAACTACAAAAATAGTGCAATATCCATGAAGAAAGTGAACATAAATGAAGATGGGAAGAGAATGAATTGAGTGGGGGCTAGATCCTAACCCCTCTTTCTGGGTGTTTTTTACTATGTAAATGAGAAAAAACAAAGTAAAATAATCATTAAATTCATGATAGAACAATGTATGAAAACAAAAGAAGTGATTGGAATGCTTAAAATAGTAAAATTAAGTTTTGTATTCATCCTCGTAGAGGTGGTGAGGTGCCTAGATGCATCTAGTTGTGAAGGTTGTGTGCAAAAGAACCCTTAACGGAGGTGTTGATATGCAAGCAGTTTAGCAGCTCTTCTAACTCTAGGATTGTCATGGGAAGCTTGCATGCCGCTAAGATATGAGTTGGTCATGCCTCTGTATGGGTTTGTTACTTACAAATGCTAGGAGGACCTCTCCTTTTATAGAAGGGGACTCTGAATCTCCAAAAATAATAGGAAATTATTGTCTAAGGTGGAGAAAATAGACGTGTTCAATTGGGTGGATGCTTCTAATGGTAGCATATCTAACACCTAGATGCTCTAGATTAGGGTTAATAATGGCTTACCAAAATCACATAGATTCAGTTTCATAGAATTAGACGCGTTCTAGGTCAAGATGCTTCCAATTAAAATAACTTTGAACCTTATGAAATTTGAAAAATAGCCGGTGTAAATCAAAAGAACAAACCAGAATAGAAGCTCCCTAGTCTAGGGCACATGTACCCTAGCCAAGGGCACTTCTAAGAATGGCCAGATTTTGGTAGGCTAGTCAGCGTAGATGGGTCTCAAACTATACTAAATAGCCCCATCTTGATATGAACATATGAATTGACAAATATAACCCATAAAACATGAGTTTGAGGCTTTATAATTTGGCCAATTTGCTTTATCTATAGCTTGCCTTGCCTCATCATCAACTTTGTAGGGGACTGACATAGAGTGGAGTGCAAGTGAGTGTAGTGAAGTGCAATAGAGTATAAGGAAGCGTAGTGGAGTGAAATGATAATGGACTAAAAAGTTGATGTCAATGTGTTGATTTAAACATGGGGGTGAGACTTAATTGAGAAATATGAGCACCACTGGGCTCTTAGATCACCCTCATATTTCATCTAAATTGTCTCCCATGGTAATTGGATTGTGTCATGGGCACAAGGAGAGATGAGAAGAAGACCAGCCCTACGTGGTGGGGACCTCTAAGTTATGAACTTGTGAGTTCATCATTGATTAGCGGTTCAATTGTGAGGAACATGATGATAATTTAACATAAAGTTTAAGCATGGTGAGACATAAAAACATTGTGAAATAGAAATATGAGAATGCAATAAGAATTTGCTGAAATGTATGAAATGATGCATGGTAGTGTAAAAAAATACAAATATATTTAATAAAATAGTTGAAAATATAGATCATTCGCAACAAGTCAAGATACCAAGATGGGAAACATCAACCCTAAATAAATAATTTTGGCCTATTCGTATGTCTTGAGATCGACTAAGCCGTCACTAATTTTATTGAAGGTGTTCTCAGACTTGGCTTCCTTCATGAATTATGCTCTTCAACATCTAATGTACTTTTATTTTTGATAAAATGCAAGACTCAGTACAAGACTCGATGGAGATAAAAAGGTTAATCTTGAAACCAATTGCTTGATGAGAAAAGCAACGAGCATGTTTCCTTGCACGGAGTTCTTCTTGTTTCCTACACACTTGAAGAAACAATGATTATATATCTATTCCGGCTTAGTCCTTTACAAGATGAGTGCTAAGTTGTCTTGTTATTTTGTCAAGGGACTAAGTCTTTTCAACAAGGCGGATGATAATAATAAGAAAATCAAATATGTAATAAAAGGTAAGATGTAAGACTGAAATTAAACATGAATGAAAAAAAGTCGTGGTTAAATAGAGTGTAGGTGGAAATATTCATTTTGATAATACAATACAATGTTTACCATCAAATTATGTGTATGATAGTGTAAACATAATACATTCCACCTAGTATGTGAGTCTTTCACCAAAAATTTAAAAAGTTAGTGATACAAGCGATGTCAACAAATAATATTGTCTTATGCATGGGGAGCTAGGTTGGGACCCAGGTCTCGACCAAGGCCCAACCTGATCAATTTTGCCACTAGCTGGCCCGACCGCGACCCGGTCAGGCTGACCCTCCAATTGGGTCACGGGGTCATGCAACCTAGTGATTGGGGCCGGGTTGTGCAACCTGGACACTGGCAACGGTCATGCTGGGAGGGGGGGGTCAAGCCCCCTTCCAGACCCTTGTGGGCTTATTTAAGGCTCCTAAGGGGCTTATCTTCCTCACCTCACTTTCTTGTGCTCTCTTGCTTGTACTCTCAATTTTGTGCTCTCATCCTTGTTTAATTATTTATTAATTATTTAATTATTTCATTATTCAAACTTTAAAGTTTAGTTAATTTTTTCATTAGTTATTTACTTAATTCATTGTAATTTAATTATTTAATTAGTTCATTAGTTATTTAATTACTTTATTAGTTCATTAGTTATTTAATTACTTTATTAATTTACTACCTATTTAATTAGTTCATTAGTTAAAGTGATAAATGTCATTAAGTTTTAGGTCTTAATTACATATCTATTTAGTTTAATTAAAGATGTCTTCTACAAGTCATACAACCCAATCTTCAAGTGCGACTTGGTATGATTCACCTTGGGCAAATTACAACTTACTCTCCATGGTGGAGAGAAAAGTACAATATAAATAATTACATATTTATTTAGTTTAATCGTCGTATATTGTACCATACTATATACTTAACTCGAATGACATAGGAGAATATATAAATTATATAAAAAATAAAATATAGATCATGTAAGATTGAAATAAAATCAATAAATTATTTTTTTTAAATCACAATCTTTATTTTTTAGATTTTTTATTTTAAATTATTTTATTTTTTTAAAAAAATAATAAAATAATAGAGGACAACCCGGTTGCTACTCAGTCTAACTAGGTCGATCCAGGGCTCGACTGACCCAGTTGCGACCCCAGACCCAAGTGTCCTTGGTTTTATGGATTCAAATTATTATAAAACTTGTCAATATAGTGTAACAATTGTAACAAAGGATATCTTGTGAATTCAAATTATTACAAAATTGTCAAGATGGTGTATTGTTTTATTTCTCATGAATTGAGTGAATGCAAGAAGAGCAACGCCGTAGAGATATTGAGTGAGTAATATACTTTGACTGTAGTAGAGATACGAGAAGGTCGGTTGTGAGACATGGGAGACGAGATGACAAGAGTCACACCAAGGTGGTTCTAAGCACATAGAAGCTAACAATTTTTAGACAATCTGACTACTTTTTGAGAGTCATGATGTTTTATGCCCTGTTTGGTTAGAGTTTCATTTTTGGTACTATATCAATATTGATAATAATATTTTCAAATGTTGGAGTATCAATATCAAAATTAATGCAAGTTGACACTTGTATTACATAATATGTTTTGTTTGCACTACCAATTTTAAAATTGATACAATTAACCAAACACCTCTTAATGGTTCCTATTAATATCAATTTTAAAATTGATAGTGATAGAGATATCTACCAAACAGGACATTAGCTTTTGCAAACAAGTACCGCTGACAAATATTCCTGATGTTTCATTTTACATGAGATCAATCTCGGCTGGGATATATATATTATTTATTATTTTATTAAATTATATAATATATAATTTAAATTTTTTGTTTTTTGTTTGTTTTCATTTTGCATTTATCATCAACTTCCTTTCCTCAATCTGGATTCATGTAGAAATTATAATTTTATATTTTATATTATATTTTATATTCGTCATGTGTTAGGACATTTATTTCCCTCTCTTGCAATTGGGTCGTTGCGATTACGGGTTGGTGGCTCACTTTTTCTAAGTAATGGGGAAGAGGACCGAAACATCGCAGTGACCAGGCCCGGGCGACTGTTTACCAAAAACACAGGTCTCCGCAAAGTTTAATCATTTTTTTTCAAAAGATAAATCAGACTCTGGAGTGATTATGTGGTTTTGATAAAAATTGACAAATTTAAATTTTATTTTTTATCTAACGTATATTTTTATAAACTATTTGAACTTCTAACGTCTACTTGGTACTCAGGTCTGGGCGCAAGTAGTCCTTTCTTCTGCACTAGGAATGTGCATGAAATTATGCTATCGCATTTGGTATAATATTCTTACTTATGGTCTAATCTTAGGCGTGTAAACTGTCTCTGCAAAATATATGTGAGTTCTAATGAATCAAAATATGTAAGTGTGAGTTTTAATGAATTCAATAGTCATAATATATATATATATATTAACTAGATTTGGTCATGGGACTTAGCGGGATAACTAATCAATCATGAATGAGCAATTGGCTTAAAATCTTAAACAGGAAAAATCATGGATGAAAAGTCAATTACAATCGTGAGAAAAAAACTTAGTTGTATAGAGTAGTAGAGTCTTTAAATAAGCATTAACATTTTAAAAATAATAAAGTTCAAACAACTTCACATAACATAGGCTAGCATCAAGTATGTAATAGTCAGTAATCATCTTATGTTATTAGTGTCACACTAACTAGTGTCACCAGACATATCTGGGGATATCTTTTTATCTATAGTTTGGCCAAACTCAAAATATCAATTATCAAGTACTTAACATCCTGTTTGGTAACACTATTAGGTATCTCTATCACTATCAATTTTAAAATTGATATTGATAAGAATCATTAAGAGGTGTTTGGCTAAGTGTATCAATTTTAAAATTTATAATACAAACAATGCATATTATATAATACAAGTGTCAACTTGTATTACTTTTGATATTGATACTCCAACATTTGAAAATATTAATATCAATATTGATATAGTACCAAAAATGAAACTCTAACCAAACAGGGCATAAGCAAGGAATGTGGATGGAACACTCATACTGTTTGGAATGAGGGTCAAGCTACATAAAATACTGTCAGGTGGCATGGATCTTTTATAACTCTACACTTTGTTTGGTAACACTATTAGGTACTTCTATCACTATCAATTTTAAAATTGATATTGATAGGAGCCATTAAGAGGTGTTTGGTTAATTGTATCAATTTTAAAATTGGTAGTGCAAACAAAACATATTATGTAATACAAGTGTCAACTTGCATTAATTTTAATATTGATACTCCAACATTTGAAAATATTAATATCAATTCGAGGTTGGTTGGCCTCAAATCCAATTTCATCAAACTGAGTTGTGACCTGGTTCAATATTGTTAAATTTATTATTTAAAAAAAATTAAAGGTTACATGAAAAATAATTGGAAAATAGGAAACACTATCCAAAATTTCTAAAAATTTGGAAATATTAGTAAAAAAATTTATTTAACTTTCACTCAAATATTTTAGTGTATTGTTACTATACATATTGTATGTACTCTTCCCTTGATATTGTGAAAGAATATGAAACATTAAATATAAATGCAAATTGATTATATTTATTGTTACCTCGTATAATCATCTTAAAAAAAGATATAAAAGATCCACTATAGCTACGTTGGCACCAAAATTTTCTATCCATCTTGTTCAACTTTGATTTAAGTAAAGTAAAAGTTTAACTTAGATTCAATAAAACAGGGACCAAATGGTATAAACAAACTCTGAAAATATCTCGGCATGGTTTAAGGGGTACCAAATGGCCAAAATAATGAGTTCACTGCATAGTCCTGATCGAGAGCTTCGCAACGGTGTCCAAAATATAGAAAATGACAATGCTCATACCAATTTTGTAGTATCGCATATAAATAAATCCTATCACATGAAGGGCTATGATTCAAAAGTTGCTTCATGAGTTTTCACTAAATAAACTCTATGATAACACAGTAAGACAATGTCAAACGAGGTATCCTAAACCAAACTCTCACAAAACATCTATGAAGAAGACAATCAATAGTTATGGTGGAGAGCATTAATCAAGTTTTTAATTGTTTAAGGCCCTGTTTGGTAACACTATTTGACACCTCTATCACTATCAATTTTAAAATTGATATTCCATGTAATCACTAAGAAGTGTTTAACTAATAGTATCAATTTTGAAATTGGTAGTGAAAACAAAGCACATTATGTAATACAAACTTGTATCAATTTTGATATTGATACTCCAACCTCTAAAATTATCAATATCAATAACGATATAGTATCAAATTTGAAACTCTAACCAAATGGGCCATAAAGTAATTGCAGCTACCTAGTGCCCTGTTTGGTTAGAGTTTCATTTTTGATACTATATTAATATTGATATTAATATTTTTAAATGTTGGAGTATCAATATCAAAAGTAATACAAGTTGACACTTGTATTATGTAATATGCATTGTTTGCACTATAAATTTTTAAATTGATACAATTAACCAAACACCTCTTAATGGCTCCTATCAATATCAATTTTAAAATTGATAGTGATAGAAGTACCTAATAGTGTTACCAAACAAAGTGTAGAGTTTTAAAAGATCCATGCCACCTGACAGTGTTTTATGTAGCTTGACCCTCATTCCAAACAGTATACGAGTGTTCCATCCACATTCCTTGCTTAAGTACTTGATAATTGATATTTTGAGTTTGGCCAAACTATAGATAAAAAGATATCCCCAGATATGTCTGGTGACACTAGTTAGTGTGACACTAATAACATAAGATGATTACTGACTATTACATACTGATGCTAGCCTATGTTATGTGAAGTTGTTTGAACTTTATTATTTTTAAAATGTTAATGCTTATTTAAAGACTCTACTACTCTATACAACTAAGTTTTTTTCTCACGATTATAATTGACTTTTCATCCATGATTTTTCCTGTTTAAGATTTTAAGCCAATTGCTCATTCATGATTGATTAGTTATCCCGCTAAGTCCCATGACCAAATCTAGTTAATATATATATATATATTATGACTATTGAATTCATTAAAACTCACACTTACATATTTTGATTCATTAGAACTCACACATTTTGCAGAGACAGTTTACACGCCTAAGATTAGACCATAAGTAAGAATATTATACCAAATGCGATAGCATAATTTCATGCACATTCCTAGTGCAGAAGAAAGGACTACTTGCGCCAAGACCTGAGTACCAAGTAGACGTTAGAAGTTCAAATAGTTTATAAATTATAATCCTTCTGGAAATTGGTGATAGACTTATAAGTCTTAAGTCACATTTTGGTAAGAAAAGAACAATATTATTAAATTATGTGCATGCTAACGTGAATATTGTAGATTTCCCTCAGTACTGGAGTCTCTTGACCAAAAAATTACAAAGTTAATGATATGTATTTGGAAGCGATCTCAACCACTACTACCATCATCTTGTGGATTCAGGTTTTTCAAAACTTGTCAAGATCATGTAACAATTTTAATAAAAAAACATCTTGAAAAGTAAACCCATCTTTACAAAGTAAAGGGGGCATCTCCTTATGATCCTATTTTTTTTATAATCTATGGCCTCCAACTCGTAGATAATTACTTTTCCACCCAAGTCATGTAATTATTCTATCGAAAAATGTCTTGCAATCCAATATATGCTCATCAACATTTGGCATTTGTAACATTAATCTGGTTTGACCAAAATTCATCTTGCAGCTAGTTGTATTTCTATTACTCTGATATGCAGTTTCTTTTTGTCAGATCAATGCAACAGTTTTGAGGTGTAAATAATTCATTTTAAAGCTAGTATTACCTTTCCAGTTTGGAGCTATAAAAAATAAAATCACATTTAAGCCCCAGGTATCCAGGATAACAAATATGACAGCAGCTGTGGCTATTTCAGAAAATAAACTTTGACATGCCACCTCTCATCTTGGTATCTTTTACAAATGAATAGAAGGAAAACCTTTTGCATCAGTCCAGGAGTGCAGTAGCAAGCTTCATTCCTTATCATTGCTCAGGCTTCAGAGCCTAAGAGCTTTATCAGACATCTCATGAAAATGTAAGCTGTCGTTCAGTCCAGCTTTTTGTTGTCATTCAACACCAGATGGCACCATAAGCATAAACAAATATGGGTAAATTGGAACTCATGCTTTTTGGTTAAGAGAAAATGATAGTCATTTTAGATACAAGAACAAGAACCCAGGAGGCAGGAACGAAGGTATACTTTCATGAGTTTTCATATACATTAATGGGAACAGAAACCAAGAAAAGATATCATTTGCCTAGATCAGAAGAAGATACAAGCAACTAAGGAAGTAATCTTATGCCTAAGGTATCTTTGTATATTATCATACATGGATTCCTAAATACAGCAGTTGGAAGGTCCAATTGCCACAACAATCAGATTATTGTTTCTTGGACAAGGTTTTCATTAGTCCCATCAAAATCTTTTGGAACCATATGAGGTTCATGATAGCCAAGACTGACGGAACAAAGAAAACCAAGAAGTAAGCAAAGATGCCCAACTCCTTGACCTGAAAATAGACAATGTAAAAGAAGGCATTGAGGAAGATAAAGAAGTTGCACTTGATAAACAACAATATCTAATTGATGGTCCATAACATAGAAACATGAGTGCACAAAGAACAAGGAGGGTTCAAACCTTTTCTTCAATGGTCCAGACAAATGTAATATCCAAGGAATCGATAATTAATTTGTGAGATGACAAACATGATTATCTGACGGGCAATTATTCAGAAATGGGAACATGTTTTGAGTTTTGACCACATTTAACAACTTGAGAAGCAAGAAATAGAAAAAAACGTGAGAAATGGCTTTTACGCATAAAGGTAAGTAATATAAATACCCATACCTATGTAATGTACAAAATCATAATTCACAAGGATTGGAATGTAGTACGTACATCTTACATAATTATGACTGGAGACATCTCTAGATACATGCTTGTAAGTTTTCTTGTAGATTCCAATGTATTATTCTTTCACAAACAAATATATTATATAAAATTGTATAAAATTTTTTCAAAATTTATCCAAAATTTGATAGTCTCCATGATCTTTGCAGTTTCCAAACACATTTACAAAAGATGTCCATTATATTTTTCAAAGAAGAGTTTCTCTTTAAAGATATTTATTGTCACAGATGTTAACACTATGTTGACAAGTTTTTATCACAAAAGAATATATTTCTGTATACAAACTTAGTAATTATAATGCAATTAAATTTATAAAAATAAAAAATTAGGATACATTTATCTGTCTTTATCAAGTCATTCCTTTTTATCAAATTCAGGTTATCACTAAAGGCTGCATTTGTTTTAGCTGAACGCAACTCCAACCTATGATTCTGTCAGAGGTTTGTTGATTTAGTTTGTTTGATATCATCTCTTAATGAACATCTAAATATACATCTTATGTCTTCATAAACCTCTTAAAAATAAGCGGTTGATGTGGGACAAAGACAGAGATGCCATCATCTGAGTGCATTGGCGGGCCCCAATAGACCACTACAATGATGTCGTGTGTCAAAATGGATTTGAAATGGGCCAATCAGGCAAGTACCAAGCGAAAATTTGTCCAAACTGAGTTGTATTGACTTGAAATGACCGAATGGGAGCTGAACCGAACTAGAATCAAGCTGAACCGGGTTGAAAATCCGCCAAACAGGGTCCTAGAGTGGCTGAACCGGGCCCACAAGCATTGAACAAACCCTAAACAACTGTAAACTGGGCTTAAAACCCCTGAACTAGGGTCAGACCGGCCTAAACCAGTCCCTAGGCCACTGAACCGGCTTCTGGAAGCTTGGACCAATGCATGTCAAAGTTTATTTTCTGAAAAGGAAATAACAGGTAATAGGTGGATGGATTTGGGCCAGGAGGAATGTGGGTAGGGTAATAGGTGGATAGATTTGGGCTAAATTGATCCAGATTGGGCACTTAAGTGGGCAAAGCATTGGGCACTTTGCCACTCAAAGTGCCCAAAGCGAACGCTCTTTTAATGGCAAGTAAAGCAGAGGCTTGCTTAGGGTCTGAAAATCTACTCAAGCACTTGAGTGCACTTAAAACACCCGCTTTGACAACACTGAATAAGATAGAACCCTCTTCAACCTCATCTTCCATCTTAATTAGTCATCTAACCCTAAGTCTTGCTCTAGACCTCCAACCATGGCCAACTTTCATCACTATATGACATGGCATTCCATTGACTTCCACGGTTACCATCTTAGTCTCCACAGAACTGTTATTTTAGTACCGTTTTACCCTCCTCTTGCCACCCTACAGTTCAAGAAGTGGTTAATTATGCCTATCCAATACACCCTTCTCCCTATGACGTTCAAATAGTTTCTCCCCATGAGCAGCTTCTCCTCCCTTACCTTTTATGATATGTATTATTTTTATTTTTAATTTTTAATTATATTTTTATATTTATTATGATGCATATATATTATGTTGTACTAAAACAATAATATAAATTCCAATGAAATTTCTTTCTTGAAGAAAGCTATATTTTTGGATTTATTTTATCTATTCTATGACTGGAACAATGGAGGATACATGTTTTGCCATAGAGAAGAGATTTCAAGAAATTGTAAATCGATTCACTCTATCAATAACCAATATGGATCTGGTGTATTAGAGGGGATTTGCCTTTTTATTGACCCATCACAAGTGGCAGATTGGGTGAGTTAGATTGGTATTTGCTAATACTTGGGTGACAGTAGTGGACAGGGTGGAGAGAGATCATAACCCAATCAGGTGACGTTGACACTGGAGCCTAACCTCTAAAGCCCCAAGGTACCCAAGTATGCCTAAACCCCAAGTTGCCTGACTGAAAGAATAGGTCTGATAAGCCACATGCTAGCGAGCCTGCACTAGACAATAGTAAACAATTCAGTCTAATGATTATTATATGGGTATTGGGTACATCACACTTGTTTTCAAGTAGAATTGAACACAAAGTCATGAAAAAATGTACTTTTCACCTCCCATTTGACTGTTGGATCATTAATTTGCTCCTCCCAGTGAATGAAGAAACTTACAGTTAAATAGTACCGTGCAAGCCAATTCAAAAAGATGATCTGGCTGTGTTTGTTTCAGCAGAATCATCACCTAAGTTTTGATTCTGTAAGAGATTAGATAATTGAATTTCTTTGGTAAATCCTCTGAATGCATGCCAGATCGAACCTCTAAAAATTGAAAGAGGCTCTTAATTTTTCAGACAAGATGTATACCTTTTTTTCTTTCAGATGTTACACCATAGGTGCTCCTCACTGACTGAAGATGGAGTGGACTTTTGTTACCGCCCATTATATGTTCTATTGACATATATACTCCACATTACATGTCATACATGTACACATCTCTTATTTAAATCTTAATTCAGATGTTTAAACAAACAAATTAGTCATTTAGATCTTAATCTAATTAAGTACTTTTTACTACAAAATAAAGAATTAGACATGAAATTCAGAGTTCAGATTTTCAGACTATGACAAAACGAACGCCACTTCAGTAATAATTGACCATCTGAAGATCATGTCTATTTAGCCATAGCGGACATCAATAAAACAGCTCAGTGGAGAATAAAGTAAATGCGAGCAAAACATCTTACTTGATCATAATGATGACAGACATGAAAAAACAGGTATATAAACAATAATATTCTTGCTACCTGCAAAAACAGAGATCGTTAATAAACCAGTTTCAACTTTAAATACGTGTAAATATATCAAGGTGATTTAAACAATACTTCTAAATTTTTTTTACTTTAAATAGTAATTGTTTTCATTTTTCAAAAGCCTCTTCATTGTTCTTGAGATGGTTTTTTTTCTAAGAATGTGGTGTCTTAAACCTTATGCAGAGCTAATTTGACAGACTCACCAACCATGCGAGAAACATAATGACACCATTTACAAGATACACTTTAGATTCCTTCATTCCAGCAATGTCGAGAAACCTTCATAAAAAGAAATGATGAAGTTCAATACAAGTTATGAACTTAAATTTTGGGTGTAAACCAGGGAATATGACAATATGCAGTGGTAAAATAGTACCATCTTAAATTAATTCCGGGAGTGGTTGTCTCTGAGATGAGAACTAAAAATGTGTACAACTGGGCCTCCCCAGAGTACATGGCATATGATATCGCCAAAACAGAAAGTAAGTGATGAAAAACCTGCCAGTGAAATAAAATTACAAGTCCATTAAGCACCCGCAGCTCAACTTTCCAAAAAGGGACAGAGAAACATTGTTCAGCTATCATGGATCCATGGATTAACAGATCCACTGTTTTCCATAGCAAAAGACAACAAGTGCCACAACAAAAAATAGTATGGCACACAATCATTGTCCAGGTATAATAGCATATTGATAATCCTTTTATTTTCAAAAGTATGATTTTACTTAAGGTTGTGTAACGTTTCCTCATTTGAAAGATTTATTTGATTTAGAAAACATGCAAGATTTCAAGTGAATTCATAATATAAGTTTGACCTCTCCCCACGGAATGACTTAGTGTTAATCATATCAGGCATACATCTAGATATCCTTGATTAACCACTATAGCAATGAATCATATAAAACAATCAATTCAAATTGAACATGCATAAAGAAATGAGAGAATACATTTTTATTTTCTCATTGTCCAATCAAAGTATTTGTCATGAGTTATTATGAATATTTATTTATAAGCTAGTTTGATAAGTTGTCTAATTATTCATTACATTTTTTTGATATGCAAATAATATTTTATGATTTTCATTGACTATCTTTTTTTTATTAATGTTATTTTTAAAATTTTAATTATTGACATCTATTTTTGCCAATTTATTATCATTTTCAATTTTATAAAATTTTTATTATCTATTTATTTTGTGTTTTACCTAATTTTTATGATTAATCGGGCATGAGCACAAGTTTACTTAGGCTTTATCAATCCCGAGTCTAAATAAAGGAGTATTAAAGTAGGTGATAGCCAGTATAAAAAAACCATTATATCTAATGGTTTAGATTCAAATTATATTAGTGTTGGCCTGTTGGGGTGTCCTCTACTTACGATGCAGTACACCAAAGTTTGAGTGTGTGTAGTTAAAAATACAACAAAGATGAAGGCATTTCCTGCATACGATGCACCCTACAAGTGCATTATTATTATACAATATAAGCAAAGATTCTCATATCAAAGACAGATGAGTACAGAAGCTAGTTCGTAATGTAGAGCAAGACATAGGTTTTTAAAAAATTTAAAAAAAATATACATTATTATAAAAGTAATCTAAAAAAGAAAATATGAAGACAAGTATAAGAATAGGTACTTGAAATATTAGATTCCTTATAGAAACTAAATATTAATATTAATATTACATGTATTCAAGAGACTTGATGATATGAGAAGAAAATTTATTAATATTACTTGTATTCAGGAGACTAAATGGATAGGAGAGAAACATAGATAAGTAGGAAATACATGTTATAAACTATGGTATATAACAAAAAAAAAGAAAAATATCATTGTTGATAAAACATAATAATGCCAGGTCAGTGAAAAAGAAATAAAATTATTATGGTAAAAATAATTATAGAAAGAGAAGTAATTAAAATAGTTAGTGAATATGCTCTACAAATTAGATTAAAAAGTGAGATTAAAGAAAAGTTTTGAGAGGATATGAATGTGCAGGTCTTGGATAAGTAAACCTAAGAGAAGGATGAATTGAGTTTGTTATCAAATTTTATCTTTTTTGGTTATGTAAAACAATTCAACGTCTAAATTGATATACAACTAGTTTGATCTTCTTAAGTCAATGAAAACATGGTATATCAGTGAATGGAGATTAAAAAATGGTGCACACACCACAATGAACACAATATTTATAGTGGTTGGTCCCAAATAAGTAACACACCATTAAAGCCTGTATCCACTATCTCACATCTACCAATGAGAGAATTTTAAACTGCATACTATATTAATCATTCCACACACAGACTTCGTAGAAAATACACATTACACATTGTATCTTCTTTACACAAGTGAGAAGTCTATGTAGAATATGTAGAATATTAAGCACAAGAGATAAGCAAGAGATAAATTAAATAAACACTTGAGGAGCTTGTCTTGAAGGAGAAAGTGGCACAAAAAAGCTTTTCAGGATGCCTTGTACTTGAGAAAGTGAGAGAGAACTTCTTGCACAAGATGAGCATTTGAACGTTCACAAAGTGGCTTCCTACTTGAACTCAAAAATTTCTTTCCTTTTCTTCTTAATCTCTTATGGTTTTGACCTCCAAGATGATATTATATATGATCAAGACTTCTCGTCATTTAAAACTATGGGTAATCTCACTCTTCAGGTTGTAAGAAAATCAAATAAAAGCTTCACAAAACATCAAAGCTTATTGTTTTCTCAGAAGGCATTGATCGACTGACGGATATTATCAGCCGACTGATGCGACTATGACTTAAGTTCAAAGTTTGGCAGGGATTTCCTGTGCTGGAACATAAAAGCAGTTCAGTGGATTTCGGTTGGCCGGTGTTGTTTAGTTGGTCGACCGATCCAAGCCGTGATAGAAAACCTATCTTGGAGTTTTCAGTCAACCAGTGTATTTCAATAGGTTGATCATACCTATCAAATTCAGCACATTAAAGTTCATTAATATTTTTTTTTGTTTCGTTGGTCTACCTTTTTTCTAATCTTTCTTCCATCATTTTAAACTATGTAATTACTCATGTTTGTGTACAATACTTCTTTCTTCTTATGGAATTCATTTATCATCAAAATCCATAGAGGACAATCCCATAATCTCCCCCCTTTTTGATGATGACAAATTATTTTACTTTGTGAGAAGAATTGAGCTAGACTCATTCATGACTTTGGCTAATATATTCTCCACTTGTTCATAGATTTTAATTCATGCATCACACATCTCTTTCAAGAAAGAATAAAATGAACATAGAACTAGACTCATACAAGTTTTGAGACCAAAAACCCTAACAAGGGTTATTTCAATGCCCCCTCTAAGAGTATGTCGTATTCAATCATCTGACAAAAATATTTTCAATTGCTTCACATGGCCAAAGGGCCAAACATATACTTCCAAGTATAGCATCCATTTTCATCGAACCATAGCATTCAAACATAGAGAGTTCAGTTTAACTAGCACATCCAAACACAATTCACTAGATAATCAAGTTATAAGGTTTTACATAACCAAACATCCAAAACATAAATAGCCTTACAAAACTAAGCAATTGTTAAACACATCATCCATATGCACTCCAAATCATAAAACATTTTGCATTTCCAATGAATACATCTCGTATTTCCAACCAACACATTTTCTTCTTCTCTTTTTCTCCTCTTTCCATTTTTGGAAATCAACAAAAGGAGACAAGACGGGGGTCTTCAATACTTCTCAGCTTCATAGGACTTCAGCTCCATCATGCTCATCAGGGGATGAGTGGGAAGGATTCAATCAGGACATGGCAGTCAATACATTGAAGATGTGTTGGTTTGCTGCCTTGAGGTCGGCGCAGAGGGTCAAAAACTTTTTGAAGAAGTTGACAAGGCAGCTTCCATCCAAGTGAGCCGTTGGTCAAAATTTGCCATCCACTCGCAAGGTTGTGACCTGGGGGGGGGGTCTCAAGCTCTCGCTCATTCCAAGTTTTGGAAATTGGGCTCGGTGGATGTCTTAGGGAGAGCTTTGGTTGGGGGTGGTGGAGGAGGGACTACTCATCATCTTCATCTTCCAAGGACAACATTTTCAGTTTGGTTAGCTCACCTTGTCTTATGACTACCAATCTATCACATTAAAATGTATGTTTGTCCTCATGAACCTCTCATTATAGGTATGCTTGGGGTGACTATGGTATGTACCTCATCGGAGACATTGATCTCATAGAACAAGTCATAGTTAGGTTGACCAAGAGCCAAGGAAGATTGATTTGGACGTCACTAAACAAGCTATAGAATAGAAATTTATGTGTTTTGATAACCTCATCCCTTTACTTCCTTTTTGGGTAGATCATGATAGTGATCATGTGGTGGATCACCCTTTAGAGGGAAAGAAAGTGGTTGGCATTGAGTTTCTTCATATGACCAAGATTTGGAACTTCTTGTTGGGTTATGCAAAGTAGATCATGAAAGTGATCATGTAGTGGATCACCCTTAAGAGGGAAAGAAAGTAGTGGATCACCCTTAAGATTTGGAACTTCTTGTTGGGTTATGCCAATGAAGACAACTTCAATAGTGTATATGTGGTTGGGTGGAATGGCCCCCTCCGTGGTGGTCAAGTCCAAGTATTCACTAAACATATTTTTTTTGATAGAAATTCTAACCCCCTTTACCATAGTATAAATGTACCGTCTCATTCAAAAAAGTTGTAAAACTCTTGAACGAGTGAAGAATACTGTTGACACCAAAATTAACACAAAAAAGTGGGAATGAGAAAAATCCTATTCAAATTAGTTATGATTCATATTTCAGTTGGGATTCAAAATCCTACTTTAACTAGGATTCCAAATTCTATTGCAATTAAGATACGTAATTAAACTAGGATTCTAAATCCTACTTCAAATAGGATTCCAAATCCAA
The DNA here is from genome assembly GCA_036172225.1 of Cryptocoryne crispatula var. balansae. Taxonomy (NCBI): domain Eukaryota; kingdom Viridiplantae; phylum Streptophyta; class Magnoliopsida; order Alismatales; family Araceae; genus Cryptocoryne; species Cryptocoryne crispatula. The sequence goes on along the minus strand of CM069923.1, from coordinate 9,947,622 downwards.
CCCCAATTGGCATTTTATTCAAAAAATTAAAAAGAGGGTAATAAACCAAGCATAACCCCCCTGACCCCCTCTTGTGCACAGTCCCCCCCTTTTCTGCCCCTTGTTCACCACTCCCAAGCTCCAGGCCTCCTGTCACAGCCCGTCCCCACTTCGGTTGTCAACCAAATTCTATAATTTGGTGGTGAAGTTTAAAGCTTAGCACATTGTCAGCCAGTTTTCAACCCGGTTTTATCTTTGTTAATACTCACTTTTGTCTCATCTATGCAGAAAAATGGTAGATGAACAACATGATGTCCCTAGATCTTGTTAATTTGGATGGGTTCATGGATTTATGGTGTGAAAAACAAATGAATGGAGATGTTTTTTGCCTCAAACAACATAAAAGTGGAATAATTAAAAATATAAAGAAATGTGATAAAGTACTTGCAAAAGTACGAGAAGAGATGAGGGTCTATCAAACAGGAAGAACATCACAAAGAGATACAAATTAGGCAACAAAGAGACTTACATTCTAAGCTGCTTGGATGCAAAGATAACGAGATAAGTAAAAAAGAAAAAGCTAATTATGACGATGACACATCCCATTCATATGATAAAGAGGAGGCACAAATAAAAAAGTAACGCACAACAGTAAAGGTTCACAACGTAAAGATGAAGAGAGAATGAATTGAGTAGGTGGATCTAGAGCTAGGCATTTAGACGATGACGCTACTCGACCTAACACATGTAGGAGCCAAGGATTATGAGTTTTGTTAGTCACGGTCAACTCGACATATGGATGAGTTTGTGTTTAGGGAGCAAAATAATAACCAAAGAACAATACAATAGACATTTAAAGAAATTAAAGCAACTACTTCAACTACAAAGACAGTGAAACATATCTGCAAATGATTTATGCATGCATTGAGAAGGAACTTTCTATCATCACACTTGTTCGTCAGGTCTAAATAATCATGTCCTTCGTTTATGGCCATCCTCGTTTGCTTCATATAATGAGAGAACATACTAATGTCTATGATCTAATTTGATTTGGTTCAACTAGGTTTTCCTCACTCCTACCAAGTATTGTGGGTGGACTCCACTTCCATTCTTATTTTTACCCAATGCTTGGTTCTCATCCACTTCCCACATACTATGGGGAGATTTGGTGTGACATTATGCCTATAGAGGTCGGGAGCCTTATCGTCGGTCAACCTTGGCTCTTTGATGTAAATGCGACCCTCCGTGATCGGTCTAACACGCAAGGATCACCGGGTCCGGGGTCACGACCGGGTCGGTCGGACCCTAGACCGATCGGGTGGTGACTTAGGTCGGACCCATTATTTTAATGATTTTTAAAAAAAATCAAAAAAATGCCAAAAAATTTAAAAAATACCAAAAATGTCCAAAAATTCAGAAAAAATAAATAACATTATTTCAAAAAATAATTCATCATCTTTATTATAATGTGACATGATTTACATTTTTTATGATAGAAATGTACTCTTCTCATGTCATTTGGGTTGAGAAGATAGTATGATACATATATACATGATGATTATACTCATCACTCCTTTAGGCAATCACCCTAAGATGAGATCTTAATGATTATCTAAGTAAAGTTAATAAAGTAATATAATTACTAATTATGTAATTAATGAAATAATTATCAAGTAATTATCAAACTAATTAAATGATGTGATGAAGAAGTTAATAAACTACTTGAATAACTAATTTACTAACTAATTAAAATAACTAATAAAGAAATGAAATATTTAATAAACTAATTAAGTAACAAAACAAGGAAGAGAACATGAAATTGAGAGCAAAAGCTTGAGAGCAAGAGTGAGCAAGAGAGAGGTGAGAGACAAAAGAACACCTTGGGGGCCTTAATCCCTAAACCCTAAATAGGCCCCCAAGGGTGTAAGAGGGGGGGGGGGGGGGGGGTTAAAGCCCCCCTGGTGCTGGCAATGGTCATGTGACTGTTGCTAGTGCCTAGCAACGGAGAAGTGACTGTTGCCAGGCGGGTCGCGCGACCCGGTCGTCGGGTCGCACGACCCGGCGATCCCTTATGACCCGGTGCTCCAAGTCACCCCAACTAGGTCGCAACCTGGCCGATTGCACCCATTTCTAACCCGGTCGGGTCCGGGTCGGTTGCAACCTGGAATACCAGGCTAACACATGTCTTTAAACAGCAGAGTCAGCGCATCATCCTCTCTCCATCTCCCCCTCCGCCTCCACAATTTGCATGTAACTTTCAGCTCCCTCTCCCGCCCGGTGGCCAAGTCTTTAGCTACAGCCCCTTCGACAAATGCATCCTCTATCTCTCCTTTTGTTCTCACCAACCTTACTCCTTGTGTTGGTGGTACATTGCAACCTATCACTTCTCTTACTAACACCCTTGAAGAAAAACATGTGGTGTGTCCTGTGCATCTACCACCTCCTACCCGACTCCTTCACCTAGTCAGTCATCATGAGTTCGAGCATCACATTCAGAAGGTACCCATATTTGTTGTGGTCACCCGAGAGGTTTCTATTGAGCCCAAGGACATCCGCCCAAGATTGATAAACTATTGCAATATTTTAGCGATGTATTCCCTAAGGATCTCCCCATTAAGGTACATTAGATGAGGGATATCTAGCATACGATTGATCTTGTGCCTGGATTCATGCTCTTGAACCTACCTTATTACCAAATGGATCCCTCATCTCACGAGGAAATGAGGAGGCAGGTTGAGAAGCTGTTGAGTCGTGGGTTTATTTGAGAGAGTTTGAGCCCCTATATGATGCTAGCTCTCTTGGCACCCAAAAAGGATGGCTCATGGTGGATGTGTGTTGATAGTCGGGCGATTAACCGGATTACTGTCAAAAATTAATTTTCCATTCCCCACTTGGACGACATGCTTGCAAGGGCCACTCTATTCTTTGAGATTGATCTGAAGAGTGGCTACCACTAGGTTGGTCTCCGACCAGGTGATGAATGAAAGACAACTTTCAAGACGGACAAATTATACGAGTGATTAGTGATATTGTTTGGACTGTCTAATGCCCTTAGCACATTCATGAAGCTGATGAACCAGGTTCTTTGGCCTTTTATTGGGCAGTTTATGGTGGTTACTTTGATGATATCCTTATTTATAGCCACTCTCGTTATGACCAATTAAGCCACATTCAACAAGTGTGTCTCACCCTTCGTTGAGATCAGCTATATGGAAACCTCAAGAAGTATGCTTTCTTAACTCCCTTAATCACCTTCTTGGGTTTCATCATTTCGGTGGACGGTGTCTCCACCGACCCTGAGAAGGTCCGGACAATTATTGAGTGGCTTGAGTTGTGGAGTATTCATGATGTCCAGAGCTTCCTCGAACTTACTACTTTCTGCTGCACATTTGTTAAGGGGTTTAGCGCTGTCATTGCTCATATTTCAGATTGTCTTCATAGGGGTGTCTTCTCCTGGTTTAAAGCTGCTACTTTGGCTTTTATCACTCTTAGGAGATGCTGACCCGAGCACTTAAACTTCAATTGTCTAATTTCTCTAAGGTGTTCAAGGTTGCCTACGATACTTCTAGGATTGGCATATGTGGAGTCCTTTCACAGAAGGGTCATCATGTGGCCTACTTCATTAAGAAAATGTTAGATACCAAGCTAAGGTACTCCACGTATGACAAGGAGTTATATGCCATAGTGCAGGCCTTGAGGCATTGGCAACACTACCTCCTCTCTTAAGAGTTTGTCCTTTTCTCCAATCATGAGGCACTTCGCTTCCTTCACTCCTAAAAGAGACTCAACCCTCAACATAGTCATTAGGTTGAGTATCTTCAATCATTCACCTTTGTTCTCAAGCATAGAGCTGGAATTCCAATTGATTGGCATGGTCGCATGACCCGCGGGAACAGGAGAGAGCGGGAATGACTCCAATAGGCACTACTTGGTGAAATGGACTGGGATTAAAAAGGAAGGGTGGAGGAGGGGATCTTGTGGGCTCCTTACACCTTCCCTAATGTCCCACAAAGGTGTAGTGGCTTAAGGTTGGTGGGACCGTTGAAAGGTCGAGAAGAGGGGGATACGACCAAGCGGAGGAGGGCTTCGGCTCGTGGCTAAGCAATGAGCATAGTTGTAGCAAACGTCGGTTCAACGGACCACGGGGTGGGTTCAAGTGCATCAACATGAGGGTAGGTGGTAATCAACACCCACACCGAGGCATGAAGGTACATTTATATCTCATTTACCTACTTACTCTTCCATTATACCTCGAAATGCCATGTTGTATGTGTGGATAGGTCTCCTAGGTTGCGTATCTAACACTGTTGGCGTGCGATGAGTTCCCTAATTTCAGAATATTAGATTAGTCACATTGAAGTTGAGAGCATCCTAACTCAGTGGCATTCTTATATTAGTTAGTCATCCCATTTTAAAGAATTGTTCTTTGGTGTGTTTCACTTGGTGCGTAGTTGTTAAAGTAGATCTACTTGGCTCATTTTAACTTATTGTTGCACGGTTACTATTGTTCGTTGCTAGCCATAATTGGTGCCCATTAGATCCCGCATCAATTTGTCCTTGTTGAACTGGGTCTGGACCTAGTGTGACCAGTTTGGCTGGCTTAGGCTAGTTCGATGCCCAAACCGGTTGGTTCAAGCCGGTTTAAGGTGTTTTGGGCCAGTTCAACATGGTTTAAGGCCAATTTGGGCCTATTTTGAGCAATTTAAACCTGGTCACTTTAATTTCAACATATTTTAGCTATTTTCAACTCCCTAGCGTCATTTTCGCAGTGTTTAGCACCGGTCCACTTGTGCCGTCTTACATCAAGTGGTATCAGAGTTTGGGTTTGACCCTTTCTCATGAATCGACTCTTGAGATGCTTCCCATGACTTCTTTGCACAGTGGATAAAAAAGTGCACAAAGTTCATAATGCGGTGTTCAAAACTTATGGACGAATTTTCTCCTAGAAGGGGAGAATGACAAGGAATCGATTCAAGGTTTTGGGGTTGATTTGTATTTTCATCCTTAAAAGGACATGTCTATAAATATTTTAATTTCTTTTAGTCTTTCCTTTACCTTTCTATCCATAGAAGGATACAATTGTAAATGTTTTATTTTGAGGTCCTTTTTGTAACTTGGCTCCTTATTTAAGGAGGTCATACTTTGGAGATAAGGAAATACACTGAAATATTTTTAGAAGCCTTACAGCTTGGTGTCTAATGTAGACGGACAATGCCCCTGTAGGTCTTCAACCCCTTCCGATGGAGGTTTCTCTCCCCATCTCTGGCAGTGGCCGACATCATTTCACCTCTGACGAGAGGTCGGCTCCAACATCTCCCTCCCTTCCTCCATCGAACCCCATGCCCTTCCCCTTCCCCTTCCTTTCCCCTTCTGCTTCGGTTACAATAGCTCTCCATCAGCATCGACCATTGCCTCCACCCAGTCACAACACCAGCCACTCTACTATCCTACCATCGCCAACCTCCCCTTCCAGTTTTGAGCATCCGAACCCCACACAAGCCTCACACCCTCCCCCGTCATTTCTGTTGTTTTGCTCCTCTAGAAAACACCCACCATCGAAGCCTTGTACAAGCCCCTCGGTCCCCTTCGGGCTTCTTGCTCCTTCCTTAGGCAATGAAGAATGGCACAACATCCTCGGTTGGATGGAGGTGTTCAAACGTAGGTAACCCCTCTATCCAACGGCCTTCACAAACCCCTCTGGCGATCCCCAAAGAGCCACCCTCTCCATCCTGCCATTTCCCCTCTTGCTTCAAGCACCCAACACTCGTGCAGCCTTCGCCACCCCTTTGCTTGCCCCTTCCCTGCATCACACCCCTCTCCCCTCGTAAAAGCCTTCCACCCATCCCCCTATATCCATGTTCCACCACGAATGGACATTGACAAAGGGCTAGAAGAAAAGGAGCTCAAAGATGACGCCAACATACTGTGGACACCAAAAATTTTCAAATAGAGATTAAATCAAATTGAATACACGTTGGTTACAACTTTGTGAGGGAAATGGCCCAAAGTTGATATTCATCGGCCAAACCCAATAAGGGTTATTTAAATCCAATTTAATGCACCCTTTACACATCCTTAAGAACTGATCTTAGTCCCGAGACAGGCCCAATACAATAAGCCCGGTCTAAGCCAATCTACGTCAACAACAATATCCTCGAGAGAGTTGCAATTGGCGCACCAACAAGGTCTCCTATGCATGGAAGGATTGGTCTTGGCAAGGTACGGGACTACGGGACTGGGAGGAGCAAAAAAAACGGCAGGTGTGCTGGCGTAATTGATCCTCAGTCGGATCCCGCGCAAAGTGGGAGTCTTCTGACGTCAGAAATCAAAAAAAGAAAGAAAGATTTCTCCAACAAACAGATTCCGGTATTTTCGGAATCCTCCGAGTCCGTCTCGGAGCTGGACTCCCTGTTTCGGGAGGTTTCCTGGTGAAGGAAGAGGGCCGTCGAAGCCTATAAAAGCCCTGCCAAGGCGCGCTGCTGGAAGAGGCCGGAGGAGGGAAAACGAGAAGAAGAAAAAGATAGAAAAGAGGGATAAGGAGGAAGACCGAGAGAGGTAGAGAGCTTGCTGTCGCCGCCGGAACCCCTTCCGCAACCGGCCGTCGCCGCCGGAACTCCTTCCAGAGCTTGCCGCCGCTGCCGGGAGCACCTCCCGCAAGTGTTGTGCCTGCCGGAAGCGCCTTTTGCAGACGTCGTGATCGCCGGAGGCCTCTCTCAAAGCAGCCGTAGTCGCCGGAATCCCCTCCGGAGGTAGCTAACCTCGCCGGAATCCCCCTTGGAGCTTGCAGTCGCCGCCGAGTCCTTCTTCGGACGCTGCCGTCGCCGCCGCGAGCCTCTCCTTCTCCGCCGTAAGCTGCTGCCGGGGCCAGGTGAACAGTGCAGGTCGCGGGGGATTATTTCCCCCGACTTATGTCCACGGCGGACATATGAACAGTGCTGGGGGCCGGCCTTAAAAAAGAAGAAGAAGAAGAAGACAAAAGAAGGAACCGCGAGGAGGCGCCAACCGCGCGCGTGCGGTGAGAGCTGCTCCGCGGGGGTGTTGACCCGCGGGTCAACAGCTGTGGGGCCCACCTTCTGAAGATGTTAAAAAAAAAGAAAGAAAGAGAAGAGAAGGAGGCCCGCCGGAGCAAGGCCCAATTTCCCAAATCAAATCTCCTATTCAAAGTCAAATTCAAACTTATTCAAACTGCAACATAATTCCTCAATCAAAATCAAGTCAAATATAATTCAAATCTTATCAAACTCAAGTTGAAATCAAATGAACATGTAACAAAATTCAAAATAAACCTCAGCCCAACCGATAAATTCAAGCCAAGCTCAATCCAATCTCAATCAAAAGCCAGGTTGGAACAAACCCACAAAATCTGTACACCTGTTGAGCAACTTGACATTTGCAGAAAATCAACACATTTCCACCAAATATGAGATCTGTAGGGTTCAAAGAAATTAAGATGCTCTCAAATTAATTTCAAGCTTAATTAAAATTTCCAAACAGAAAATCCAAGTTAGTTCTAAAAAAGAGAAGAAGCATGATAACATTGAACTCCAAGCAAAGCCCGATCCTAAAAGAAATCAACCGGAAATCAAAGTTAAATTAAAATTTCAAATCAAATCAAGAATTACAGAAGTTCATCTCAAACAGATGCTAAAACAAATAAAAGAAATCCAAACCAACTAAAATCAAGTCAGATCAACAGATACCCACATCTAAAACTAAATTCCAATTAAAATCCAAAACAAGATAATTAATTTGGGACAAGCAACGATCATTAATTCGTAACCCCTTAATCAAATCTGTCAAATCAAATCAAACAACAGATTCTTAAATCTTAAGCAAGTCCACAAAACCAACATATTTCAAATGGATCTGGAATTCGAAGGTTCCAGTAAGTTAAGCCAAGTTAAATCCAAATCAGGTGTCAAACTATAATAAAACAAAGCAAAAATAAAAATTTACAAATAAAACCTTAATCCAAAGACCACAACATCAAAATAAATTAGGTAATTCTCAAATCAACTCAAATCAATCAAACTCAAATCAAAAATCTTTAAATTAACCCAAATCAATCTTAATCGGACAACCTTAATTCAAATTAAATCAATCAAGCAAACCATTCAAAAAAAATCAAACAATAAACCAACTGTCTCAAACTCAAACCAAGTTTAAATCCATTTCAAACAAATTCAAATTGAACCAAACTTAAATCAATAAGCAACTCAAACAAATTGACTCAATTAAAATGAATGGATCCAACTTCAACCCAAACCAAAAGCAATTAACAAAGTAAATTCAACTCAAACTAAATTCAAACCAATTCAAAATTAATCAAACCGAAATTCAAATCAATTCAATTCAACTTAAATTAATGCAAATCAAACCAATTTAACTCAAAATCAATTTTAATCAATTCAATTCAAATCAAATTCAAAACTAAATTAAGTGCTTGCCTTCCATCAAATTCATGGGGTTGTTTTCTCCTATGTGTGAATGTTTATTTTGTGGATGCATGTCTTCTACTTCAATGGATTGCTATGACGATAATCAAGGGTATTCGAGTAATCTCGATATAATTAACGTCGGATCTTCGCACCATCCGACGGAGAGAGGTCAAAACAAATTTTCAAAGAACCTAACAACCTCAACATATAATTTTGACCCTAGTTAGTACTTTTATGGAATACCATCTATTTTCCTAAGAAGTCAATGCTAAGGTCTAATTCAAATTCAAAAAAAAAATGAATTTTCCAAAACATAAAATCTTTTTTGATTTTTGAGGTTACTTCATCTCTCCGTCATAGCAATTCAAGAAGACATACATCCCAATTTTCATATATATCTAACATATGCTTCTTTCCTTTTGTGCGAGGAGGCGGCGGAAAATATCAAAGGATGAGGCCGGTGGGGTCCAATGATCCCACCATGAAGACTTCATCCCGATGTTGCAAACATCTCAAGAAGCTACTCTCGGAGTTCATCTAGCACCGAGAATATTTCAAGGGTCAAACAACTTGATCCTATTTTCAAAGGACTTACCATGGGAGCTCCCCAACAAACAACTCCGAGGGCAGGTGGTTATGGATTTTGTCACCACCAACTCTCAAAGAAGTCAAAGAGGCACCAAACATGCCGTCTCAAGACCCATCAACTATATACCAGGGTCGGTCTTTCATAACCGACCAAGGTAATGGGAGGACAATGCCAAGGCGAAGTCTAATTCCTCCATCTCCAACAAGTGCATGACACCGGGGCAACCACAACAAGAGAATGTTGACAACAACAACAAAAAAAAGAAGGAAAAAAAAAGAGGCTGCTGGCCAACCGGCAAAGAAAGCTTTCGGACTCAAGCTGGCAACAATGTCATCCAGCAGGGAACAAATTCATAAGTCCAAAAGAACTCTATCAACCAAATGGGGGCAAGGAACGAATTCTTCACCCAAAAGTCATATCTGGTCAAGCAATGGCCATGCCAAAGACATATTCTCAATTCATGAGATCACCATTGCTGGCCAATTGGCGGAGAAATCTCTCAGACTCAAGCTGGCAACAATGTCATCCAGTAGGGAACAAATCCCTAAGTTCAAATGAACTCTATCAACCGAATGGGGGCAAGGAACAAATCCATCACCCAAAAGTCATATCTGGTCAAGCAATGGCCATGCCAGAGACATTCTCGACTCGTGAGATTACCATTGCTAGCCAACTAACAGAGAGATCTCTCAAACTCAAGCTGGCAATGTCGTCGTTCGGCAGGGAATAAATCTTTAAATCCGGATGAACTTCGTCAATCAAATGGGGGCAAGGAACAAATCCTTCGCCTAAAAGTCATATCTGGTCAAGCAATGACCAAGCCAAATGACATGTCAAGGAGAAATCAGTTCTTAATTCATGAAGTTACCATGGCTGACCTACCAGAGGCTCGACATATTCAATAACAAGGAATCAATCCTATATTTCCAAAATAGAAACACACTTTGGCCAACCAAATATTAGCTTGGCTCCAAACAAATGCTACTTGGGTAAGGAATAAATCCATCACCTGAGAGAAATTTGCTGAGATTGGTTGGTGGCCCACATTTCATTGAGGTGTTGTATCTCAATAGCCGGTTAAATTGAGAGCTCAAATCATGAGGTATTTCAACTGGGTAAGAGATTAACTCTTGACTCGGGAAAATAATGTGGCTTCATTTCAGCCTCAAATGCCACTTGGGAAAAGAACAAATCTTATGCCCAAGAAAACAAAAAAAATCATCAAAGCATGGTTGCCCGGTCAACGTCATATACCAAAGATGTTTCAAGAGGGATTAACCCACAAATCTATGAGAGTACCATGATAAACCAATCAATAGATTCATGTCAAAACTGGTTCAAGAAGGGAACAACCCTCAATCCACAATGTTGCCGTTGTTAGCCTTCGTCCACAACATGTAATGGGGAACCTGACAACGGCGCATGCCACATGAATGCCATTTCCATGGGAAATCAATCCTCACGCCATGACATGAAGTCTTTATGGCTGGCTAACCAAGTAGGGGAGTCAATCTTCTACTCTTGAAATGCCGAGGGCTATCAATCATGGGCTCAGTCCTGAGATGCTATGCATTATGGCTGCCTAACTGACGAACAACATTAAAGTTATGTGAGGGATCAGCCCTCTAATCTGAAAATTGACAACTTGGACCAAGCAATAGCCCGCCATGTTGCTGCCAGGGTGAGGGACCAACTCTCAACCCGCAATCTCAACCAAGCTTGATTGACTAGCAATTCAGGCTCCTCATACTCCTCTTCAAGTTGGGAACTAATCTCATACTTGTCTCGTGACCCAAGCTGTTCAGTTAGCGGCACAAATTCAAGGTATCCCTCAGGTTAGGAATAAATCCAATGCTCACATTAAAGTTTGCATATGAAGGGCATCATCACACTCTACCCGGGTATGGAATCAATCCACCACCCGGTATGCAGTAGCCATTCCTCGGACCGCTGGTTAGTATCTTCATGTCATCTATCCAGCCGGGGGCAAGATGCTCATTTATACATGTTATGTTAATTTGACAACAAGTCAACTTGAACCACTACCACCAAGATGAGGGGGCAGCCCTCTGCTCCTCGTTCCAAGGATGGCAGGCCGATCAACGGTCCGCAAAGTTATTGATCAGCTAAGGTGTTAAGCTTTAGCTCGACACTCCAACAAGTCATGCCGACCAACGGTTTGGTTAAATTATGCTTTCTCTCAGGCAAGGAATCAATCTTTGTCCGCTCATGTATTGTGGTCAACTAATTCTCGGTTGAGCCCAAAAAAATATATCACTTGGCAAAGCAAGAATCAGGTGCCCATGCTGCAGCCAACTTGATGGAAGGCTCATCAAACTCAGCATAAACAAGAAAAACAATTCAGAATTTCATACTTCGCTTGGGGCAATCGCCCAGCCACACCATAACAACATGGGCCAAGGATAAACCACATGCCCGATATGTTATCAAACGATCAGGAAGGAAGCAATCCTCCACCTCAAAGGGAGAGCCAGTACAGATTCCAAGATTTCTTATTGCTAATCGTTATGCCACTCTGGCCCGGTTGGAGAAAAGGGACAAGGCTACTCCCCAACCTTCCACCAACACTGCTGCGAGGCCCACTCGGGGAAAGAAGAAATCTTTCATCCGTCAAGTTATTCATGGCCATTCAGTGGTCTCAATTACTACTGGAGAAAGGGAGCAGGCTCTTTCCCTAAAGATCAATAATTCCGGCTGAGCAACAACCCACCAAACTATGGCTCGGGTGAGGGAGCAACCCTCGGCCCATAATTCAAACAGGGGTAACCAATCAACGGTTTCATCCCCACATGCTACCTTCAAGTGAGGGATCAACCTTCGACTTGTCAGTTCAACAAGGATGACCAATCAACGGTCCTATCCCCAATATTACTTAATGGGCTAGGAATCAATCCTAGGCTCACCAATTGAAAAATGATGCCCGGTTATCGGTGCAACTCCAAAATATCCTTTGGTCTTGGAACAAATCCGATGACTAAATCAAAACTTGCCCGGATGTGGCTTCTTTCTATTATGCTGAGGCAGATGAAGTTGAAGCTCATCATACAACATTTAGCCAATCGTTTCGCCACTCTGGCCCGATTGGACGAAAAGAATAAGGATGCTACCCAGCCTTTTGCCAGCATTGCTGCAGCTGCACGGGGAAAGAAGAAATCTTTCACCCGTCAATTCATTTCTGACCAATAATGGTCCCAACTGCTAATGGAGAGAGAGATCAGTCCTCTTGTCTGAAAATCAACAAATCCAGCCGATCAACGGCTAGCCATACTATTTCTCGGGTAAGGGACCAGCCCTTGGCCCGTGACTTCAACTAGGGTGACCGATCAATGATTTCATCCCGGGACATTATCTTCCAAGTGAGGGATTAACCCTCAACTCGTTAGTTCAAGCAGGACAACTGATCAACAGTTCCGTCCACCAAGACAACTCGACGAGCTAGGAATCAATCCTATGCTCGCCAGATTGCAGGAATGCTGCCCGGTTATCGGTGCAACTTCAAAGTACTCTTTGGTCCTGGAACAAATCCTATGACCACAGCAAAATGACCCAGATGTGGTGCCTTTTTCATGCTCGGGTTCGGAATCAATCCGTCACTCGGTATACATCAAGTGTTAGGAGGTTCGCTGGTCAACCCACAACTTTACCCATCTAGTTGGGGGCAAACCTCCAAGCCACTCCAGTACAACTCGGGCTAAGAATCAACCGGACGCCCATTATACCAGTAAAGAGCAAAGAACAAATCCTTTGCGCATGAAAGGAATGCATTCAACTAAAGTGACCAGTCCTCTGGCCACCAAGTAAGGAAGCAATCCTCCATACTTCAACAAGTTTGGCCAATAAAGGGTCGAAAACATGGCTTTCAATGAAGCAAGGGATCAACCCTATATTCTTCAGTTAGAAGGAGCCAGCCGATCAACGGCCCATGATGCTACAGAGAGATCAGTCTTTAGCCCTTTCTCTCAACCAATATGACCAACCAATGGTCCAGTCTTCTAATTCTTGCTGGCAAGTGAGGAATCAATCCTCTATCTGGTGAATGGATGCAATTGTCATGATAGCACTTGGGCTCAGAACAAATCTTATGCCCTCACTGAATGATGTCTATATGGCATCACCTGATAAGGTTATGCTCGGGAGAGAAAGTAATTCTCGACCCATTATGCATAAAAAATCAGGTAGTTTCTTGATTATGGGAACTAATCATCCGGCCGGGGGTATGCCCCTAAGCCATGTCATATCAAGCAGGTGTGAGGGTGAACTCTCCACCTAAAAAGGTGACAGGGGGCAAGAGGACCAACCTCTACCAGTAAAGCCCCAGAAAACCGCCAATCCGCGCTAACTACAAAGGGAGACAAAGAAGAAATCATTGTCTCAACAGGAGACTAATTGAAGTCAGTCCTGTTATCAGGATGAGGGAGCAACCCTCCACCCTTCAAGTTAGCATATCAGGCTGGACAGCGGCCCCCAAGGCTACAATTCAGTAGGGGACCAACCCTCAACTTAACATTTCAAATCAGCCTTGCTGGTCAACAGCTCGACCCAATTACGCCTTTTGACAAACATGTCAACATGCCAGGGCCGGCCATTAGTCCACTACAAAGCATAAAACTTGGGCAAGGAAGAAATCCAACACCCGCCACAAAATTGAGCCAGGGGCATGAAGAGTCCATAGGACAGCCCTCCATGGACCCCTCAGATCAAATACAAAAACAAGTCAATCAACATGCCCTCAAATATCCTCAAAGCAATCTCCTATATGCCCTCACATACCACAAAAGAAACAGTCTCCATGGCCTTCGACATGCCCATGTACAAAAAAAAAAACAACCTCCATGGCCTCTGACATGCCTAAATCCCAACTCATTCTAAATGACTTTGACATGCCTATGCCCACATATAAGCCATCCCCAAGGCCCCCAATATTCCTATGACCAGTCCTACACAGTTCCCCTGCGTGGACTCCAAAGGAATTTCAAAAAAAAAGGAAGAAAGGGCTGAATGGAGGAGATACTCCCAACTCAAGCAATGAGAGAAATGAATTCTCAAATTGACAATATACAGCTCTCAGAAGAGAAGAAATCTCTAAATTGAGCTAGGCGTACAATCTCAGACAACTGTTTGTTGATCAAGAAAATGAAGTCTCTGAGGAGGTTAATATGGGAACAATTTGCCCTCACTAGTACCACCCCGAAGAAAACGGAATATACCGATGACACAAGGCAATGTGCTGGTTAGTGCCTGTCACGCCTCAAATTTCAACAACCAAAGAAGATGCACAAGGAGGTCAAGAGCTTGAGGTGTCCACCTTGTGCCACTCTCTATCTACATGTCAAACACCTACATTGATGATGACTAGGTGGAGTATGGCCAGAGTTCATATGGCTTGAGGGAAACCTGAATTCCCTTGTGAAAGAAAAAAAAAAGAGAAAAAAAAAGAGAGAGAAAGAAAATGAAATACCTTGACAGACCTGGTTAGTTACATCATTAATTGGCCAAGGGCAAAATATGTCAAACAAAAAAACAGAAAGAAAGAGAAAAAAAATTCCAGTTGAGGTGATGACCCGATGAGGGCACCCCAGGCAAAAATGGATCACCCTGCTGTATGAAAATCCTGCAAAGGGGCGTACAGGCAAAAGAAAAAGGGGGACTAGCTTGGGTGAAAACCTTGCAAAAAGGCGGTCAAGTTAGTTTGAAAAAAAAAAAGAAGAAAGAAAGAAAAAAGAGAGAGAGAAACTCTAGAAATTCAAAATTCAAAAAGAGAAGAGACTCACCTCTTCTCTAAACATGTCAAATTTCATGCCATCATGACCTCAAGTCTACATGGCTTCACCCATTTATGTCATCATGTCTCTTATGGCTACATGACTGCCAAATTTCATACCATTATGACCCTCTTGGTCTATATGGTTTGCTAACAAGTCTCCGGACTATCATGGTCATTTTGGCCTATATAGCCTTCAACCTTTCATACCATTATGACCCTCATGGTCCCTATGGTTTAAAAAAAAATCACATGCCATTATGACTCTCATGTCCGCATGGCTTCCAATAAATCCATACCATCATGGCCCTCCAGGTCTATATGGTTTTCAAACATTCATACTATTATGACCCCTCAGGTCTACATGGTTTTCAAGCTTCTATACCATCATGGCCCTTGCGGTCTACATGGTCCCCAAGTCCTTACGTCATCATGACCAGCAAGGTCTATGTGACTGTCAAATCCTATACCAATATGACCATCTCGGTCTATATGGTTTTCATAAATCTCAAACCATCCTGACCCTTTTAGTCTACATGGCTCTCACAAATCTCATACCATCATGGCCTTTTGGTCTATATGTTGTTCGGAGTCTATGCCATCAAGGCTGGGCATGGAACCATTCTCATGTCCCAAGTCCCACCGGCAACATTTGAGCCTTGAGCCTTTTGGCTTGGGTTTTACCCTAAATTCATACTTCACGGGCTGAGCATGAACATCTCATACTCGCATGTCCCACAACTCTACAAGTGGCGGCAAGCCATCCCATATTTCATTTTTGGACCGAGTGCGACTCCTTCGCATTCATAAGTCTTCAAATTCAATGGCATCAAGCCATCCCATATTTATACCCTTTCGGCATCAAGCCTCCACATTCTTTTGGCATCAAGTCATCCTCACACTCATACCTATTTGGCATCAAGCCAACAACATTCATTTGGCATTAAGCCACAATATTCTTTTTGGCATCAAGCCATTATACCTCTTTTGGCACCAAGCCACCATTCGGCATCAAGCCGTCATGACCTTTTTGGCATCAAGCCATAATACTGCTTTGACATTAAGCTGTATCTTTCGGCATCAAGCCACCCTCATATTCACACCACATTCAGCATTAAGCCATAACACCTTTTTCGGCATCAAGCCACCAAATCATTTTGGCATCAAGCCACAATACCCCGTCACGGCATTAAGCTGTCAACTTCTTTGGCATCAAGCCACAACACCCTATTTTTCTGGCATTAAGCCACCATAATCAAACTGACATCAAGCCATCATCTCACTTTTCGGCATCAAGCCACCACAACACATTCGGTATTAAGCCATCACAAACCATATTCTCTTGGCATCAAGCCAACATATTCCTTCGGCATCAAGCCATCATCCCTTTTTGGCATCAAGCCACAAATTCATACCCAAGAGGCCGAGTGTGACTTCTTCACGCTCGTATGTCCTATGGGTCCATCTTGGCATCAAGCCGCAATATCTTGGCATCAAGCCATAAAACTCATACCCAATAGGCCGAATACAATTCCTTTGTGTTCATATGTCCTATGGGTCCATCTTGGCATCAAGCCGCAATATCTTGGCATCAAGCCACAAAATTCATACCCATAGGCCGAGTGTGATCTCTTCATGCTCACATGTCCTACGGGTTCCTCTTTGACATCAAGTCACCAAATTCTACCTGACAGGCCGAGTGTGATTTCTTCACGCTCACATGTCCTACGGGTCCTAGCCACCTAATATTTTATACCTTATAGACCGAGTGTGACCTTTTCATACTCCCAAGTCTACGAGTTTAAAGGGCACAAAGCCACCCAAAATTGATACCCTAATGCTCATATGGACCGAGTGTGACTTCATCACGTTCATATGTCCAACAAATCATTTTGGTATCAAACCACCATATTTTTGCGGCATGAAGCCATCGTATGTTGCCCAACAAGACCGAGTGTGACCTCTCCATACTCACATGTCTTATGGGTTCTTTCGGCATCAAGCCATCCAAAACATACACTCCATGGGCCGAGTATGATTTCAGCTTGCTCATATGTCCCACAAGTTCTTTCGGTATCAAGCCATCATATTCTCTTGGCATCAAGCCACCAATCCCAAACTCAAACCATATGGGCCGAGTGTGATCACTACATACTAAAATGTCCCACGGATTCCTATGGCGCAAAGCCACCCCAATGTTATACCCTATGGACCGGATGCGGCCTCTCCACATTCATAAGTCTACGGGCCAAGCGGCAGCATGCCACCTCAAAGCACATCTCATAACCTAAAACAATATTCGTATACCCAAACTCCATACCCTACAGACCGAGTATGATTTCATCATACTCACAAGTCTACAGGCTCCACCGACACAAAGCCACTATGGCCCAGGGGAAGCCTTAATTCCTCATCGCCCCAAAATAACTTCATGGCTTGAGGGAAGCCTTAATTCCCTACAAAAAAAAAGAGAGAAGAAGAAGAAAAAAGTGGGCTAAAAATAGAGATGCCCGACGGACTTAGCTGATCTGATCTCATTGATCGGTTGAGGGTAAGAATGTCAAAAGAAAACCTGGCTAGAGTGAAAACCTGAAAAGGCGCTCAGCGAAATTGGGTAACCTGCTACATGAAAACCTCTCTTGAGGCGTGTAGGCAAAAAGCAAATGGGCTGATCCGGGTGAAAACCCGAAAAGGGCAGTCGGATCAGTAAAACAAAAAACAACAAAAAACAACAACAACAACAACAACAACAACAACAACAACAAAAGAGAAAACAAAAAAGAAAGAGAAGTTCTGACCAGACCCCGAGAGTCACCTGACTGGGAGTCTTGCATAAATGTATCAAAGGATGATTCACAGTTGAGTTCCCTCAGAAGCACCGGAATGGCATGCAAGCCTGGTGTGTAAAATGCACTGAAAGAGCAAGCAAAAGAAAAAAACTCTCTCATGGGCCGTCACATCTAAAAGTCAACAAAAGGGCCCAAGCCCTTCGCAGCCCTAAAGATGCACAATCAACAAAAGAGCAGTGCAAATGGGTAGTCTGTTCCATCACCAAAGCAAAGCAAGGCAGTGCGAAGAACAACAAATCTAATAAGTTTGATTGATCAAATTGAGAACAAAAGCAAGAACATCACAATAAAGAAACATGCAACATGGGAAAGTGGGGAAGAACAACTTCTTATTATACAATTCCATACAAAAAGGTACAATATACACATGTGTAGCCTTGACAGGAAATGAACAATATTTGATTACACAATCACTTCTCTATATGTCCGAACAAGCCTCAGGACTAACTGGAGAGAATAGAAAGGAGTACATTGTGCTCGAACAACCCTCGAGGCCTAGGCTTAAAGCAGTTTGCCTAGCGCAAACACACATGAAGCCCCAAGGTATTCTCTTCTATGGTCGAGGGTCTTTTTACTCATGAAAGCTCCTGGCATCAGCACTACACCAAGGAGCACGAGCACGAGAGACTACTTTCTTGATCATAATGCATTTGCCTGTTGACATCAAGACAATACAGTTGGATGATAACAAATACAAGATGAAACAAAGAAAGTAGTTCAACTAGTTCAACAATGTTTGCAACGAACAATTCAAAGAATTTTTCAGTCGTGGAGCAACAAGCAGTGATTGAAAGAAAATGCATGCAACTATATTTGCACGAACAATTCAGCAATTTCCAGTCAAGCAACAAGCAAAACGACTCAAGAAAGGAAAATGCAATGGCTATATCTGCACGGGCAATTCCCCGACGACTCCCGTCTCTGGAAAATCACCCTTGGGGGGCATTTATGGACACCAAAAATTTTCAAATAGAGATTAAATCAAATTGAATACACGTTGGTTACCACTTTGTAAGGGAAATGGCCCAAAGTTGATATTCATCGGCTAAACCCAATAAGGGTTATTTTAAATCCAATTTAATGCACCCTTTACACATCCTTAAGGACTGATCTTAGTCCCGAGACAGGCCCAATACAATAAGCCCGGTCTAAGCCAATCTACGTCAACAGTAATATCCTCGAGAGAGTTGCAATTGGCGCACCAACAAGGTCTCCTATGCATGGAAGGATTGGTCTTGGCAAGGTACGGGACTACGGGACTGGGAGGAGCAAAAAAAATGGCAGGTGTGCTGGCGTAATCGATCCTCAGTCGGATCCCGCGCAAAGTGGGAGTCTTCTGACGTCAGAAATCAAAAAAAATAGGGAAAGATTTCTCCAACAAACAGATTACGGTATTTTCGGAATCCTCCGAGTCCGTCTTGGAGATGGACTCCCTGTTTCGGGAGGTTTCCTGGTGAAGGAAGGGGGCCGTCGAAGCCTATAAAAGCCCTGCCAAGGCGAGCTGCTGGAAGAGGCCGGAGGAAGGAAAACGAGAAGAAGAAAAAGATAGAAAAGAGGGATAAGGAGGAAGACCGAGAGTGGTAGAGAGCTTGCCGTCGCCGCCGGAACCCCTTCCGCAACTGGCCGTCGCCGCCGGAACTCCTTCCAGAGCTTGCCACCGCTGTCGGGAGCACCTCCCGCAAGTGTTGTGCCCGCCGGAAGCGCCTTTTGCAGACGTCGTGATCGCCGGAGGCCTCTCTCAAAGCAGCCGCAGTCGCCAGAATCCCCTCCGGAGGTAGCTAATCTCGCCGGAATCCCCCTTGGAGCTTGCAGTCGCCGCCGAGTCCTTCTTCGGACACTGCCGTCGCCGCCGCGAGCCTCTCCTTCTCCGCCGTAAGCTGCTGCCGGGGCCAGGTGAATAGTGCAGGTCGCGGGGGATTATTTCCCCCGACTTATGTCCACGGCGGACATATGAACAGTGTTGGGGGGGCGGCCTTAAAAAAAGAAGAAGAAGAAGAGAAAAGAAGGGACCGCGAGGAGGCGCCAACCGCGCGCGTGCGGTGAGAGCTGCTCCGCGGGGGTGTTGACCTGCGGGTCAACAGCTGTGGGGCCCACCTTCTGAAGATGTTAAAAAAAAAAGAAAAGAAGGAGAAGAGAAGGAGGCCCGCCGGAGCAAGGCCCAACAAGTGCAACGGAAGATGGGCCGCGCGAGGGCCCGATGAACAGTACCCTGAAGAGGGGGCAATTCAATTCAAAAAAAAAATGAAATAAAATACACAATCAAGTGAAGATTTAAATAAAAATGCACCTAATTAATTAAACAAACCGAGACGAGTATCTGGCCGGCTAAAAACCCGCCTCATGGTCTCGGCGTAACTTAAAAGAATGAAAATAAATGGGAAAGCAATAGGCCGGCTTTAAGCACGCCTCTTGACCCATAATTCAAAAAATAAAATAAAACAAACAAAAAATAGAAATTAAATAAAAATCCATTAATTAATTAAACAAACCGAGACGATCATCCGGCCGGCTAAAAACCCGCCTCATGGTCTTGGCTTAATTTAAAAGAATTCAAAACAAATAGGGAAAGCAATGGGCCGGCTTTAAGCACGCCCCTTGACCCTTTAAGGTGGACATACAAATGTCTAGTTGAAAAGACCCCAATGTCTTACTATGCCCCAAGAGGGAGTTACTTACCCATTATGCCATGGGAAGGCATGCGTACGATCAACATGCCGATATGCCGAACTATGAGCTAATGAGGTTCATTAATCATGAGATGAGTCCCCACAAACTTATCAAAAGCCGGGTGTGCTCAATCTCAAATCAGTGAGATGAGTCCCTACAAGTCTATCAAAGACCGGGTGTTTTCCATCTCAAATAGATCAAACAAATTCCATGTTCATCAAGGACTCAAGGGAGGCCTGATTTCAGGTTATTCAAACTATAAGAATCATGTCTCATGTTGAGAGATCAAAAAAATGAAGAGTTCATGTTCGTTGCACAAATTGATGTTACAAGGAGAGAACAATCACTTCAGATTTCCTAGAAGGCAAGACAAAAGAAAATTTGAAAAAACTGTAAAATCTGAAAGCTGAAAAATTCAGAAAATAGAGGTCTGAAATCTGAAGTCTGGAGCATAAAGTCTGGAAATCAGAGGTCAGAAAACCGAAAATGTATAAATCAGAAAATCTGAAGTCTGGAGTATGTGGGAGATCAAAATCTGAACTTTGCAACCGAAACCTGTAAAATCTGCAAGAGAAATCCATGAATCTGAAATATGTAGTCTGAAATCTGTAAAAATTGAAATCTGGAAGCCGACACTTAAAATTCATAAATCTGAAATCTGCAAAATTGAGAGCATCCTCAAATAATTCAAAGCAAACCCAAACCAGGTCTGAAACCTGCAGGTTACGTAAATATAAAATCCAGGCAAAATTTCCCAAATCAAATCTCCTATTCAAAGTCAAATTCAAACTTATTCAAACTGCAACATAATTCCTCAATCAAAATCAAGTCAAATATAATTCAAATCTGATCAAACTCAAGTTGAAATCAAATGAACATGTAAAAAAATTCAAAATAAACCTCAGCCCAACCGATAAATTCAAGCCAAGCTCAATCCAATCTCAATCAAAAGCCAGGTTGGAACAAACCCACAAAATCTGTACACCCGTCGAGCAACTTGACATTTGCAGAAAATCAACACATTTCCACCAAATATGAGATCTGTAGGGTTCAAAGAAATTAAGATGCTCTCAAATTAATTTCAAGCTTAATCAAATTTTCCAAACAGAAAATCCAAGTTAGTTCTAAAAAAGAGAAGAAGCATGATAACATTGAACTCCAAGCAAAGCCCGATCCTAAAAGAAATCAACCGGAAATCAAAGTTAAATTAAAATTTCAAATCAAATCAAGAATTACAGAAGTTCATCTCAAACAGATGCTAAAACAAATAAAAGAAATCCAAACCATCTAAAATCAAGTCAGATCAACAGAAACCCACATCTAAAACTAAATTCCAATTAAAATCCAAAACAAGATAATTAATTTGGGACAAGCAACGATCATTAATTCGTAACCCCTTAATCAAATCTGTCAAATCAAATCAAACAACAGATTCTTAAATCTTAAGCAAGTCCACAAAACCAACATATTTCAAATGGATCTGGAATTCGAAGGTTCTAGTAAGTTAAGCCAAGTTAAATCCAAATCAGGTGTCAAACTATAATAAAACAAAGCAAAAATAAAAATTTCCAAATAAAACCTTAATCCAAAGACCACAACATCAAAATAAATTAGGTAATTCTCAAATCAACTCAAATCAATCAAACTCAAATAAAAAATCTTTAAATTAACCCAAATCAATCTTAATCGGTCAACCTTAATTCAAATTACATCAATCAAGCAAACCATTCAAAAAAATCAAACAATAAACCAACTGTCTCAAACTCAAACCAAGTTTAAATCCATTTCAAACAAATTCAAATTGAACCAAACTTAAATCAATAAGCAACTCAAACAAATTGACTCAATTAAAATGAATGGATCCAACTTCAACCCAAACCAAAAGCAATTAACAAATTAAATTCAACTCAAACTAAATTCAAACCAATTCAAAATTAATCAAACCGAAATTCAAATCAATTCAATTCAACTTAAATTAATGCAAATCAAACCAATTTAACTCAAAATCAATTTTAATCAATTCAATTCAAATCAAATTCAAAACCAAATTAAGTGCTTGCCTTCCATCAAATTCATGGGGTTGTTTTCTCCTATGTGTGAATGTTTATTTTGTGGATGCATGTCTTCTACTTCAATGGATTGCTATGACGATAATCAAGGGTATTCGAGTAATCTCGATATAATTAACGTCGGATCTTCGCACCATCCAACGGGGAGAGGTCAAAACAAATTTTCAAAGAACCTAACAACCTCAACATATAATTTTGACCCTAGTTAGTACTTTTATGAAATACCATCTATTTTCCTAAGAAGTCAATGCTAAGGTCTAAATTCAAATTCAAAAGGAAAATGAATTTCCAAAACATAAAATCTTTTTTGATTTTTGAGGTTACATCACATACCTTATGTGTGCGATGGCGGCGAAGGACCACCGCTGCGAAGCCACTAGTGACATCGGACCCCCCTCTCGATGCTCTCACTGGTGGCGATCCTGCATCCAGGAACTCTCGGCCCTCCTTCTGAAAGGACGACCAGCGGTAGACGATGGCGGCGCGAGGGTAGAAAATGCGGCACACAATGAGTGAGCCACTCCCCTCTCCTAGGTCAACCGGACGCCGCCACAAACCTGGGGATAGTTAAGCCGCGCTAGCCCAAGCTAGCCAAACCAGTCAAACCTGGTCCATACACGATTCAACCGGGTTTGAGCCTGATTCGACCCAGTTTGGTTGGTCCGAAGCCGATTCGATGCCCAAACTAGCCGATTCGAGGTGTTTTGGGGTTCATCGTAGTTTAAGGCTGGTTCGGGCCTATTTTGGCTAGTTTAAATTCGGTTCACTTTAATTTTAGCGTGTTTTAGCTATTTCAACTCCCTAGCATCATTTTTTGTAGCGTTTGGCACTGGTCGTCCCATCCCACATCAATGCAAGTTGATGTTTATTCATATCCAAATTTAAGATACTTAAATAAGAAGGCTATGCCCAGTATGATACATCTAATAAATTATAATGTTTTTATAGTACATACATATTATAAGACTTATCTCAATTCTTGTTGTTGAGTTGTGGATACCAAACACCAAAAACGGATGGAATTCATTTACTTTTATTATCATTTGCATAGTAGGCCAAAGAATAAGTTCTTCACAATATGATAGGAATTAGAGCATGTTCAACCTCGACACAAAAAGGATGAATAGGCTAACAAGTGATAGATTAATTAAGCTGGCCTTTTACCACTTCAACATGCGATTGAGGATCAAAAATATTAAAAAGTGGCAAAGAATATCAGAAGAAACATTTTCAAGACTTTCAAGTATGAGCATATCAGTAAAGAGCTAAAGTAGGAGGACAAAAGACCACAAATGTTGACTTGGAATACATTTCCAAGAAAAACATCCATTCGCAACTTGGATAGAGGGCAAGCATGGGAGATCACTTTTAGAGTTCAACCCCAATGATCGTACATGGGCCAAAGAAAAACTTGAAATTGTACAGGCTAAAGATGAAGAAGTCTAACAACAAACACATCCTACAATAGTTTTAAATCCAGCTCTAGCTCCTTTAAGATAGAAAAGCTCACATAAGACAAAGGCTAATATAAGCAAATTTGAAGAATTTAAACATTAAAAAAAGGTCTACGAGCATATTATTGGAGGCACTTCATAGGCAGAAGGAGAATTTGGAAAGAAAATAAAATTATAAATTAGGAGAAGATTTGTGAGTTTAGATAAGAGTACACAAGCACCCTCTTCAAGAAACAGTGACTCAGAAGTTATTGCAGAAACTCCACATCAACATAAAGGCGAAGGTGATGACAGAGGTGCATGTACAAGTAGACTAGGAAAGTATGATTTAGACAAATGCCAACATTCTAGTGGCTAAAATCAATGTTGGGCACAAATAGGACATTTTTAATGAGTATGCAACACAAGGTTATCCAGATGGACCAGATCTAAGTACATTGTAGCTAGATAGTCCATCTACACATCCACCACTAGATATATAATATGACTTCAGTGAGATGGTCCGATCATTATTTGTATATGAATGCATGCCCATTATGAGTTCGCACTCACAATGGACTTCAAAAAAGCCAGATAATGAGAAGTGGAGTCACATGAGACTAGTCAGAAATATTGGTGAGAATAAAGTTCTATTTATTGAGTATATCATTTGTACCATATACTTTTTATTGGATACATTCATTGATATGTGTACTCATTTTCATATCTTTCAAAACAATATGCATGTGTGCTCGAATGTTAAATCCCTATCTTTATTTATTTTTTTCTCATGTTTTTTTTATATTTTTTTGGCAATTTTTTAAAAAATAGTCCGATCTGAACTGATTCCGAATTGTATTTACTCCTCGAGAATCAGCCTATTCAGCCGATCAGATTCGAATTAAATCGGGATCAAGACCCACCAATCTAGGTCATGATTTCGATTCCGCTATCCTTAATTCATAGACAAGATTGTGATAGTCGTCAACAAGCATAGTGTGGTTAGAGTTATCGCTATTATTATTAGTATCTAACATTTTTTGAGCCCAACCATGGAGGGCAGTGTTGCATCAAGATAAGAAGAGTTATGCAGATAACATGTATCATTTATTATGAGTACCCAACATTCTATATACCTAGGTCATTTTCTACCAGATACATCAAAGTCAACATCTAGGAAACAAAGATGTTATTTTTCTCTCCCCAAGACAAGACAAGGAAATCAAGTTTGAAGAGAAGACACAATTTTTATTTAGATATGAATATAAATATATGACTTCACAATCATAATCCACATTGCAACAACATGAATGCGAAGAATCATACCATCCTTATCGCTATTTTGGTGATATAAAAGTCATTTGTTAATTATTTTGAAATTAATAAATGATAATTTTTTTCATATTTGTGTACTTCGATAGTATAATGAATATCCAAATGACTTAAATTGAGTTATCATGGCTAAATTTATATCACTGATGTTTCCTGAATTTTTATTAAAAGGTCCAATCTAGGCCTATGCAATCAGAGGCGAGAGGCGACCGACACGAGGGAGGGCTCGCCTCATCTCAGGCACTCGAGGTGGGGGCGACATTTTTTTTATTGAAGAACTTCTCAAAAAATATATATATATAACATTGAAACTTTTGAAGAACATAAAAAAAAAACTCACTTCTAGGGCCTATAATGCATCAAGATATCGAAGTCTTAAGGTGGAAAATTGGGCATTGGGGGTTTCAGGGTGGGGAAGGAAGGGTCCTGATCCAAGCGAGGCGAGGCGTTTTTGCCTTGCCTCGCCTTGCCTCAGCATCTAGGCGCCTAAGGTGAGCACCTCAGATAACATAGATCCAGGCTGATCTCAGACCAATTTTATTCTATCAATTGGCCAATTCGGTGATTCCAAACCCAATCCAGCCTTCCTTGACTTGGAGTTCTTCCATTGTCATTCGGTTTCATCCTTCTCTCTTTCTTTCTTTTAATTATCGGGTGCAACACATATCAATCATAAACAAATAATTAGTAGACAAATAAACAGAAAAAAAGGCAAAAAAATCTACTTACCACAGAGCTTCAACAAAAATTATGTCAAGAAAGGATATCAAGACTTGAAACTTACATATTCCAAACCACCAAGAAAAGGGTATAACCAGAATATCATTGCTAGGTCTGTGATAAAATACCCAACAGAAACCTGCGCAAGCTATGCTCATATCAGATCCAGATAAAGACAAGAAACATGATGCAGGTGAGGTATATCCATAAACAATTACAAAAAGAATTATGCACTTGTTTTCAGATATTCAAAAATACGTAAAGGTTCTTTTGAAAGGAAAGTGACTGACCAGATATCAGAAAGCTTTCTTATAGAAATAAATAAATAGATGGGTGGATAGGCAATACCCCTAGTGTAAAATTTGATAATGGTGTAGTTCTGAAAACAACGAATCCCCCAGGACCAGCATCAGAGAACAAGTCTGAGAAGCACACTAGATAAATGGACATTAGGGAGATATACAAGGCGTGAACACTAGACATTCCCCTGCAAGGAATCAAAGTTGCATGTAAAAATGTATTCAGAGAAATATACGGGTGGGTTAATGTGGTGAAAAATGCAAACCTATTGTTCCATTCAGTGCGTTGAATCTTAGTTAGAGAAGAATAGCCTTTGATGTAATATGAACTTGCTATGTGAGTAAGATCATATGCCTGGCAGAAGAAAGACAATAAGAAACATAAAAGATATAAATATAAGTGCTATTTCAAAATCCAGATGATAGACAAAATCTATTTGTTTCTATAAGAGTGGGTTGCCATGATAAGATGCCATGATAATGTCAAAATTTATTCAACCATCAAATGTCCTCAATCTAAGCCTGGACAAGCACACCTGAGTCTCACTAGAGCTCCAATGCAGCCGCAACCATGTGCAATTTGAGTTAATGGACAACTAAGGAGAGCTCGTGGTTAAACACCCCGGTGGTGTAATGGGAGGCACTGAGCACTTGACATCACACTTCACCTTAAGCTCAAAGGTGTTGCATTGGTAAGGATTGAACCCCTAATCTTTGGGTCAGCACTACTTGCCCTATACCAACTCCTTCACCGTTGCACCATGTATAGAAGCAATGTCCTAACATCAGAAAAATTAAAGAAAAAAAACAAGTAAATTTCTCCACTTTGCTGTCCATATTTTAGTTATTAATGCTGTGAAAACTTCCTTCCTAGAACACAGAAATCATCCTCAGGGCCTGCCTAGTACAAATGAATTTTGGGATAATCCTAGTTATCAACAATTGGGAATAAAACAGAATTATCTCCAAATTAAAGTTGCACCAAAAGGGCCCTTAGCATCCTGAATTATCAGCTTACAGTTAATTATTTCTAGTTTGTTTAAGAACAAACTCAACTCAACTCTATCTTTAATTCCAAATTATTTGGGGTCAGCCATATACATTCTCTTTCTCCACTCATGTTGATTTTGACTTATTTCTTCAAAAATATATAAATCATCCAAATTATAATGAATTACCCCCTCCATATTAGCTTAAGTCTACCACATCTTTTTGTTATTATTATTTTGATGTTTTCCACTTTTCTGACTTAAACTTCCCTTGGTATACATTTCATATGTCCATACTATCTCAATTTCCCATCTTTCAATTTACCTAGTGCCAATAAAATCAGTCTCATAATTCATTCTTGAGAAATGATGCTTTCTTTACAACAAAATGTAATGTCCCACCACTTAGCTTAACAATGATTGTTGTTTACTGTTACTCCATATTAC
Source organism: Cryptocoryne crispatula var. balansae (assembly GCA_036172225.1). NCBI lineage: Eukaryota > Viridiplantae > Streptophyta > Magnoliopsida > Alismatales > Araceae > Cryptocoryne > Cryptocoryne crispatula. Next base: position 9,920,029 of record CM069923.1, on the reverse strand, counting down.
AACTGGTGTACGACAATGCTTGCAGTCCATTGATGAAACAGGACAGATTTGTCACCGCACACTTTCTACATTCTGGATTTCAAACCCTTAATTTTGTATCAGCTACATTTTCATAATATTGTGGCCTACGGAGGAGTGCTGTCAGCATATATTTAGCAATAAAAAAACAATGGTTTACCATCTTGCACAGGAAAATGCCCACAGGAACTGAAATGCAGTGGACAAATGCATCTGCTAAGAGGTAGTCTTTCACAAGCATCTCAGCCTGGTACTCGTAAGACTTGATTGCCATATCCAACTTAGATGTCTGCATCAGAACATATAGCCTGAGCAACACGCCAAATCAGTTGTCTCCAGTGGTGAATGAGTAGAACTACTCTATTTTTTGCTTTGCCAATGAAAAGGATATGTTAAAGTCTCATCACATGCTTGATAGTAACTGACATAGTTATATACTTATATCAAATATGATTGACTACTGGTAGAGACCAATGACAAATTAATAAATATAAGAAAAATAAAAGCAACTGACTTCAAGTGAAGTTTTCATGTAGAAACAACCCATGTCAACATAAAATTAACGTCAAGGTCCATGAAAGCCAAGAACAAGGGAGGTGAAATTGTTGCGCACTAATTTGAAATGCCAGTCTTCATGAAGTTATGAATTACTGCCAGAAGTGGAAGGGTATCAAGATTCATCAGTGATTAGTGTTTCCTAAATGGTTTACCGATGATTATGAATCATTTTTACTTTATAAAGGCAAGGTTCCAGTTTAATCCAAGCAAACAGAAATCATTTTGACACAGGATACATGAAAGACAAGAACAAGGTGAGACAATAACTGTTGCTAGAGGCTGAAGAAATTATAAGTACTGTTAGGAAATTCAAGAACATCAAGATAAGCATATGATTCCTAGATGGTCAGTTCATGATTGTGAAACTAAAAGTTCTTTTTCAAATGTAGGGGATGAAGTAGATTCCCACACAATCCAAGCAACCAGAATTTTTTTGAATCAGTAGTAACAAAAAAGTAAATATTGGCTTTAACCATAAAATGATTGACGAATCACCATAATATGACATTCATTGACTAGGGATCATGAGATATCCAATATTACCTATGAGCCATACCATGAGAAATTGCAGAGATGGGTTATGTAAAGCATGATCCAAAAGAATTTCAGAAAATGTCCATGAAACAAATAATAGAATGCCTATTGCCTAGGACACCATTTTACAGTTAACAAATCGATTATCCCCTCACCAAGTTCACTAATTGCTTTTGCATACAATTTTCATTAGTATGATTTGTTAGGGTTGTCTTATCACAAACAAGGTTGGGCATCTTTGTACATGATTAAATTCTTGTTACAACTGAAATGAAAAAACACAGAAGACTTTACACAGTGAAGAAACCTCTTTTCAATTTCCTTCTCATTTAGTTGTGAATAAGCCTATACCAACAAGAATAGGGATTGACATTTCATGTTCCGCATTACCATTTACATTTTTTATCGGTCCATTTGATGCAACCTAGACCCATGTAACTTGAAGCGTAGGACTCATGAAAGCCTCACTGCCTCAAGGTGCCACACAATAAAAACGCACAAGTTTTCACTGCCCTACAAAAATATTAAGCAGGCATAAACTGACCACCTCAGCTTGAGGCATAAGCTCCAATGTCGCAAGGAGGCACCTTGTGCCTATTACCAATTCATCTGGTTTAGATAATGTTGATCAAGTGTAGGTTTCCGCCATGGGGGGATTGGATCATGTCTACAATATGTACACATCTATTTATTATATGATTTGACACAAAAGAATTCAATTTGAAAGGAAAATTTGGTAGCACAGCCAGAAGAAAATTCAATCAACTAAGCCATTGATCACAGTGTTATCTCATCAATAGTGATTGGGATGTCAGGTTACCCATAGATAGCACACGTCCCCATTGTAAGAGTTTGTTTGCAATCCTTCAAAGCCAGAGGCTGGTTCTTCCAGGAGATAATGATCCAGCAGCCAGATGTCCAGATCGAGGCCGTTGGGCTGCATATTACAAAAATGATGTCCATTGTTGGCTCTGTCTAAGGTGGCAGTCACAGAGGCCACTTATGTAGGTGTAGGACTACCAGGGGTATTGCAGCTGCGGGTCTGAGGTGGTTGCTTCCCAAATGGAGCTCAATCAGAACGTGCAGGAACCAGGGTTGGGGTCTGGGAGTCTCTTTTGGCTTGGGGAGGTGGTGGATCTTCCATGTCATCCAAACTTTGCTCGCCATTTCAAGTGGTTAGCAGGGTTCATCACGGCAAAAGTTAAAACTCTTCCTCAGTGAAGGCAGATAGAATTGCTCCATCGTTGCTGAAATTTTGGCTGAAAACCAAATATTGGTAGATTGCAGATATATTGGAAGATACTGCTTAGTAAGAACTTGTCATTCAACTTCTGGTTCTCTATAGCTTGTAATGGTTCATTTCTGCACCTTTGTCATTCATCTTCCATGGTTCCCCATTGCCAGTCAGGAGTAGAGATTGCCTATTCTCCATGGTTTCTAGCATAGTTTGCATTATCGAAATTGGCTGATTCCTGGATCTGATCAGCCCATGGCTATCCGATCTTCACATGGATGGGTGATCTCAGAAGAAGTCCCAGCGTAATCAGGCTGAATTGGCCAATTCTGATTTGGCAATTCAGACGGGAGTGACTTAATTCTCAGAATACCCCCCTTAAAACTCAAAATGTTTTTAAGTCTTCTGCGTGCACAAAAATGGTAGATGCAGAACATGATGCCCATGCCCCTAGATCTCGTTATCTTGGATGGGTATATGAATTTGTGATGGATGTCGAGAAGAAGATAATTCAATGTAAATGATGTGGGAAACAAATAAATTGATGTGCTTCTATCTTAAACAATGTGTCAGTGGGATAATTGAGAATGTGATGAAATGTGATAAAGTACCTACGGAGCTGCAAGAAGAAATAAGGGCTTAATCGCTTATCTAACGGAAAGAGCATCTCAGAGAAATATATAAATTGAACAATCACAAAACTTACATCTGAGCTGCTTTGTTGCAAAGATACTAGTCTAATGGCCCAAAACAGTAAAAAGGAAAAAGGAAAAACTCCAGTTGAGGGTGATCATTCAAGTTTAGATAATCAAGAGGAGGCACAACTAAAGAAGGCAATGCACAATAGTAAAATTTCACGACATGAAGATGAATATAGAAGAATGGGAGTGGGGAGATCTGCTACTAGACATTCAGATGTTGAAAACACTTGATCTACACGTTAAATAGCTAGAGATTATGGTTTTCGTCGATCAAAATCAATTCGATCTAGTCCATATTTAGGTGACAGCATAGATCGCGGAATCGGCTGATCCGGATCGGAATCGGCCGATTCCTGGATAGGATCGGCCATTGCTAGAATCGGTCGGAATTGAATTGGCCGAATCGGTTGGGATCGAAATTGGAATCATAATCGATTCATTTTTTTTTTCATTTTATGCTATTCCAGTCGGATCGACCAGGATCGGCTAGAATCGGTCCAGAATCAGAATCAGATTGATTTTTTTGCTTTCTTTTTACTTACCGATTCTGGATCGATTTTCTTCCATTGGATCGGTCGGAATCGGTCCATTCCAATCTGATCTGGATCGGATCGGTACCTACCGATCCCGATTCCGATTCCGATCCCGCGATCCTTGGGTGACAGAATAATAGTCAAAGCACAATACAACATGCCTTTAAAGAAGTTAAGACAACTACTTCACCTATAAAAAGATAGTCAAGTATATTTTTATATGCAAGTTGATTTGATGCAACCTTAACTTTTTTTGTGTTTGTGTTATTAGATTTGAAGTTAAGATTAATATTTTTTGTATGTTATGTTAATGTATATTTCCCAACTCATGTCACCATTAGTCCCTATTTCTAAATCATGATTGATGTTATTGAAAAGGCTAGGTGGTGAGGACACCAGAAATAAAGACCGATTTGAAAAGACTTATCGGCGTAGACGACGCCAACTGGAGTCCATTTGGCTGGGAGAATATTTTTCTGAGACTATATGATGATCAAAATAACTTTTAGAAGCATCCTGTGAATTTTCTGGAATTTTAAAGCCTTTAGTAATTTCTTTAGTAATTACTGATGTCTTGGTAATTTTTCTTTTAATTTTCTAAGCAAGTCCTGTATTTTTATAGCATTTTACGGCATTTCCTGATGTTTTTTCCATTTTATGGGTATTTCTTGCCCCATTTGATGTTTTTACTCCTATAAATAGGAGCACACTTGTAAATCGGGGCCAATGATGGAATGAAAAATTGAATCGAATACCGATTTCCTCTTTTGCCCCTGCTTCCCCTTCAGATGGTTTTCGCGAATGTTCATGTTTCCGATTTTACCCTCTCTTCACTCTAAACCCCGCGGTTCACTCTCTCTCTCTCGACAAACGATGCCGTTTCGCAACCGAGCTCCCTTCCTCCCTCCTGCGATGGCGAAACCCTAGCTCCTCTTCCTCAGCTCCGATCTCTCTCTCCGGTGCTTGAATACGTTAGTTCCTTTAGAGAAAAATGTTCCTCTCCTCCTGATCTACCTTTCCCCTCTCTTAAACTTCTGTTCGAGCAAGATTTATGGGATTCCCGAGCAACCGAAGTTGCAGTTATTGCGTCCTTTGTGCCGGATCTTCCTCCCCTTCAGCTCAGCTCTAGCTGAAGTTGGTTTCCATGGCGGAAATCCCTACAATAGAAGGTGTGGTTCAGAAAACGTCCTCCTCTGCAAGCGATCTGAAGAGAAACTTCATCCTTGATGTTCCCGGTGCTGTTTATATTCAATAAAGACCCCGATCTGTTCGTGTGAAGGTTTCTTCAATCGGTTTGAACATTTTCTCAATTTCAAATCGGTAAATCCTAACCTTACATTGCTATGTTCAGTCTCCTAACAGTAGAGCAGTGGAAATATGAGCTGAACTGAGATATATGGCTACTGTTAGTTAGTCCTTCTCAGTTGTTGGTTGACGTTTGATAGCTCCTATAGAGAGTTGCCCGGATTTGGTTCCGAAGGTAACCTCTGAGTTCCTTTTCCATTGTTATTCTACTTCGGCTTACTATTGAAGGAGCTTATATAGAGATCCGTCTTCATTTGTCTTTTGAAAGATGGTACATCCCTGAAGACTGGTTTCCAGTCCTTGGTCCAATTATTTGAGTAACCTGTGGTTTCTGTCCTCCTGTTCCGGCAATACACGTGATGATGAATATGTTTGATATAAGGACTGATCCGGTCTCCAGTCTATTTGGTCATTTCGGTTTGAAAATGAGCTCAGCTCATTGAGATCTGTTTGTTCTGTTTGCATATTGCCAATTGGTCTGCTGATCGGTTTGCCTACTTCTATGGATATTGCTGATTATGGTTTATCTCAAAATTTTGAATGATTAGACAAGAAAATGAATGTGTGAGATGGTTTTTACCACCTCCTGAGGAAATTGGAAACAGATCTACATGAGATAGATTAAACTCTATCTGTGATTATAACAAATTTGAATCTGTCTGGAAAGTGTTGGAAATCGGTTGATTGTTGTTTTTAAAAGAAGATGATGACAATTTCCCTCCAGGTTGCCCTGGTGACTTGTCTTTAATGTACAAGATGCCGTAACCTGTTTATGTTAAAGTTCTCTATTGTTGATCATTCAACTGACTTTATTTGAAGAGAACAAGGGAATGTCTGATTCCAGGCCTTGTGCCTAATTGAGCTTATACTGCTGGTATGGTTTTTGTGTTGGATTTCCTGGATTGCAGTATACATGTTTCTTTTCAATCCTGACAGGTGGTACAAGTTGCACATTTTGGATATTAAAATTTGGCAGTTTATTGTGAAAGTTACATATTCTTAAAGTGACAAGGTACGTCTTGAATCTGTCTTATTCCTGCATACTTGGCTTGTTTTTTCTATTATGCCAAATCAGCTTTACCATGCTCTTGAGTGGTAGGAATTCTAGCTACTTAATTCATATGTTGTTGGCATATAACACTGTTATAGAGTAGCCGTCTTGTTTGCTTCACATTCTGTTTGTTAATTAATTGGAATCTTCCTGTTAGCGTGGTTTATTTTTAATAGCATCTGCATAATGCCTAATTCCTGAAATTACTTTAAATTGTGATTGCTTGCTGGTCCAATTTCTAGTGATAACTGAGCATAACTCCTACTTTTCTGTTATTTCTGTTTTTTCTGAATTAAAACTGCTGAAATTCTTTAATTGTGCATTGATTCTTGGTAAATCCCTTAGGTCTAGGTCCTTGTCCCCCATCACTAGGCCAAAATTAAAATTCACAATTTTCAAATACATTTATGCTAGTGGACCGGATGTAAAATTTGAGGGACTGTCGTCATGGATAAATGGATTTTAGACAGTTTGGAAGGAGAGGGGTTATACTTTTTCTTTTTTTTGGAATAGTCAAAGACCAAATTTCTATTATGACAAATAAAGCAAGGTTAGAGAGCATGCATTCGAGGTACTCTTGAGAAGATCTCGACTAGTATTGTCTCTTGAGCCCACTTGTTTGGTCTTTTGGACCCACTAAGCATTACAAAGGTTGTTCGAAAATCCACTTGACTATTTTCAACATAACTTGCCAGATGAGTTAGAATTTTTTATCCGATTTTGGCATTGCTCAAGTTGGAATTGGACAAACCCAATGATGCGCCAATATGTTATTGAGCTTGCCTCGAATTACTTGGACCCACTAAGGGTAAAAAGGGTCATTTTACTGTTCGAGATCCATTTGAAACCAAATTCTATTGTTCATGCTACCATTGTGAAGGCCTCAATTGATAAAACCTGTGGGCCCACTTGCTTTGTTTTTTGGACCTGATATGTCCCTGATAAAACCATTCGAATATCAAATTTCATTGTTTTCCCAATAACTATCTAAATACACTTCGGATTGTCGATCTAACTTTGGCATTGTTCATCTAGAAGTCGAGTGGACCTTTTGATAGTGCCACTTTTCATTGGATCTTTCCCAAATTATCCAAACCCCACAAAGGCCAAATGGTCATTTTACCACTTAGAGTTAGATTTTGACATTTGGGATGCCATTGAGGAGGTCTTGACTAGTACAATACTGTGTACCCACTCATTTTGTCATTTGGACCCATTAGGGCTATTAAAAGCCAGTTAAAAGTTTGACTTCACTATTTCACCCATAACTTGCCGAATGCAAGTCGGATTTTCGATCCGACTTCGGCATTACTCAAGTTTAGAGTTGGGCAGACTAGATGGTGGTGCATGGTCATTATCGGGCCGTTGTCCAGTCGGTCAGACCCAATAAGACTTATCAGACCCATTCAACTCATTAGTCCCGAATGTGATGAAAAGTGGGTCCCACTTGTCTGTTCGATTTTTCTTTTGTGTAGTTTGTGCAAAACTTGCCATTTTTGGATGCTTAGAAAAAAAATTTGTGCCAACAAGCCTAAATCTGGATCCATCGTATTAGGCCCATTGGGACCTAATAAGGCATATATAGCTAACTGCATCTTGCCCACTTGATAGAGCAGGGAAGACATCGTGGCGGCTAGGGCTGTAAATGGGTTGGATACGGTAACGAAATCACAAAAATCCGATTCCGATAAAGGTTAAGGGTGTGTATTTCAATTCTGATAATTTCGAAATCACTATGTTTCAATTTCGATCTGATTTTGATTCCGTTATTAAAATCTGAACTGAATTTTATAACTTCCAAACTGTATATTAAATATTAATTTTTATTCAAAAATAAATTAATAATGTTCATATAACTACTAAAATTTAATATAATATTTTTTAGAATTTATTTTTATCATTTTATTATTTTATATATTATATATTATAATTTATTTAACTTTATTTTAATTAATTTTATTTATATATACATATTTTTTATCAAAATTGAATAAATAGAAACAAAATAAACTGATTTTGATTCTAATAAGCTATTGGAATATTCAATTATGATTCTGATAGTTTATAAGATACAAAAATATGTTCCAAATCAGTTAATTTTTATCGGAATCGAATTAGAATTTCGAAATATCGGATTCTATTTACACCTCTAGCGGCGGCAAATGAGCCTAGATTCAAGTATTTTGTGTTTTTCTGTATCTTATGGCTTTTTAACAACTGATACAGACCAATTCTGGATTGGTTTTGTTGCTGAAAAATTGGCTGGATCAGCCTATCCGATCCCAATCCAGATCAGGACCCACAAATGCGAATCCCTGTGATCTATGCCTAGATGTGTGTGATCTAAATATTTATAGGTCCTGATTTTAATCTTGCATTCTATGTCTAAAGGTGTATGATCTAACTATTTATAATGTGGAACAACCTTTTTCTTTATATCAATATTTTCTCTTATTCATCTAACAATCTAATTGGTAATGGTAGAAAAACAAGGTTTCTAAAGGATATTTGGGTAGGAAATGATGCATTAAAATACCCATTCATTGACCTATACTATATTGCATTAAATATTGATTGTTTAGTAGCTAATTGTTTGGTTAATGATCCTTCCTACCGAGGTTGGTGATGTGTGTTCAATAGGGACTTGCTGCATAGAAGTTTCTTTAGATATATTGCTTAAGGCTGCCGAGCACTTCAATATTTATCAACATTTTCAGGATGTTAGAACTTAGGCTTTGAGTTTTAGTCGAATCTTCTCTTCTTGGCCAGTGGTTTAGGTTTTAAGTTCAGGAGTGTAAAGGTCACTTGGGCATTGTTAGCTTGAGAAAAGAAAGTACCACTAAAAATTAAAATCTTCTTACAAAAAAAGTTCTAGAGAAAGATTACCCACATCAGCTAGATTGGTTTCGATGAAGGATCTGACACTTCAGTTGTGTATCTTTTATGGCATGTTTCCAGAGGACCATGATTGGTGACTCAGCTTTTAAGTTCAGTTCAAGAGGTGTGAAGGTCACTTGGGCATCGTTAGTTTGGGAAAAGAAAGTACCACCAAAAATCAAAATCTTGTTATAAAAGTTTCTAGAGAAAGACTACCCACATCAGCTAGATTGGTTTGGTTGAAGGATCTGACACTTCAGTTATGAATCTTTTATGGCATGTTTCGATAGGGCCAAGATATTTTCTTACTAAAATGCAGTATTTTACAATACCATTGGTGGATTTATTTCAGACTTGTGCAAAGGAAAATTGGCAGTCAACTTCTCTGTGTGATCTCATCTTATATTGATCAGTGAAGCTTCCTGAGGGGCAGATCCTCAGGTCTGGGATGGATTCCTTCCAATGATTTCGTGGAGCATTTGGACAACTAGAAACAAGAGCTGTTCAAACAAACTTTCAATCAGTCGGGCCAAATTCTATTCAACTCTCTTCGCTTGCTACAGGATTTGGTGGTTGATGGCAGTTGGAACGAACAACATCTTAAGAGCTTCCTTCCCCTTTTTTTCTCATTTGTTGCCTTCTTCCCCTAATCGAGGAGGCTTTTCTTGCTCTTATTTTTTGTTTTGTAAAGGGGTTTTTTTTCTGCTGTATGCTTTTTGGGTCGGTCAGCTTTTGTCCTGTTGGTGTGTTCATTTCCTTCTTGGGCATGACCTATTTTCAGGGTTGATCTTGTGTCCCCCCCCTTCTATGTTATCATCTTCACCATCAAAATAAATTGTTCCCGTGTTTGTGGGCAGCCTTAGAAAATAAGCTTCTTTACATAAAACTTGGAAGTGAATCACAAAGTTTGAAAGAATGCCAGAAGAATCCTCACCAAAACATATGCAGCCCTCCTATGTAAAAAAAAGGACAAGGAAAAAGATCGCAGAAATTGAAGCAGGGTGCCAAATGCTGGAGATGAGACTTTTACAACAGACCTGCATCCAAGTAGACCAGTGAAATTTGAAGACTTGCCTGGCGCAAATGATCAGATTTACGAAGCACCAGATGTAAAATGTACGCGGGGAGAACAAAGAATAACAGGAAGGAACCCTCCCTCTCAAGAATCCAAAGGATCAATGGCGAGAAATATCATCTCCCTTCGACTCTCATTAAAATACGCAAGAATTGGTCAAAGAACTCATAAGAGCAGTATGAGAATCTGAGAGGGAGATGACAGAGAGAAAGGAGGTTACCTTGGGTGATGGAGCTCATAGGACAGAATTGAGCGCAGGGGAACTGGTGGGTCCGCAGAGGAACGCAAGAAAGAGCCTTGCTCTAGCAGCCCCAGAAGAGGAGAGAAAGAGATGTAGAAGGAAGGAAGAGACCCAGCGCCGCTGCCATCTTCCTTATCTCCCAGATCAAACAAAATGCTGGTTTCTTTCGCGCAGAGGAACGACGCCGAAGGCCATCAACATCAACGTCGAAGTTTAGGAATGTGAAAGCTGGAGCAAGCGGCCACCACATCCACATCTTCCATTTTCATTTTAGCTCTTCCGATCGAGGACTGCACTTCGGGCAGCCGAGCAGGAGAAGAGAGGGTGGCGATGAGGATGTCCTCTTCATTGGCCGGTAGGAGGCCTCCCTCCACCAGGAGCACCGAGCACGTCGCAGGACGGGGAAGGAGAACGACTTATGACGTCATGGCGACGGAGGTTCCCCCGCCCGACTGCCTGTGATTGGTTAGATGATTTCCGCCACGTGGCGTCGTTTCGTTGGAACGAGCCTCGATCACAGAATTGTTGTCACCGAGAAAAATAGTTTCGTTGAGATACATCTGTTATACATTTGACAATAAAATTATATATTATAAAAATTTTAATAGTTAAGAACTTAAAACTATATGTTGTGATAAAATAATATTTTATAAAGTAAAAATCAACAACAAAGGTGGGCGACAGAAAGAAAAAAGACATTTCGCTTTTTTAAGAAGAAAGTTTATAATAAAATATAGTTTTATTATAATAACTAGATATTTCTAATATTTTTTAAAAAAAATATAATTTTTAAATAAAATTTGTTTTCATATTGCAACCAAACATCCCATGTCTTAATATGTATCTTATGCCATGTTCTTATGCTAATAACTTTTTAGGGTGCAAGATAACACATGGTGCAAAAGTCATGTAGAGTGGTATATTGTTCAACTTAGCTCATTTATTTTACTCTAGCTTATGCCCTGTTTGGTTAGAGTTTCATTTTTGGTACTATATCAATATTGATATTAATATTTTCAAATGTTGGAGTATCAATATCAAAAGTAATACGAGTTGACACTTGTATTATGTAATATGCTTTGTTTGCACTACAAATTTTAAAATTGATACAATTAATCATATCAAATCAATTTTAAAATTGATAGTGATAGAGATACCTAATAGTGTTACCAAACAGGACGTTAAGTTTGCGCTTGAGTTCTCATGAGTGAATTAAACTCTTGTTCAAATTTGATTTATTACTTCTTTGACATGAAATGGAGTCCGAATTCAAGTTAAAATAGCAACTTAACTCAAATTCTATCCATATTTTAATTCAAATTCAATATAAACTCATTTATAAAAATTTTCTTGATTTAAACTTATCCGTAAAATTTGAAGTTTGGCTCATTTATGAAATTTGATCGAAGTTACAATTTAAATTAAGTTTTATTTTAATTTTTATTGTATATTTAAGTGACAGTATGTATTTTTTTTTTTTTTGAACAAAGATAACACATACTTATATTGATAACAACTTTAATACAACAAAGATGACGACAAGATCAAGTACAGACACAAAGACACAGACACGTCCAAAGAACGAAAACATACTCTTCTCCCAATCACTTGGATATAGCCACCTAAGTGAATCGATCAGCACGATGAAGTGCATAGATGATCGAGAAGTAAATATCAGAACTCTCAAGGAGTTTGATTTCAATAAGGAGACTGGATGAACACACCGTATCGGTGTGGATGATGCCCAAGCCAACGGTCTCACAAAGACATATAAGGCTAACGAGATAAGCTGGAGAAGACATCCAGACAACCAGACAACTGGAAAAGACACAACAACAAACACATACAAACCAAGACGATGCAACTAAGACACGACAACAAACACAAGCTAATAGAAAACTAAATATGATAAGCCGATTTATTCCACTCCAGCGCAAACAAAAACTCAATGTCTGTATGGACATTAAGATTAGTCGTCGGAGTGGAAATGAAGATTTTTGGGAGGGAGGAAGATCACACGGATCTTCCTCCCTCCCGGACGAAATCACACCTCAAAAGAGAACGGACTGAAAAAAACTCTACTCTACAAGATGAAAAAAAATCCAACACAAAAACACTGAAGTCCGCCTCCTACGAGTGCTGCGAAACCACCGAAGCCGACACAAAAACTTTGACAATGGAGGCAAAGATCCTCCGCACACGACAATCTGAGTTTTGCCTCTGCAAGACGTTAAAATCGAGATTCTACTTTCACCGAGTGAAGGAGGCCAACGCCGACGAAGCCCTGACAGGCTAGGCCGCTCGGAGGCGAGGTTTCCGCTACGAGGGCTCCGCAATATGGCCGCCGAGGGCGCTGCAAGATGGCCACCGGGGGGGAAATCCGCGGAGAGGGCTCCGCGGCGAGGGTTCGGCGAGAAGGGCTCCGCGAGCCGCCGAGGCCGCCGGGAGGGATCCGCGGCGAGGGCTCCACGAGCAGGGACCGCGGTGAGGGCTCAGCCGCACGGGCCGGGAGGGGTCCGCAGCGAGGGGGTCCGCGGCGAGGGGTCCGCGGCGAGGGGCTCCGCGACCTGCCGCGCGGGCCGGGAGGGGGGCCGCGGCGAGGGGGCCGCGGTGAGGGCTCCGCGACCTGCTGCCGCGAGATGGCCGCGGCAACTCTTCCCGGTCAAGTGACAGTATGTAGCTATTAGTGCTTAGAATTCCAATCTATTAAATAATGTACCTTCTTTTGAAGAGGTCTATTAAATAATATACTTGCTCCCGCTTCTTTTAGTTTCTTGAAAATTGGTCCAAACTGACAATTATATATAGGTGTTTGATATTATAATATTTGTTTATTAACCTTCTCATTTTGCATGTCTATCCAACAAATTGAAGATATTGAGACTTTTTCTTTTTGAAGATTTTGGGATTTACAACAATCAAATGCGTTGTAATCTCCAACGTCAAAACGTAACATATGAGACGTTTGGTTGCACAATAATATTTTTATAATATAAAAGTGTCATATTTGATCAGATATATTAACAAAAAAGTGAGAATTATATATAATTATAAAAGACGGAAAACCACGACAGTAAATGAGAAGAAATCATCTTATCTACTTAATATTTTTACATAAAAATAAAAATTATAATAATTTTAAAATATATTTTTTAACCTGTTCAGTTAAAAATATATTTTTTTAATAGAAACTTTATTTATACACAACTAACATCTCATCAAGTACCACTTAAGATGTATCTCCAGAGAACTCTCCGAAAGAATAATAGTTAAAATAAGAAGAGCTTTTCACAAGTTGATTACATTAAGATGACTTAAACTTAAAAGTTCATTTCTACTTCATGAATGTGTTTTCTAGGGATGTAAACAAAATTTGATATTTCAAAATTCTAATTCTATTCCAATAAAAATTAATAGACTCGTAACTGTCAAGATCAGAATCAGATATTCGGACAACGAATCCAAATCAGAACAAGTTGTTACTTTATTTTTATTCAATTTTGATAAAAAAATAAGTACGTATAAATAAATTAAGTACAATAAAGTTTATTAAATAATAAAATATAATGTATAAAGTAATAAAATTATATAAATAAAAAATTTAAAGAGATTATATCAAATTTTAGTAATTATATATAAATTATTTACTCATTTTTAATTAAAATTTAATATATATAAATATTTTGAAAGTCATCGAATTCGGTTTGAATCCCGATAGCAGAATTGAAATCACAACATAGCAATTTCAAAATTATAAAAATTAAAATCAAAACACCATTACTTTTATTGAAATTAGAATCAGATATATAAGCGAATCTACTGTGGAGTATGACCCGTCTGCAACCGTGGCACTTCCCCCGCCTGCGCTCTGACGGGCCAACAACGAGATCAAAGTTTTGAAACAATCTTGTTGGCCATGGTCGCGTTGGCCGGAAGCCCGCGCGCACGCGGGCGACGGGAGATCGAGCCCCCGCGGCTCGGTTTTCACCAGATAAATTCTTCCCCGGGGGAGAGTCGAGCATCGTCGGCCATCATCGAACTCCGCTCTCCTGCAAATTCAACGGGAGAAGTTGCCAACCGAGCTATGAGACTGAACGGCCAAAAATAATAAGCACAAGGAAAGAGGAGCATCTATTTATTTATTTATTTTTATTCTCCGCTATAAGTCTCAGGGTTTTAAGTTTATATCAATATTAATGATATTATGATAAGACTCGGAAGTCCCTCTGTTCTTTTTGACCTTATATGAAAACTCCTTGAACTTTCTAATAAGCCAATATGTGTAAGTTTTCGCAAAAGTATGTTGGGGTTTCGATGCAGATGGAACATTAAAAATTCGGGAACAAATTAACATCGTTACAAAACGGGTCGAAAAATTTTCTTGTCTTAGACATTATTAATACAGGTATATATCTTTTAGTTATCGAGTCTAATAAATTAAACTTAGTGTCAGTTTAATATCGTGTTTAAGCTTATATTTTGTTAAGTTGACATCTATCCTCATATTTCGTTTGGTTAGAAACTATCGAGTCATAGTCGATCTCCTATTCTATAAAACTTTTAATGTTAAGTTAATTTAATTAAGAGTTACTTTTGGAGTTAGAGATAACAAATAATATATATTTCGATTTTAATGCAATTATTAACTCTTATATAACATGTCGTAAACTTTAGTTGAAAACAACGGTTAATTTTGGAGTAAAAATAACTTCCTCTCTGATCACGTGCGGATACGTACAGAGAGTCGAATTTCGAATTTTCTTAAAAACAAAACCATTTTGTATTTTGAATTTGAATTTGTTTCAATTGTTCAACTCAAAAATAAAAAGTCGATTAAAAAACATAAGGTCCTCGTGTATATCCCGAACTGTTATTGATGTATTAGTAAGAGATTACGTCGGTACATATTATACTTATGTCACTGATATTCATCAGACATAAAAAAGTAATCTATCATGATATTGTTGTTTAATTTTCTTACGAGTTAGATAATCTTACAATTGGTTAGATTTATGTGAAGGATGTGACGTCCGTCCCTTTCTCTCTCTCACTCACGCACACACCCACACCAACAACATAATATATATTCTCAAAAATCATTTAATAATAAATGAATGATATATATAATTTAATTAGAATATAACATGTTAAAAGTAAAATATATATTAGATCAAAATTAGTAGTGATACGAGAGTTATTAACTTATTTATTAATAAAATAATAAAATTGAATTAATTATTTTAAGAAAAATATATTCTTAAATTGGTTTGAGAAAAAACTATTTTTATATATTTAAATTAATGTATTTTTTATAATGTTTTGTATTAATATTATGTGTATTAAATGTGTATACATGAAATCATTTTAATTAGATGTGGATTTAGATGTTTTATCAAACACACTTATCACTTACATCTTAATCAAGTTAAGTATTTTTTACCACAAGTTAAGAGATTAGTGGTGAAATTAAGAGTTAAGATTTTTATATTAAGTATAATCAAACGTCACCCAAGTCTTCATCCATCCGAGTAGCGAGCGAACGTTGCGGGCACGGACTCTGCATGGGGGCGGAAATGGGCACGTGTGCATCAAGGTGGATCACAAGGACTCTTAATCGATGCTCATCCGGAGGTGAGGATCAGATCGTGCCTAGCGACGTGGGCAGCTCTTTGGGTGCTTATAAATAGATGGCACCACAATAAAGAAATAGATCTCTAGAGTGCAGCATACGTGAGTAGCATACGTGAGTTCCACCAAGTGGGAGAGTGCTTAGAGAATTGTTCTTGTTTTATTTGGGAGCTAGGGAGAGTGCTACTTCATTGTAAATTTTTCTTCCAGTTTAGTGAAACTTTCCATCGTCATCGTCCGTGGACGTATGAAGGCATATCATCTTGCCGAACCACGTTAAATCTCTGTCTTTTTGTTGCCGGTGTCTGTTCTTTTTTTTATCTCGATTCACGGGTCAATATCCGGGATACGGCTCAGTTCATCGGAGTCGTACAGTTATTCCACACGTGTTACAACAACCCTCAAATTAATCGATACTTGTTGACAACTTTTGATGGTTTAGTCATATTTGATTTTCCACCAACACAAAGATATGACACAATTTTTATAAGATTGAAAAAATTTATGATAAGAAAAAATGAGGAAAGACCATTTCGAAGTACCTTGCATCAAATAAACAAGTTGAGATAGAGAACATCGACATCAAATATAATTGAAAATTTTGTTTGATGATCAAAAGGTCTCTAAATGTATTTGCGACCGGAAAATTATATATACTAGATCTTGTTTGAACTTTTTTCTACGAAGCAACAGAGATTACTATATTTTGACAATTCATGGACACGAATACATATCAATTAATTTCTAGTTCATCTTGTATTTTGAGAATTTCGTTCTTCGGTTATTCAAAACATGAGGTCGCATTTTCTTCCAACCGAGGGAGAATGATGCAAGAGGAAAATCAAATTCGGCAACAAATTGGCATTGCTACGAAACGGGTCAAAAATTCTCTTCGTTTTAGACTTTATTATTAATAAAAAGATGTCTTTGTACTATTAAGCTTTAGTTATGATTCTAACCAGTTTAATTTAGAGTTAGTTCAATGTTATGTTTAATTTTATATTTGTTAGGCTTACACTTACCTCATATTTCGTTTGATTAGGAGCCATATTTGAGTCCTGGTCGATTTTATACTTTATAAAGTTTTTATCGTTAAGTTAATTAGGTTAAGAGTTATTTTTAGAGTTTAGCATCATGTTTGGTAACATTATTAGATATTTCTATCACTATCAATTTTAAAATTGATATTGATAAGAACCATTAAAAGGTGTTTGGCTATCAATTTTAAAATTTGTAGTGCAAACAAAACATATTATATAATACAAGTGATAACTTGTATTATTTTTGATATTGATACTCCAACATTTGAAAATATTAATATCAATATTGATATAGTACCAAAAATGAAACTCTAACCAAACAGGACATAGGGTAATAAATTACATATTTGAGTTTTAATATAATTATTAAAACTCTTACGTCCTGTTTGGTAACACTATTAGGTACCTTTATCACTATCAATTTTAAAATTGATATTGATAAGAGTCATCAAAAGGTGTTTGGTTAATTGTATCAATTTTAAAATTTGTAGTGCAAACAAGGCATATTATGTAATACAAGTGTCAACTTGTATTACTTTTGGTATTGATACTCCAACATTTGAAAATATTAATATTAATATTGATATAGTATCAAAAATGAAACTTTATGGCCTGTTTGGTTAGAGTATCAAAAATGATACTAAATTAGTATTGATATTGATATTTTTAGAAGATGAAATATCAATATCAAAATTGATATAAGTTGACACTTGTATTACATAACATGTGTTGTTTGCACTACAAATTTCAAAATTGATACTATTAGCCAAACACTTCAAGGTGATTATCAACAATATCAATTTTAAAATTAATAGTGATAAATGTGTCTAATAGTGTTACCAAACAGGGCATAAACCAAACAAGGCCTTATATAATAGGTCGTAAACTTTAGTCGACGGTTGATTTTGGAAGAAAAAAGATAACTTCTTTACGGCACTGAGAAGGCGTTCTCCTTCTCTCTTCTCCTGACGCGATGCCAAAGCCCCGTTCTTCCCTCTTTTAATCTGCCCTACATCATGTTTGTCTTGAAATACCTAGGAACATGAAGCGTTCCACGCAGGTTTTGGCCTTTTAACTTAAAATATTTTATTTATGTAGTACAGCGAAAATACTAAATATGCAATTGACATTTTCTTGAAAAAAAGTGAACTTCCCTAACCGTGTTTCTCTCTTCATGAAAAGATCATACGGCAATCTCCCTTCCTCATCTCCATCCAAGAGTTGGATGGGGCAACAAAATTATATATTTTTAATTAAAGAGACTAATTCAAAAAAATTATGAGTTCTCTAGTCAAATTGTCTTTTTTTTGGTGGGCAGAGCACTCTTGCTCATATATCTCTTTTTTTTGAAGAGAACCTGTATAATTAAAACTTCAGCCCGGAAGGTCTTTACGAAACTGATGCCAAGCTGCTTTTGGCAGTAGAGAAGGAAAATTGTCCTGTAATCTAGATTGTACAGTCCATCTAGCCAACTCATGAGCTAGAAAATTACATGATTGGCTGACAAAAGAAATTTGTACAAGCGGACAAGCAGTTAACAGTTTAACACATCTAAGGATGACATTTTGGGATCGTCACAACATAAATCCTTGACTGATGATAACTTCAACCACCCCTTTGGCACTCTCTATCATCGTTTGCCTAGAAGATTGTGACGCCCATAGACATGATTGCTCAATGACTTCAACTTCCAAAACCTGAGAATTAGTAGAGGGCGACAGTTTAGTTTATCAATAGATTAACCCACCTTTCTCATTTCTAACAACAAGATTAATAGCACCTAAATCCTGAGAAGTGGCACAATCTACATTGACTTTGAATTGATTGATTCCCGGTGGAGTCTATACAGGGTCAGTAGCTTGAAGAGCTGAAGAAGCATTATCTAAACATATATCATCTGTCTCAAAGCAAGATGAAAGATCTTGTGAGGACTTGCATGATCTGAATTGAAGATAAATCTGCACCTTGCTTTCCATAATTGCTAGATTATACAACAAGCAATAACACTCATTTTCGTTAAGTAGGCATCTCTTGAAGCTACACATGCTAAACATTGATCAATAAAATTAGTCATGAACTTTTTAACCCAATTCAAAGTGCTTCCATAAGGTGACAGTAACCATACTACTTTACTGTGCGTGCATGAAAGAAATAAATGATCTGAAGATCCAGTCTCCATATTACATATAGAACAAATGAGAGAAACATAAGTACCTCTTCTATGAATTTCAAGGTTGGTAGGAAGGTTACTAGAAATTTTTTTCCCAAGACATATGATAATTTTTTGGTATAGGAATTTTCCAACCTTCAGATTCTAGAGCTTCCGCCATATAGATAAATTGGAAGTGCCTGGAGGAAATTTGGCTTCAATCAGGAATCTGTAAGCTGATTTAAGAGTAAAACATCCATGAGGGGTAAGTGACCAAATGATTGTATCTTTCTATAATTCGCTATGTATAGGAGTATTTATAATACGAAGAGTAGAGTCAGTATCAAACCAGTTTGAAATAACCGAAGCATTCCAAGTACCATTATCAATAAAATCACTCACAGAACCTGAAAAGAAACAGTTAGAAAGTCTAGGAAATAAGGGTCCCTTGTCATCATATACCCAACTATGCTTCCACGGATGAATGTGGGTTCCATCTTCAATCTTCCACAGAGTAGCTTTAATGAATAGAGGCTTGACCTTGAGCAGAAACTTCTAAATAGGAGAGCCAGTTGGTTTAACTTTGACTTGCCATATATTATGTCTTCTCAAGTATCTGGCCTATAACATTTTAGACCATACACAATCTTTTTTATATAAGAAGTTCCATAAAAGTCTCATGCCGGCGACTAAATTCAAAGATTTCAGGTCCTTAATGCCCATGCCACCAATCCACTTCGGTTGTTTTATAGTTTGCCAACTAGAGAAATGGATCCTCCTACCATTAGAAGAACTGTGGGCCCACCAAAATTTCTTTGAAGATACTCAAGCTTATTTAAAATCTTAGTTGAAAGCTTTGACACTGACATGGCATACAAAAGAAGATGACTAATTGTAAAAGTAATAAAGGTAGTTCTACCTGTCGTGGAGAGTAAGTTAGCTTTCCAACTTGCCAACTTTGATTGACATACTCTAATAAGATGTTCTTCTTGGATCTATTTTCCTTGAGTAAGATCCCATGGTAACCCCAGGTATAAGTCCTCTATAGATGTTGCCTGAAAACCAGTTATGTTACAGATATTAGCACATAGAGAGTCAAACATATTTTTGCTAAAACAAATTTTTGATTTAGAGTAATTAATAGCTTGACTAGAAATAAGTTCGTAGTCATGTAATAATTGTAGGAAGGAATTGATAACTTCATGATCAACCATACCACAAATGATCAAATCATCTGCAAACGTAAGATGAGTAATTTCTGGTCCTCCTCTGGCTATTCTGGCTCTTGCTTATATATCTCATCAAAGAGGGTTATTTCATTACATCTCTCAAAAGATCCTCCACTAACCCTAGCAAATAACTTGTTATTATTGATAAAGATAATGCAACATATTTTATTAGAATCCATTAAGTAACCAAAATCAAGTGGTTTTGAATCATATAATTCTGACCTTTCTTTAATTTTTTTCTATTATAAAAATCAGAACCAAAATTGATAATTAAAAAAACTATTGAAATTTAATGTAATAACTTTTTATTTAGATTTTAATTTTTATTGCTTGATATATCATATTTTTATAATTTTTTTATAATATTAATTTTTAGAGATGTATGATGAATTTTTTGTAAGGAATCAATACATGACAGCGAAAAAATATTTGATTTCTTGAAATCATGATCTTTACCTTAGTCGATGCCAAACAAGTAAAACCGGGAACCGAATATGAAGTAGAACGAGAGTACCTCACAGGATTTCTAAAATCCCTCACCATGGATGAAAAGAGGACATTCTTTCTTGCTGAAAACCGTTCAAGTGTCCAGTCTTTAGTGGTATCCACACAATCTGCTTCAATAGACGAGTTCTCACTTCCTTCGGGCCTCCAGAAAACTTCCAGATCCAAGCTTGGCCATGGGAGATCGCCTTCTAGAGGAGAGAGAAGGAAGAGAGGATGCTTAGAACGTGCTCCAGCCCTATGGCTTGTTAGGGTTTGGCTTTATAAGCCATTTAAATATAAAAGATGGATTTTTTCATAAAAATCCAAAACTTCTATAAAATTATGTCCATGCCCTCATTTATTGACCAGATCTATTGTGTGTGACCCACTAGGCCCAATAGTCAATTTGGTTGAAGCCTTAATTAATTTAAAATAATAATTCCTTTAAATTAAATTAAAATTATTATCTGATAACAGTTTTTACGATTTTTTGATTATAAAGGGTATAAGCCACGTCTTATGATCCCAAATGACTTTGGGGAGTTAAATAACATCCATTGAACATTTTCATCATCAATTACCACACGGATTTAAATCTTCATTCATACAATGTCCCGGTCGGTCAGGGGTTCGACAATGATTGTCAACCCCTAAATATTCCAACTCTATGGGATCCTGTACTCAGATTTGGATCAATTGGAAAATTCCTTTTTCAATTATCTTAAGTACCTTGGCCAAGCATTTAGAGTACTATCCCATAGAACATTCTCTCTCTCCTATCGAGAGTGAACGATCCCTTGTTGTCCACTCAATTGCCTCCACCAGGTTTCTCTTGTACCTAATACATCAACTATATTGGACCATCAATATGGTGATCCATAAGTCAATAATCAAAGTACAAGATATATCCGATAAGACATCTTTGGGGACTCAGGTCAAAGATTCAACCGTGTTATTGAGATGTAAGAATATCTTGATAGACAGTTCAGTAAGATACCGATCAGGTTTTCCTTAATTGGTCAGTTCAGTGAACTCATTCCACTAATGAGCACCTATGTGTGTATCTCAGTGTCCCCACACTGATGACCAATGAGATCGGTCATTCTTATCACATGAGAAGATATCACACACACTAGTCTATCCGGATTCTTGATGTCCCGTCTTAAGGATCCTATGACTAGGAACATTTAAATCACATACCTCTAGATGATCGATCTCATTATCATAATCTCATCATGATTCAATCATCATTGCATATGATCAAGGACTTCATTATGATATACGCTTCTAATAAAAACTAGTAACGAAGTTTTGCCTATTTAATTGAATGAGATATTCTTAGAAATGTTGAATCATATCATATATGATTGGCTTGTAAGGCATACATTTCTATCAATCTCTCACTTGCACTAAAGCCAATCACCCATCTGGCTGATCTCTATCAGCTCAAAGTGAAGCTCAAACACTCTTTGAGTAACTACTTCAGTTAGTGGATCTGTAATGTTATTAGTGGAAGATACTCTATCTTTAATTATATCTCTATCAACTGCATTCTCTCTTATTCTATGGTATTGCCATGGAAGTTTGAAACTTCTAATGAGACTTTGGCTTTACCCCATTGTTTTCCCAAAACAATGATACACTTTCAGAGAAGATTGAGACAATCCCATAAGTCAGATGAACATCTTCATCTAGTCAACTTCTTAAGCAATATACAGTCATTATGCAATCTACTTTAGATTAATTGTAGAATTAGTTGTGTTCTCTTACATAGAACTCTTCCAACTCACTGCACCACCATTACTTTGTCTTATTATTAGACTTATCTGATTAGAAGCTTGTGTTCATAAAACTACAAGACTTCAAGTCTTATCCTCTATACATTAGAGATACATCCTTAGTGCTTCTCAAGTACTCAAGGACACATCTCTAAATTATCTTGTGACTCTCACTTGAATTTACTTGATGAATGCTCATAACACTTAGAGCATTAATGAAGTCATGTACTTAGCATTACAAATGTGATAGGCCCTATTGCAAAAGCATAAGGGCTTATACTAATGTGATCTATTTATCTCTCAAGAAGTCTACAAAGACATCTCTTTAAAGAGATCAACTGCACACTTCATAGGTAAGAAACCTATCTTGGAGTTTACCATGTCAAACTCTTTGACTATGGTAACTACGCACATGAATTGGGTAAGGCTAAGAAACCTTTTAGATCTATCTCCATAGATCTTAAAACCCATATTCAGTTTGGAGGATTAATTGATAACTAGGCTCACTTATGATAACATACTTACTTCATTCTTAATGAGTAGTATGTCATGCATATATCTTGTCAAGAAGATAATTGCACTCCCACTTATCTTATATGAATACACAAGGCACATCTTCGTTCCCAATGAAGTCATAAAATTTAATCTCATTAAACCTTATCTACCATCTATGGGAAGTTTTACTTGAGTCCATAAATGGACCTTATGCACACACTATTTGAATGTTTTGAAACTTGATTCCCAAAGGTTATATCATATACACCTGTTTCTCAAAATAACATAGAGAAACTCTATCTTAATATTCATTTGACATATCCTATAGTCATAGTGTGTAACAGTCAAAATTTGAATGGATTAATTCCATGGCATAGGTAAAAGGTCTTATTATAGTCAACTATTTGAGTTAAATGATATCCCTTTTAACTATCCTTACCTTGAAGGTCTCTACCTTCTAATCTACTTCAATCTATTCTTTAGTGATCCATTTATACTCTATAGATACTAAACCCTTAGGTCGATCAATCAAGTTCTGAACTTGATTAGAATGGATAGAGCTTATATCGGATTTTATTGTTTCCTCCCATTTTGAATGAATATCTCATATTACTTTAATATAGATCTTAGGATCATTATCCTTTTATCTTATGTTTCATTTCTTTCATCAAAGATATGTCTCACATATCTCTTAGGTTGATTGGACACAAGAAAAGATCTATGATTTACCCTTGTGTAAATAGTTCCTTAATAAAAGTGTCCATGGATTGTGGGACTGGAACACCTTCCATTTATTTATACCTTGCTCTCACTATCTTTCTAAAGGAGGGATTCTTCCTCTAGAAATACGGAGAGATGAGCAACTTATACTATTCTTAAGTTTTCTTAGGATATCACACAAGCCAACACTTTATAGTCTTATATTCCAACTTGATAGGGTTATATTTCTTTATCAAGCCAGACATTCTGAAACCTTAACTTGCTTAAGGTCAATCTTTAATCCCTTTCCATATCTAATATGGAATAATTGGAATAGATTTAGAAGGTACCAATTTGAGAATCAATGCCTATATTGAGTGCTAACCCCTAAATAGACAAAGAAGAATTTTACAAAGGTTGTCATTATCCATATTATGTCCTACACAATATGGCTTCTCATTTTAGCTACTCATTTAAGTTAAAATGTATAAGAGGTGTCCATCAAAATTGGATTCCACTATCCTTTATTTATGTGTGAATTATTACTTAAGTATTCCCCTCATTGATCTCATCAAAGAGTTCTAATACTCTTTCCATTAATATTTTTACTTCATTCTTAATCTCAAATAATTTTTTAAAGGTTTTGAATTTTTACTTCATAAAGTACATATGCCCATACCTAGAGAAGTCATCTTTGAAAATTAATGAAGTTGAAATATTATCTTCTAACTTTAATAGATACGAGCTAACATGCATCTAGATGCATGAGTTCTATAAGCTCATTAGCCCTCTCTCCATGTCTAACAAATGGAGAGTTGGTCATTTTGTTTGATAAGATAAGACTTACATATAATTAATGATTCTAAATCATTTACCTATATGTTTCTATCCGAATAGTACTCCTTAAGTCTTTTCTTATAAATATGACCATACTACTAAACTATAGATTGATCAATCTACTTCATCTAATGAGGATTATTCACACATATTATAAGAGTATACATATCTGATATGAATAAAATATTTATTATGCTCCTACTGGTAAACACTTTACCAGTTATTACAGAACAATTATCATTTCCATACCAAAGAATAAATCACCATTTATTCAACTAGGAAATTGTAATCACCCGAAACGAGGATATCCGTAGATCTCTCTCTTTTCCGGCTCCTATGCTTACTTTGGGGACTTGGAGGATGGGTGTTAGTGGGTGTGGTCGCCAGGAGCCAAAGGCTCCAAAATATAGTAGAAAGAAATAAAAATGAAGAATAAAATGACCATCGTACCTTTGGAAGCGGGGAGATTGTTGGGTTCCGACTTCTCCTCTCTCGGCAGGCCGAAAGAAGAGAGCTTAGTGAGTCCTTCATCTTCGATCCGGTTGAAGCTCCGCCTCAATCGGATTTACCTAAAAATGTCCATAAAAAAACATAGAAACAAGTGAAAGGTTCATTAGTTCTAATGAAAGCATATTATCGTGCTCAAATTTAAATTCAAACATGCAAAAGGAAAGAGACTAACCGGATTGGGACTAAATCCCAACCCCTATTTAGAAGGTTTAGATATGCATGAAAATGCAAATGAGTGGCTCAATACATGCTAAATGACATGTTAATGAGAGTTAAAATGAAAGGGGGAGTAAAGGATCGACTGGAAAGGTAAATAAACTAAAAAAAATGCAAAATGGGGTATGCCCCTGCTAGTGCCCCATATATGGGGCGCCTGCTGCAGGTGTCCCCTTGATGGGGTGCGTTGACCAAAGTCAAAGCGCCCTATATACGGGGCACCAGGGACTGGCTTCAGCAGATTTTCTTCCCTTCTTCGCGGCGTCGCCCCGGAGTGTAGGAAGACCTCCAAGACGAAAAAAGGACTTCTTCAAGTAGCCAATACTCAAGTGAAGCTAATGGAAAAGTGTTTTGGCACTAGATGTAAGGGAAATGGAGGGTAGAGGCTCTCAAAGTCGGAGAAAAATCATATTTCTGAAGAAGAAAACTGTAGGTTTTTTTGGGATTTTGGGAGAGAGTTTTGAATCGGTTTGAAGGCTTATGGGGGGGTGAAAATGGCTTAGAAATGTGGTGTTGGATGAGGTCTAGGGTGGCACGAAGTTGGAACCTCCTTTTAGTTTCAAATGGGGGTCTATTTATAGCTCAAAAGAGGGCACTTTGGCCATTTTCGAAAAGCAGTGCCACACGGCATAGTGCCCTATATATGGGGCGCCAACATCACGAGGTATGTCAAATCGATAAGACAAGTTACTGCGGGGGGGTCAAATCAGTCGGTCGAATCGATTTGATTTGGTGCCAGACGCCCTGTATATAGGGTGCCTGGTGCCCTATTTATAGGGCGCCTGGTGCCCTATAAGTAGGGCGCACGGTGCCCTTATACACAGGGCACCACCCTCTTTGAAATGTACCGAAAACCTCAATGTTTCCGAAAAACTCGGTTCCCTTGAAAGGTTACTCAAATATACTTCATAAAAACAAGAATTTAAGCTCTCCAACTAGGGCAAAATTGCGTGTCTACAGAAATGAAAACAACATTCTTTTGGAAGGATAATTAAGACAACTCTAGAAGGCTATAGAAAATTTGTATCTCCCACCAATAATGATGCAACATTATGTACCGTTTCATATGTAGGTCAACAATCTTCTTAAAGCCTTCATTTACTTGCTATTATCTACAACTCATTGCATATATATGATGCATATATGATATCTCATACTATTATATGCATCCCTAGTATCTTATACTAGAATAGACATATATAGTATCTTATACTATCGAATGTGTATATAAGACAATTAAATATTAATGACATAGATACATGAAGCTTATCAAGCTCCACATTTGCATTATGTGCAATACACTTTGCTTTGCATCTTCTACTTACCATCATCATGATAGTAGAAGAACGCTATGTCAAATTTGGTTGCAATATCTTGACTTACTTCTTTGACTTTTAACTATCACCTTCTATCTCTATCTAATGATCTTACTTCTTTCTATTAGTCTCACCAATAAGAAGTATTCGAGATGTATTATTCTTATTTGTCTTTGATTAGCTCATCATCATGAGCCATGATGGATATCATATCCATCTATCCATGTTGTCACTACTATTTTTATCTGGTAGAGGCTAACATCTGATATGAGGCAATCAATACATCTTTTCAATATTGTGAGATAAGATCTTATCTTCTCTCACATTATTAGATAGTGTAGGAGATACCTACTTCTCAAGTAGTATAGTCAATAATGTCAACTATGAGAACTATTCTCTTAATTCTAAACCAATATAAGAAGTGTGAGCCATTAAAATACTTAGCATCTAGCATGTTAGACTAATGGTGGTTTATAATAATTCTACAACAGAGATATAATTATATCAACATTACAGACATTCATTAAAAATAAGATATGGCCTTTCATTCTAATTTATACACTCACTAATTTTTGATGAATTTGCATAACCCTCATTATGTAAAGACGAAATATCACGATAACATCCTAGTGGGGACCAAGACCCTACTAACTTTATGGTGATAACCTTGTGGGAAACCCAACAAGTCATCCCATACTTAATAGGTAGGTAACTTTTATCAATTGCAACCCATGCAATTCTTAGTCATTCAGTCTCTAGAGTTATAACCTTGTGAGAAACAGAACAAGCTATATACTCTAGTTAGGTCAAATATGCTTGTTACGTTATGAGAATGGATTCTTAACATAGCCCTTGTGGGAAACACAACAAGGCTATGCAATGGTCCACTCCAAAGTTCGGCAAATTCCTTAGCCATGATCACCAATCCCTTGCTGAATGTGTCTTGTGGGAAACACAACAAACCCATCCAAACTAAGATTGACTCATCAAGACCATAACAACGGGAGGCTACGTGAGTCATTCTTAATGTCTTACGTTTATCGACTTAATTAAAATGATGAGGGATTTTATTTTAATCTCATCAACATAGGTTCTACATATAAATATTAATATACCTTTTGGAATATCATATATTTAAGGTATAATCTGTAGCACACACCACATATCAAATATGCATTAAAACATAGGTGATCATGGACTTAACCCTAAGCATACACCTAAGGCACATCTATAAGTGCAATTCCTTGCTTCAAAAGCTTAAGTTGGCATGCTCCCACTTCAGAAGGGTGCTTCTCCAAGTGGTCCCACTCTCCATTCTACCACGAACTGGCTTCTAACCATTACAAGCAGCTAAAGGGTACACAGACCCACAAATGTACAACTCATAATAAGAAACCTTGGTTTTAACCAAGGGGAGTACACAAATGGGGGGGGGGAGGTAGAATGTACAATCAGATTGTATAGAGAGAGAGGAGGCACACGCAGGCCCCATTTAATAACATAACCAACTTAATTAATCAAGCAATCCTAAGCAAAGCAAATTTAAGTCCACGATCACCTCCATACACACACCAACATTCATCATATGAATATAGAGCGCATACGTGATAATTATATGATATATATCATATATACCATCATAAAATTATATATTGTAATTTTGAAATTTCAAATTTCATGCTTGTCAAATTTTCATAAAATAAATAACATGAAAAGTACATATAAACAATTTACAAGCACAAGTCACAAAATATAAAATATTCAAATGATTCATGCTATTCCAAAATTTTTTAGAGAATTAAATTAATGTCCAAATCATAATTCTTCAAAATCACATTTTTTAGAATTTATTTGAACACTAAATTAATCAATAAAATATTTTAAAATAATTTTAAAATCATTTATAAAATGATTCTATGGTAACCAAAGTCCAAAACTATCTTAAAGGTTCATAAATATTTTATAAACCTATTAAATAATTTACCAGAACTTATATAATCATTAATTTCATTAATTTTGATCTTAAAATAATTTTAAAATCAAAATAGTAGAATTCAATGACAAAAATAGTAAAACTCTATTTAATAAGTTATTAAACACTTTAATAACTCATTAAATAAATTCTACAATTTTTAGAAATTTTCTAGAAATTTTTGGCAATTTTTCAGATCAAAAATGATTTTTAAATAATTTAAAATTATTTTTGAATTAAATTAACTGGCAGCGCATAGCGCTGGCCACGGCACTGGCGGGGTCGGCGTGGCAATGCCGCATACCCCCCGTGGCTGTGCCGAGTTGCTGGCTGCCGCGCATTGCCGGCTGCGCGCCCGTCTGCGTTGCTGTGCGTTCTTGCCGCCAACAAGGCGCTGCCATGTACCCGGCCGCGTGCGGCTATGCAACGGCTGCGTACTCCTTCGCACTCGCGGGTCCAGATCAGATCCGGACTCAGCGTCTTCTTCGCCCGATAAGGGTGGGGCCGTTGCGCGAAAACCCTAGAAAATGCCCGATTTTTGGGCCATTGGGGGGGGGTTTCAAATGGAGTCCAAAAAATCCGAAAAAATATGAGTTGGAATCGTTAAAGAATAAGGATTATATAGAAAGAAGTTTCATCTCATGAAAAATTCTATCCAATGCAGTTCACGGAGGAAGTTGCAACGACCGCAATTAACTCAAAACGCAAATACCTATCAAATCCGGCACCTCCAAAGGCCGTTAAGTGTCCAATAATTTATGAAAACTCTAGAAAACTTAATTTTCTACCTTCCCACATCATTAGACAGAGATATTTGAGTCCAAATATGTAAGTTCATCAACTCCCCTAATTTTGGTTGGATTTTCGAATATGATCATCTTAGCAACTTTTCGAACTCCTTACGGACTCTCCGGATGGCCAAAATTCATGAGATTTGTGGCATTGGAAATATCTCATCCATGAGAATCAATTGAAACTAACCACACACAGTTTGGTATCTCATAAGAATTGTAGTGATTAAGTCAAAATTGCTTTGTATACAGTTTTGGGAAAGCAAGAAATCACATGAAATCAAGCCAATTTCGATTCAACTTCGACCAAGGCTTCAACTGGGCTCTGATACCACTGTAAGGAATCAATACATGACAGCGAAAAAATATTTGATTTCTTGAAACCATGATCTTTGCCTTGGTCGATGCCGAACAAGTAAAATCGAGAACCAAATATGAAGTAGAACGAGAGTACCTCATGGGATTTCTAAAATCCCTCACCATGGATGAAGAGAGGACATTCCTCATTGCTGAAAACCATTCAAGTGTCCGATCTCTAGCGGTATCCACACGATCTGCTTTAATAGACGAGTTCTCCCTTCCTTTGGGCCTCCAGAAAACTTCCATATCCAAGCTTGACCATGGGAGATCGCCTTCTAGAGGAGAGAGGAGGAAGAGAGGATGCTTGGGACGTGCTCCAACCCTATGGTTTGTTAGGGTTTGACTTCATAAGTTATTTATATGTAGAAGATGAAATTTTTCATAAAAACCCAAAACTTCTATAAAATTACGTCCATGCCCTCATCTTATTGACCAGATCTATTGTGTGTGACCCACTAGGCCCAATAGTCAATTTGGTTGAAGCCTTAATTAATTTAAGAGAATAATTCCTTTAAATTAAATTAAAATTATTATCCGATAACAGTTTTTACGGCTTTTTGATTACAAAGGGTACAAGCCACTGATAGAAATATATGCCCTACAAGCCAATCATATATGATATGATTTGACATTTCTAGGAATATCTCATTCAATTAAATAGGCAAAACTTCGTTACTAGCTTTTATTAGAAGCGTATATCGTAATGAAGTCCTTAATCACATGCAATGATGATTGAATCATGTTGAGATCATGATAATGAGATTGATCATCTAGAGGTATGTGATCTAAATATTCCTAGTCATAGGATCCTTGAGATGGGACATCAAGAATCCGGATAGACTAGTGTGTGTGATGTCTTCTCATATGATGAGAATGACCGATCTCATTGGTCATCAGTGTGAGGACACTGAGATACACATACAGGTGCTCATTAGTGGAATGAGTTCACTGAACTGACCAATTTATGAAAACCTGATCGGTATCTTACCGAACTGTCTATCAGGTTATTCTTACATCTCAATAGCACGGTTGGATCTTTGACCTGAGTCGCCAAAGATGTCTTGCTAGGTGTACTATGTACTTTGACTATTGACTGATTGATCACTTAGTATTGTGGTCCTATATAGTTAATAGATTGGGTATATGGGAAACCTGGTGGAAGCAATTGAGCGGACAATAGGGGATCGTTCACTCTCGGTAGGAGAGAGAGAATGTCCTATGGGTAGTACTAAATCCTTGGCCAAGGTAGATAGGATAATTGGAAAATAAGTTTTCCAGTTGATCCATTCATGAGTACAAGATTTCATAGAGTTGGAATATTTAGGGGTTGACAGTCAGTGCCGAACCCCTGACCAACTGGGACATTGTATGAACGAGGATTTAAATCCATGTAGTAATTGATGATGGAAAGGCTCAATGGATGTTATTTAACTCCCCAAAGTCATTTGGGATCATAGGATGTGGCTTGTACCCTTTATGATCATAAAGCTGTAAAAACTGTTATCGGATAACGGTTTTGATTTAATTTAAAGGAATTGTTCTTTTAAATTAATTAAGGCTTCAACCAAATTGACTATTGGGCCTAGTGGGTCACACACATTAGATCTGGTCAATAAGATGAGAGCATGGATGCAATTTTATAGAAGTTTTGGGTTTTTGTGAAAAATTCCATCTTCTATATATAAATGGCTTATGAAGCCAAACCCTAACAAGCCATAGGGCTGGAGCACGTCCTAAGCCTCCTCTCTCCCTCCTCTCTCCTCTAGAAGGTGATCTTCCATGGTCAAGCTTGGATCTGGAAGGTTTCTAGAGGCCCGAAGGAAGAGAGAACTCGTCTATTGAAGCAGATCGTGTGGATACCGCTAGAGACCGGACACTTGAACGGTTTTCAGCAAAGAGGAATGTCCTCTCTTCATCCATGGTGAGGGATTTGAGAAATCCCATGAGGTACTCTCGTTCTACTTCATATTCGGTTCCCGGTTTTACTCGTTCGGCATTGATCAAGGTAAAGATCATGATTTTATGGAATCAAAATTTTTCCGCTGTCATGTATTGATTCCTTACAGCCACATCATATGATCCCAAATGACTTTGGGGAGTTAAATAACATCCATTGAGCTTTCCCATTATCAATTACCACACGGATTTAAAACCTCGTTCATACAATGTCCCGGTCGGTCAGGGGTTCGGCACTGACTGTCAACCCCTAAATATTCCAACTCTATGAGATCTTGTACTCAGATTTGGATCAATTGGAAAACTCCTTTCTCTATTATCCTAAGTATTTTGGCAAATGATTTAGAGTACTATCCCATAGGACATTCTCTCTCTCTCCTATCGAGAGTGAATGATCCCTTGTTGTCCACTCAATTGCCTCCACCGGGTTTTTCTTGTACCCTATACATCAACTATATTGGACTATCAAGATGGTGATCCATAAGTCAATAATCAAAGTTTCCGGTAAGACATCTTTGGTGACTCAGGTCAATAATTCAACCATGTTATTGAGATGTAAGAATATCCTGATAGACAGTTCGGTAAGATACCGATCAGGTTTTCTTTAATTGGTCAGTTCAGTGAACTCATTCCACTAATGAGCACCTATGTGTGTATCTCAGTGTCCCCACACTGATGACTAATGAGATCGGTCATTCTCATAACATGAGAAGATATCACACATACCAGTCTATCCGGATTATTGATGTCCCGTCTCAAGGATCCTATGACTAGGAACATTTAGATAACATACCTCTAGATGATCGATCTCATTATCATAATCTCATCATGATTCAATCATCATTGCATGTGATCAAGGACTTTATTACGATATACGTTTCTAATAAATGATAGTAACGAAGTTTTGCCAATTTAATTGAATGAGATATTCCTAGAAATATTGAATCATATCATATATGATTGGCTTGCATGACATACATTTCTATCAATTTTATCAACATAAAAATATGGAATTAACTAAATCTAATTCTGATAAGTTATTGGAATAGTTGATTTTAATTCTGATGGCTTATATAATATACATTAATAGAGATTTTTAATCTATTATTTTTATGAGAACGAATCAAAATTTTAAAATTGTTGATTAATTCCATTTTCTCCCAAGAACTTCACGGATATGACACTACGTACCAGTCTCAATATTCTAGGTCGATGACTCTAGGCAGATCAGTCAGCCCCATTGCATTTTCAACAAATCTATTTGATTTTACTTCAAATCCTCTCCAATATGTGATGCCGGACCATGTTAAGCTCAGATCACCTTAAAGTAGGCAATCTAGCTCAATCTCAACATAGCAACTGAATTACCTAATTAATTTGTTGTAAGAGCGACAATTTTGGTTCCATACTTCATTACGGAAGACTTGAAATGTATGTATGTGTGTGTATATATAAATGTAAATAAGGGAGGTCACAAGGATCATATGGGAGTGTTCTTTTTCCTTTTCTCTTTCTAGATAGAAAATATTTCTTAGAATATGCAGTGTAAATTGAACTATTTTTATAAATGCAATCAAGTTTTATATATAAACAGATTGATCACGTATAATTTGAATCGATATTTGTATCCACATAGTTTCTATTGGTTGAACATTTTGGAGATTTGATTCATCATTGATATATATGTTATTTTTGTTTAACACCTCGTGAAGAGTTATGGGGTGTTTGGTTACATAATATTTTATGCACTTTCACAATAAAAATTATATTAAAATAAAAATTAAAATAGTTAAAGACGTAAAACTAACATGTTTAATGAAATATCTTAATTACAAGAAGTGTGGAACCATACATAACTATAAAAGAGGAGATCACAAGAAAAAAAAGAAAACCTCAATTCTTTTTTTGTTCAATTATAAAACTATTTTTATAAAAATTTTGAAACACTTTTTAAAATTTTTTTTATCACAAAAGTATATTTTGAAGACAAAAACTCAATTTATCATGCAACCAAACACCCCTATTATCTCAACCATTATTATTAGCTTGATACATGCATTTGAAAGAAGAGAATATCTCGAGTAGAAAGAAAAAATCTCTTTGGTTGAGTTTGAAGAATTAAAAGAATGTGAGAAATTTTGATATGATGAGACATCCAAATATTGTCGAGATCAGACTTATCCACTCAACTCTACCACTAAAGAAAAAAAAATTAAGAGTGTTTCTCAAAGATACATAGTTCTAAACGGAGTTTTCTACGAGAGAAACTTGAGTGTATTCTACCCAAATGCGTAGGTGAAGAAGAATATGAGATGGTGCTCAAAGAAGCACATTTTGGAACGTGTGAAGAGTATGTGAATGCTTAAACTCTCGTTAAGAAGATCATTAAACAAGAATATTATTGGTTAATTTTTTAAGAAGATTGTTCTATGTTTATTTGACATTGTCATTCATACCAATTTCACATCAACAAGATTCACTCTCTCACTTATTCTCTTCATCCTATGATGCTCAATATCTTTCACCGTACGAACTTTCTGTAATATCTTATATTTTTATAATACTAATTAGGCTATCATTTTTTTTGATCATAGCGGAGTGGTCTCAATCACCCGCTTGGAAACGCCCGACAAGGTGTTCGAGACCAGGATCGAACCATGGTGGAACCCCCCACGGTGGGGGGCGATGTCCACTCGGTTACTCACCGGCGACAAAATTAATTAGGCTATCATCCTAGTATTTTTAATTATTTTAGTTGTGTTTAAATTATTTTATGAAGTCTATATAGATAAATAGGTGTTATTATTATTATTGTGTCTTATTAATTTAGTGAATCATTATATTTTATTTATATTAAATATTATTAAATTATTTATTTATTTATTTATTTATTTTCTATCTCTTCCGTACCTTAATTGTATTGCCGTAATTTTTATTTTCTTCTCTTTTTTTTGTCCCTCGGTCGCCGATCCCCCCCCCCCGAGCACTGCCTTTTCTTCCCTCCCTCTGCGCCGTTAGTCGCCGCCTGTGTCAGCCGTTGGTCTCCCGTCCGCGGGCACACGTCAACGAGCGCAATCACCGAGCGGTCGCTGCCTCGCCGCCTGCGCGCGCACTTTCCCGCCCTTGGCGACGGGACCTAATCCTCTGTGCACTATGGTGTGCACCTCGATGCACACCACTTCAATAACTTATCTTATGTTATATTCAAAATAATTATTTTTAATATTTTTAAAATTATGAATATAAATATTATTTATATATCAATAAAATATAATATTATCAAATATTTTTAATATTTATATTTTTTTATAAGTTAATCATGTATTTAATTCAAATAAATATGTAAAAAATATATAGATTTATATAATATTGATTTATATAGAATATAATATTAGATGATATTTCTTTATATTCACAATTTTAAAAATATTAAAAATAATTATTTTGAATGTAACTCAAAATAGATTATTGAAGTGGTGTGCATTGAGGTGCACACCGTAGTGCACAGAGGATCTGGTCCCCTTGCCGATGTCGGTCGTCGCGTGCGTCCACGCGTCGCCAAGAAGCCATCGGCCCGCGCACGGCCAGTTCCGCGCTGTCGTCCCACCATCCGCAAGAAGTCGTCCCCAAATTTTACCGTGCCAATTTAATAGACATCTTTCATGTATCTACTATCATTAAAATTTATATTTTAAATATTTCATGATTTACGATAATTGTTATTGATTTAATTTATTAGGTCAAAATTGTACGTTATAGTTAACTAATATGATTAATGGTGTTGTTCTCCTTGTATGTAATATGAATTTTATTAGGAGCATTTTATGTTTTGTCTACGGCATCATAGTGGGTTGATTTATGATTAATCATATTCCCTTTTAATTTAATATGTACCTAGCTAGTTGTTATCTTTTTAAGTTAATGTTGTTATATGTCACGACTCAGAAAATATAAATACGCGGCGGAATAAATCTGAAAATCGGGACAGTTTAGGAGAACAAGTTAAATCCACATCACATCATCAATCCGGACAAATTAAAACAACCTGTAACGTTCCGAATAAACTCAAGCTCTACGAAATATTAGAAATAACCACAACCAAACAACTAAGAAGGACTCAACACAAAGTCCAACCAACATCTATAAAGTCAAACCAAACATATATCAAACCAATATCAAAAGGGAAACTCAAACAACCTAAAAGATAAATAGTGATCACTCGTCACCAAACTCCTCCTTTACTGGATCCTCGAGCGGCTCTGGATCACCTCCAACGTCCTCCTCGTAATCCTCTACAAAGTCCTCCTCAGGAAGAGGCTACTCGAAATCTGCTGAAAAAGTTAATAACGGGAAGGGGTGAGTCACCAATGACTCAGTAGGTCTTACACCCACACTACCCTACTATGCTAGTGATGTCTATTGATATAAAATACATATTAAGCCTAAAAATCAGATTATAATACATAAGATTTAAACTAATTATATATCTTCAATTAAATGATTACAATATCTTTCTACTACCCCATATGATAACATGACTCTATATGTACTAAAACCAACATATCCTGCACAATTAACTACTCTAGGTATGCTCATAACACATACACCTGACATAAAACCAAAGACACAACTAGACCACTAATATCTATGCCAAAATGCACAACTAAACACCTGTCTGAGTAAATATCATGCTCCATCTGAATAATGTAGCCACATCACAAAACTAGCACCAGATTTACCATATAGTAGAAAGTAACATATAGTAACTAAATCCCTTAGTATCCCTAGGCAGGGGAGTACTTAGGATAAACCGTAGTATCCGGGATCGAAGGATGCTCCGGATTCAACTAATCTCCGCTGCCCACGGGGCACTAACATAGTTTGGCGAAGTAAATTTCCATCACAATGTAGCTCACTGCATTAACCACATTTCACACAATGCAAGTATATAAATAACTCAGACGGTAACCATGAATATGAAATTGGCAATCCAAACATGAAACACATAGATGAACACCCATAGTTCTATGCACCACATATTTGCATTCCATACCACAATCTAGCACAAACTAGAGTTATTCAATCATAAGATGTATCTAAATAGGATCATGCAAGATACAACCTAAACATATCAATCACATACTTAGACAGAACTATCTATTACATAAAAGAAAATAAACTAAACTCTAACACCATTATGCCTAAACCTTACATCGGCTTTTTTAACAAATCGGGATATACATGTTTATGATTTACTGCGATGCAAACATGTCAGACTAACTAGGTTAAACCACATAAAAACTTTCATGATGACTAATATACATGAACAACTACATTATTCTAAACATGCACAGTTAAGCAAGTTATTCTAAACTCTATCTAATCATGCTAATAAATCAAAAACAGCACACTAATTACAATCTATTAATCATGGTGATCTAAGCATAATTTATATGGTTTAATCAAGTATATAAGAGTGCTAAGAATAGCCGAGACGCCTACCTTTACAGCGACGACGAACGGCGTACGGAATTTCAAGGAAAACAAATCGGGTGACGAAACTGCCATGGTCATGACGGCAATGAAAAATCGAGCCAGATGGATGGTCCCATAATCAGTTGGAAGAAGGGGAAAACATAACATAGAGGGGTTAAGAGAGAGGGGCGATTGGAGAGAGAACGATAGGAGAGAGAGGAAGAGAGGGTACCATGGAAGGGGGTTGGCGCATGGCTGCGCACGGCGCGCGCAGGCGAGCGACGCAGGCGGGTGTGGTCGCACAGGCGGCCGTGGACGGCGACGGCGGCTGAAGCCACAGGTGGGAGAGGTCGTGCGGGGGGCGACAACCGAGACGGCAGGGTGACGCAGCGGGCGGCGCTCGGCGGGGCCGACACGCGACAGGGCGACGGTGGGAGGCCGCGAGTGCGGCGGGTGCGCACGGGCGGGGAGGTCAACGCCGCGCGGGCGGGCGGTGACGGCGGTCAGTGCCGGAAGGAGGCGGTGAGGCGGCTGGACACGCGGCGGGCTG
Source organism: Cryptocoryne crispatula var. balansae (assembly GCA_036172225.1). Taxonomy (NCBI): domain Eukaryota; kingdom Viridiplantae; phylum Streptophyta; class Magnoliopsida; order Alismatales; family Araceae; genus Cryptocoryne; species Cryptocoryne crispatula. Next base: position 9,882,415 of record CM069923.1, on the reverse strand, counting down.
CGTGCGCGCGTGCGGGGTGACGCGGCGGTCGCGGGCGGACTGCGGCGGGTGACGACAGCGTCAACACCAACACAACGTCAGCTGGCACGGCGCCTGGGGAAAGTGAGCGTGGCAACGGTCGCGTGGAGATGATGTGCACGGCGCGGGGAGGGGAGGCAACCGAGGCGGCGGGCGAAATGAAGGTGAACGCGCGGAGGCGCGACAACGACGACCGAGAAAGGCGAAAAAAAAATTAGGGCTCGGGGGAGAACAAAAGAAACGGCAGACGGCTTCGGTGGGGGATGTAGACACGCAATTTTGACATAGTTGGAGAGCTTAAATTCTTGTTTTCATGAAAAATATTTGAGTAACTTTTCAAGGGAACCGAGTTTTCCGGAAAAATTAAGGTTTTTGGCACATTTCAAAGAGGGCAAAGCCCTGTGTATAAGGGCACTTGGCGCCCTACTTATAGGGCACTAGGCGCCCTATAAATAAGGCACCAGGCGCCCTGTTTATAGGGCACCAGGCGCCCTATGAACAGGGCACCTGGCGCCCTGTATACAGGGCGCCAGGCGCCTTATATACAGGGGGCCTGGATCCAAATCAAATCGATTCGACGGCTGATTTGACCCCCCTGCAGTGACTTGTCTTGTCGACTTGACATATCTCATGATGCTGGCGCCCCATATATAGGGCGCTATGCCACATGGCACTGTTTTTCAAAAATGGCCAAAGTACCCTCTTTTGGGCTATAAATAGATCTCCATTTGAGACTAAAAGGAGGTTCCAACTTCATGCCATCCTAGAGCTCATACAACACTACGTTTCTAAGCCATTCTCACCCCCACAAGCCTTCAAATCGATCCAAAATCGTCCACCAAAAACCCTAAAAACCCTCTGTTTCTGTCACCCAGAAACCTGATTTTTTTCTAACTTTGAGAGCCTCTATCCATCTCTCCTCTTACATCCAACGTCCAAACCACCTTTCATTAGCTTCATTTGCATATTGTCTACAAGGAGGAACCCTTACTTCATCCCGGAAGCCGCCCAGTACTCCGGAGCAGCGTCGCAAAGAGGGGAAGAAAATCTGTTCGGGCCAGACTTAGTGCCCCGTATACAGGGCGCTTTGACCTTGGTCAACGCGCCCCATAAAGGGGGCACCTGCTCCTGGCGCCCTACATACAGGGCACCAGGAAGGGCAGAAGTTTGTTTTGTTATTTTCGAAGTAAATCCGATTGAGGCGGAGCTTCAACCGGATTGAAGACAAAGGACTCACTAAGCTCTCTTCTTTCGGCCGGCCGAGAGAGGAGAAGTCGGACCTCAACAATCTCCCCGCCTCCAAAGGTACGACGGTCATTTCTCCATTTCATTTCTTTTCATTCTACTATATTTTGGAGCCTTTGGCTCCTGGCGACCACACCCACTAACATCCCATCCACCAAGTCCCCAAAGCGAGCGTAATCGCGGGAAGGGGGAGATCCGCGGGTGTCCCGTTTCGGGTGCTTACACCTTTTGGCAACCACGGTGGGACCGACTTTGCTTTAGTGAGATCCTATTTTCTTTCCTAAGAATGTCCATTTGAAAAGCATGTTTACTTTCATTTCCTTGTGAGTCATTTCCATTTCCTTACATTGTTGCTTGTTTACGTTGCTTACTACTTTCTTTGAAGTATCATCTACTTTTCTTCAAATTTACTTGCCCTCCCTTTATCTTTTTAAAAGTATGGCAATCTGATTTTTAGCTTTGTTTATCATATTATTTCAATTTAGTATCATGAAGATCATCCTATTTCTTGCCTTGACAAATATGCTTGCCTATTTCCTTCCATGTCTAATTCCGTTCTAGTAAATTTGCTAAGCATTTCTAGTCAAGGTTGAGTGCTCCTTTCCATTTTAGTTTTTATTTTATATTATCTCATTGTCTTGTTTACTTGCTTCCTACAACATCTCATTAATCATTGTATGCTTTTATTTTCTTCTTGCTTGCTCTTTATTCCTTGACATTTCGCTCGCATTTAGTTTGCATTGGGGTTTCGGCTCCTTAGGTCATCCGAGAAGGGAGGCTCTCTCCTCCCAAAGCCCCACACACCCAAACACCCCTCTTGGTGGTTGCCAACTCCTCCTCCGAGGATTCCCTCTCGGAAGGACCGGGTAGCTTCCATCAAGACCTCTGTAAGTCCCCAGACGTGAAGGATTCCCTCTTCACTGATCGGGCTGGTTGTACCATTTTATCCCAAAACCCGGAGTACCTATTACCTATCGTTGTGAAAAGAGTGACAACCTTAGATTGCTCGGCATTGTGAGAGCATAGGGTCCTACCCATTTATTTGAGTGGACAATATTTCTCTTAACAAGCCATTAATTTGAGGTTGAAACAAAAGTTTTGCGTCAATCATTCCAAGTCTTTGCTATTACTTGTTTGCAAACCAAAAATTGAAAATTAAACAAAAATCCCAAAATCATCTAAAAAGAACCAAAACAAAAAAATTTGCTTGAGGTTAATTTGCTTGACAACTTGCTTGTCCGACAAAAGAAAATCAAAACAAAAAGGGGTCAAAAATCAAAAAAAAAAAATCCTTAAGCTTTTATTTGTCAACCTTCTTTTTTCTATTGTGTTTATGAATTTAAGGTCTGGTCGAGTTATCGGAATGGCGAATCAAGGATACGAGCAACTACAGTTGGAGTATGACCAATCTTATTTCTATCCTGATGCCGTGTGTGCCGTCAATGAACCCGAAGTTCTCCCCGAACCTAGTCAAAATTCTCCTCAACCCAATCCAAATTCACTTTGGGAGGCATTATCTCATGCCGACCCTACCCAACTTTAGGCTATCAAAGCCATCCTCAAGGGCAAGTCGCCCGCCGACCACATTCCTCCCGAAGGTGGTCTTCACATCTCTACCCCTCGGTCAGGGGCACATCAACCCAATGTGCCCACTCATGACCATTCTCATACCGGGCTCATGGCCCCAATTTCTCCTCATCCGGTGGCTAATCTAGACCATCCCAATCCAAATATTGTTGTTCCTTCTAGACCACCAGTTTATTCCTCTAATCATCTCAACCCTACTCACCCTTTGGTTCATCCCCCAATGTACCCTTCTTATCCGGCCACTTCGGCCCATCAAGTCCCAATTCCGGTGCACCAAGCACCCACTCCTCCTCCTCCTCTTAGGGAACCTTCTGTCGATCAGGCCATGATTAACAAGATCAATCACATGGATGAGCAGTATAGAGATCTTAGACGTTTAATCGACACCAAGGCAGTCCCCAAAGTTTCTCTTCCTTCTCTCCCTACTTTTCATCTACCTCCCTCTGAGATGCCGGCATACCGTCGCTACAACGGAACCGGTAATCCTTTCATTCACATCAAGGACTTTCTTTATGAGTCGGTAATGTGGCAAAATGATCCAAGGGCCCTTGCTTTTCTTTTCAGAAGATCATTAGAGGGATCAGCTTTAGAGTGGTTCTACTCGCTTGACCTTTTGGAGGCGAGTAACTTCGAAATTGTCAAAGCTAAATTTTGCAGAGATATCAAGACAGGGTCGGACCAACATATTCCATCACTGACCTCATGGCCGAAAGAATGAGAAATGATGAAGATTTTACCAGATATGCTGATAGGTGGAGGTCAATGGCAGAAAGCTTACTAATTCCATTTCAGAGCCGGAACAAGTGAAGATGATCATCACTAATGCCACTCCGGCCTTAAAGAATATGTTGGCTTTGCATCACCCCACCTCCATGAGTAAACTCTATGAGAGGGCACGGTACATTCAGACACAGCTTAGGGACTCACCTATCATGAACTTGTTTGATCCTAGACCCCGAGCTGTCAAGAAAACCACTTTTACCACAACCGGCCCAGTGACTGAGGGCATAGTGACAAATGAAAACCTTAACGTTGTAGGGAACCCACCTATAAATTATCAACACCAGTTCAGGAACCCTCAACAAAATCAACCATTTAGAAACCCTCGTCAACCTCAACCTCAAACTCAATTCCAGCCCCGTCAGCAACAAGCCCCGATCCCTCAGCGACCGCAAGCCCCAGTTCCCCAACCAGCGCGACAACAACTGGCCAACTACAACCAAGCACCCCCTCCCATGGCCTATGAAACCCGAAAGGTTGGACCCAAGAGGAACGATTACCCGCCTTTGCCGTACTCTCTCGTGGACATCTTTAATGCACACATGGCGGCAGGGCAAATTGCATTGCCAAGGGAGAAGTCAGAGTGGCCTCAGAATGCCAACACAGAGCGATACTGCTTGTTCCATAGATATCCTGGGCACACCGTGGAAAATTGTTTTCAGTTCAAAGACTATATCCACGATCTTAATGAGCAAGTTGACTGGGACCAGATGGGGGAATACATCAGAACAGTGGAAAATCAACCTCAACGGCAGCATGCACCAGCTCAGCAGCAACAACAACAGAACCCCGGCCTGGGGATTATCCAAAACCCTTTACCTCTACATGCACCCGCGCCTGGGAATCAACACGTTAATCCCATCATGATTTCTTCCGAGGAGTATCATGATCGGGGCCAGAATTGGCAAGTCGAGGGAGCCGCCTCCTCCATGCACATCAACTTACTTCACCCTCCTAACCGAACCGTCCACTCGATACCCCGAACAACCATGTCACATAATCCCATCACATTAAAGAGAATGCCCATCATCCGAACGCCATCACAACCCATCATCACATCACCAACCACACAACTCCAATCGGGACGGACCCTAATCCGCCCGATTAATCCACTACAAACATCACCACCACTAGGACCCATCATCATCCCGCCCCGAGCAACTGTACCTTCACAACCTACCTACCCTACAATGCCTCAAACCACCATCATTACACCCATCGCAAGAGTTCCCATCATTCGACCTAACCCACCACCCACCACTACCACCCCATCCATAGCTCCTCAAGTTGCCACAGTACTCAGAAGTAGGCGCATGTTCCAAAGGGTATTTCCCCAGGCCGGTCAATCAGGGTTGGCAGAAGAAGAACACATTGAAGAGCCATTGCCTGGGACATCCTATGACTTGTTGAAACATCTTGATAAAACCCCGGCACGGATATCTATCTTAGAGTTGATCAAAAGATCCAGAGTTCATCAAGAGGTTCTCCAACAGTACTTACAACGAGTAATGGTAAATGAGAGCCTCCCCCCGGAAAAGATCTCATCAGTTTTGGTCCCAAGAAGTGAGTACCCGGCCCTTACATTCACAAAGGAAGAGTTGGCCGACCCAGAAATAAGGAAATGTGCCTTATGCATCACAGTCCACATCAACGGAGTAGGCATTAAGTCATGTTTGGTCGATACCGGAGCATCCATTAATGTTCTGCCACCAGAAACATTACATCTTTGTGGAATCTCCGAGGAGGACATCCGGCCATCTCAAATAACAGTGACCGCATATGATAATTCAAAGAAGCCCGCTGACGGCATGATTACATTGGGTGTCAAACTCGGACCTCAGACAGTCACTGTCAACTTTCGCATACTAGAGATGGATCCAACATACAAAGCTATTTTGGGACGACCCTACTTGGAAGCACTAGAGGCAGTCGCCTCCACCAATCACCAGTGATTCCCTTACAAGGGACAGGTGATTAAGGTGACTAGCATGCCCCTAGATCATCCATCTTCTCCACCACCACCCCTTCGGTTGCCAAACAAGCCTATTTTGACAATCTTGGATCTTCCAGAAATAAGTAGGCAGCCCAAGCAAGTGTGGAGAAGGAAAAGAGAGGAAAATGAAACCGTTGGATGGCATATAATGAAGATTTTGGGATATCGAGAAGGCCAAGGACTAGGCAAAGAACTGCAAGGCATAGTTGAGCCAATCAATATAATAAGGTTACAACCAAAAAGTGGGGTTGGGTATGATGGAACAACAGCGAATGGTCAGAATCTCAGAAGCAGATACTTTTCTGGATGCTTACAAAAGTTTTTCATCAAGAAAGAAACCATTCAACTGGCTGAGAACAAGGAAGAACAAGAGCTGGGACAAGACAAGAGAAGAAGAACTGATGACCCTGAAGATGACGTGTATCGTGAAATATCTCTTTTGTTTTCCACCGATAAAGAAGGGTCAAGCAATGAACCACTCCAGGCTGAACCACCTGTCGACCCACCCAAGGGCCATATTGCCAAACTGACTCAAGAAAAAGTCCAACCAATTCCACGAGAGCCTTCCCTCATTATGTCATCTTTTAGGGCCGACGCACCAACGCACTGTGATGCTCTCCCCGGGCTTCTTGGCCCGATCCCTATTTCTAGGCCCTCAGGCCCAACTTATGGGTCCACGAACCCACTTGTTGCTTTTGGGCCACCGAGCCCCTCTACTAAATCTGGGCCTTTGTGCCCATTTTCTCCAACTCTTGGGCCACCGAGCCCCTCTACTAAATCTGGGCCTTTGTGCCCATTTTCTCCAACTCTAGGGCCACCGAGCCCCTCTACTAAATCTGGGCCTTTGTGCCCATTTTCTCCAACTCTTGGGCCACCGAGCCCTCTACTAAATCTGGGCCTTTGTGCCCATTTTCTCCAACTCTTGGGCCATCAAGCCCCTCTATTGAATCTGGGCCTTTGTGCCCATTTCCTCCAACTCTTGGGCCATCGAGCCCATCTATTGAATCCAGGTCTTTGTGCCCATTTTCTCCAATTCTCGGGCCCTCGAGCCCATCTCATAAACCTGGGCCTTTGAGCCCGCATCCTCCTCTTATTGGGTCCATGAACCCATCTTCCTCTATGATCATCCGGCCTACTGGCCCATCACCTCTTTCTGTCAACATTAGGCCCGAAAGCCCCCTCTATCAAGCATTGCTTGAAATCTTCCCCTCTTTATCAATATCTTCGCCTACTTTGGCTCCCGTAGTTGATCTCAACCCAAATCGGGCACCTGAAGCCCATTCTGTCTTTATGTTTAGCACTCCCCAAAAAACAATGCCCTCCTCGAAACTCAAATTTCGATCGAGGAAACATCTCAACTTGCCTCGGAAGGGCATTCGACCCAAGGAGCCACCAGATCCTTAATTGACCTTCTTTGCCATCCATCCTCTCCAATAAATTCCACTCCATCCACCTCCTCTTCCTCCTATTATTTACCTCCTTATTCTTTAGGTTTAGTTTCCAATAAAAATAGGACAAAAAAATCAGAGGTAGGAGAGTTCCAGAAAGATACCTGCATCGGTTAGCTCAGAAAAGCTTAAAATGTGCCAAGCTACCGGAGTATCTAGAAAATGCGATTCAGCTGAATGAAATTCGATATGAGGAGAAGGATAACATTGAACAAACTTTGGAGGTTTCTTCCTCTCTCAATACGACATCACCTACATCCAACAGAAGGCAATCAAGGGCTATGCAATTGCCGAACACCTTGCCCATCATCCTATCCCAATCTTTGACCCTATCCAATCAGAATTTCCCGATGAAGAATTGATGTCCATTCGATCTTCCAATCTATGGACTTTGTATTTCAATGGGGCATTAAACTCCGAGGGTAGAGGGATAGGGATTGTTCTTCTATCACCCGAAGGTGTTACCATTCCACAGGCTTTTCAGCTCCATTTTCCAGCAATAAACAATATAGCTGAGTATGAAGCCTTGTTGGCCGGACTGGAGGCCGCTCACTTTTATGGTGTCACTAAACTAAGGGTGATCGGTGATAGTCAATTGATTCTCCGCCAAGTGCTGGCCAAATACCGCACATCTCATCCCGGGCTCAGACCATATCATGAACTCACCACCTGTTACATCAAGCTATTCTCCAAACTCGAATTCATTCACGTTCCTCACGCTCAAAATATTCTTGCCGATGCTCTCACCTCTCTGGCATCTTCGCTATCTGTCCCGCTAGGCAGGCAAGTTAGGACGATCTATGTCCGCCGACGTATCATTCCGGCAGTGGAGCATGCACCAGGTTCAACTGCCGAAGAGAAGAAAGCTATAAGAAGGGTCTCCCAGAGATACACTATCTTAGGTGGAGTGCTTTATAAAAGGAGCTTGGCCGGTATTCTATTAAGATGCGTAGATGAAGAAGAGGCTGAATTGGTGCTTAAAGAAGCACACTCCGGAGTATGTGGAGGCCATGTAAATGCTCAAGCCCTCGCCAAGAAAATCATCAGGCAAGAGTATTACTGGCCTACTCTGGAAGAAGATTGCTCGATCTTTGTCCGGAACTGTCATCAATGTCAACTTCACGCCGACAAGATTCACTCTCCCCCATCTTTCCTTCACCCGATTCACGCACCATGGCCCTTCGCTATGTGGGCTTTTGATGTTATCGGACCCCTCGGTGACCCAAACTCCACAAACAAAACCAAATCCTTCAGTCTAACTGCAACGGAGTACTTCACCAAGTTGGTGGAAGCGGAAGCGTACGTGGAAATCAAGGCATCAACAGTCTGCACCTTCATCAAACGCAACATCATTGCCAGGTTCGGGATCCCAGGCGACATCATCACCGACAATGGACCGCAATTCATCTCCCAGGAGCTGCGTGACCTTTGCAATGTATTGCATCAGATTGCATCATTCATCTCCATATTATCCTCAAGGCAACGGTCAAGCAGAAGCCACCAATAAAACCCTGATAAAAATAATTAAGAAGACCTGTAAGTCTAGCAAGTTCGCAGACTAGTCAGATAAGTTAGTTGATGCTCTATGGGCCTACCGCACTTCTATTCGAACCCCAACAGGTCAGACCCCCTATGCCTTGGCATTTGGGATGGAGGCGGTAGTTCCATACGAAGTAATCATTTCATCCCTCCGAGTCCAGATCGATCGAGATATCCCGATGGATGAACGCCGAGATTCGCTTCTCGCGCAACTCGAACTCTTGGATGAAAGGAGGCTGGCCGCTGCCGAACATGCTAGATCTTACCAAAATAGACTTAAAAGATTTTATCAGAAGAGGGTGGTGGAGAGAAAATTTGAAATCGGTGAGGTTGTAAGAATATTCGTTAAGCCGGGCGGTCCCCTCTCCAAACTTCAACCTAATTGGGAGGGCCCATATGTGATTTCGGCTGTTTATCCCGGTAATTCATATAAGCTGATTAATGCAGAAGGAGAAGAACTAGCTCATCCCTGGAATGGTGTATACCTCAAAAAATATTTCCCTTAAAAAAAGTCACAAAAAATCTATAAAATCCAAAGTGTGAAGAATGATGATAACATTTAACGCTTGCTTGTTCGGTGCACCAACTTGTCACTTAGGGAAATAAGGATAGGCATCATACTGCACACACTACACGTCTAGTCTTGAGATTCGATGATCGGAAGCCAGAGAGAAAGCTAGGCAACGCTTGGCAAAGGAAGGTCAACCTAATCCCATTCTCTTCTTGTTTCGGTCCAGAATAGATAAAAGGGGTTAGAATGAGGAGTATCGAAAATACCCATTGCCTTAGTTGGAAAATGCCTCTAAAGGTATGACTTCTTAAAAAAAAAGGTGCCAAAAGATGGGAAATGATCCCTCAGGTCAGCAAAAGAATAGACCTGTCTGAATGAGTACCCATAAAAATCCAAAAAGAAAAAGGCTCCAAAAGATGGGCAATGACCCCTCAGGTCAAAATCAAGCAAAAAAGAAAAAAAGAGACCTGTCCGAATGTGGGCCATCAAAGAAAAGGGCTAGAAGGAAGGACCCGAGGATGTCAAATCCCCAAACAGGCAACGCGGGCACCAGTAGAGAAACAAATTCAGCACCCCTGAATCTTAGTAAGGACTTACCATCAGTCCTCTTCCTTCTTTAACCTTGCGGGTAAGATTGACCGACTAGGTCCAAGAAGAGCCATAGCCTATCAAAGGCAGAAGGTCAGAAGATCTCAGACTAGGCACTTTCTTACACGTGATGCCTACTCTTAACCCTTAGGTAACAATGAGAGGCACCTATAACAAGCAAGGCAAAGGATGAGATGGTCGTGTCCTTCACACCGAACACAAAAAATCGAATACTTCAAAAACACCAAACAAAATCTATAAAGTCAAAAATCTTAAAAATTAAATATTCAAAACAAAAAAAAATCATAAAAGTTCTCAAAACACCAAAAACATTATAAAACCATCAAAACCCAAACAAATCAAAAATTTCAAAACACCTAAAAGTTTGCTTTCTAGACTGATTAGTTGTCTTTGCATTCATGTTTAATTTCAGCCTTGCATATTTTCTTTTATGCATACTTATGTTTTTCTGTTATCTTTACCTTGATAAGGCCTATGTCCCTTGACAAAAGATCAAGGCAACTTTGCCCTCTCCTTGCAAGGGACTAAGCCAAAATAAAGTTCTAATATCTTCTCTCAAGTGGATGCAGGAACAGGAGAAGGCATACCAACTTCATATCCCCAGGCACTTCGAGGAAGCAAAAACAACAAAAAAAGCAAAAATTGAAAAACAAAAGTGGACTACCCCGACCCCTATTAGGACTTGCATTTAGTATTGCATCTATCAAAATAATAATATTTGAGATGTTGAAGACCTCAAGTCTAGAGGGGGCTGAGCCTGAGAACCCCTTCAACAAAATCAGTGAAGGCTCAGTCATTCCCTAGGTTTGCGGATAGGCCAAAGTTGAATATGCGGGGACGACGGTTTCTTCATAGATGTCCTGACCCGTTATGTTCAACCTATATCTTCAACTATTTTCTTATACTTATTTATATTTCTTTAAACCCAGCATGCATCATTTCATACACCAACATTCATCATCCCACCATGACCATTCCCCGCTTCCTAATCCTGCCATAACCTCCTTCTAGTCCCATCATGAACCTTTTTAAAGATGGTCTTTTAAAGCTCCAGAGAAGGTCTTGATTTTTCATAGAATCGGTTTCCAATGGGTTTTAACAATGATTTCATCGAAACAAGAAGTTTTTCCATGTCAAACTGAACCGGCATTGTTGAGTGAAACCTTATGAATTTGAAGAACCCAACCTTGGTTGATTGGTCGTCTCCTCTTTACTTTTCGCAATTTATCGCATTTCTACCGAGTCCAAGACACCATGCGGTTCGGGTCCCGGCCGGTAACAATTCTCCCCCACGTGGGATTTTAGTTATTTACTTTCGCATCGTTCTTCTCTTTAACCAATCAACCAGAGGGAAGGTTTCGATAAGACAAAGGGTAATCTCGGAGTCCGTTAAAGTTTTATTCCACTCAACTGGGCCAATGAGGGCGTGTCTAAATCTACACCTTGGCGTCACCTTTTCAGTCCATTACCACTTCATTCTGCTACGCCTCATTACGCTTCGCTACATTCGCCTACGCTTCATTCGTGTCACTCCCCTACAAAGCCGACGCCAAGGCGAGGCAAGCTGTAGACGCGCAATTTTGGCATAGTTGGAGAGCTTAAATTCTTGTTTTCATGAAGAATATTTGAGTAACCTTTCAAGGGAACCGAGCTTTCCGGAAAAATTAAGGTTTTTGGCACATTTCAAAGAGGGCAAAGCCCTGTGTATAAGGGCACCTGGCGCCCTACTTATAGGGCACCAGGCGCCTTCTAAATAGGGCACCAGGCGCCCTGTTTATAGGGCACCAGGCGCCCTATAAACAGGGCGCCTGGATCCAAATCAAATTGATTCGACGGCTGATTTGACCCCCCCGCAGTGAGATATACAGGGCACCAGGTGCCCTATATACAGGGCGCCTGGATCCAAATCAAATCGATTCGACGGCTGATTTGACCCCCCCGCAGTGACTTGTCTTGTCGACCTGACATATCTCATGATGCTGGCGCCCCATATATAGGGCGCTATGCCACATGACACTGTTTTTCGAAAATGGCCAAAGTACCCTCTTTTGGGCTATAAATAGACCCCCATTTGAGACTAAAAGGAGGTTCCAACTTCATGCCATCCTAGAACTCATCCAACACTACGTTTCTAAGCCATTCTCACCCCCCACAAGCCTTCAAATCGATCCAAAATCGTCCACCAAAAACCCTAAAAACCCTCTGTTTCTGTCACCCAGAAACCTGATTTTTCTCCAACTTTGAGAGCCTCTATCCATCTCTCCTCTTACATCCAACGTCCAAACCACCTTTCATTAGCTTCATTTGCATATTGTCTACAAGGAGGAGCCCTTACTTCGTCCCGGAAGCCGCCCAATACTCCGGAGCAGCGTCACAAAGAGGGGAAGAAAATTTGTTCGGGCCAGACTTAGTGCCCCGTATACAGGGCGCTTTGACCTTGGTCAACGCGCCCATAAAGGGGGCACCTGCTCCTGGCGCCCTACATACAGGGCACCAGGAAGGGCAGAAGTTTGTTTTGTTATTTTTGAAGTAAATCCGATTGAGGCGGAGTTTCAACCGGATTGAAGACAAAGGACTCACTAAGCTCTCTTCTTTCGGCCGGCCGAGAGAGGAGAAGTCAGAACTCAACAATCTTCCCGCCTCCAAAGGTACGACGGTCATTTCTCCATTTCATTTCTTTTCATTCTACTATATTTTGGAGCCTTTAGCTCCTGGCGACTACAACCACTAACATACCACCCACCAAGTCCCCAAAGCGAGCGTAGTCGCGGGAAGGGGGAGATCCGCGGGTGTCCCGTTTCGGGTGCTTACAGGGGAGGGAGTAATCGAAGAGGAGAAATAAATAGGGAGAAATAAGGAGTAAAATAATAATAAATATCTATTAACCATATATATTTTTTAAAACGGTAACATTACATTATATATGTATAATGATAGGATAACAAGATTTGATAATGATTAGCTAACTTAATTAACTTGATTTTCAGCCATGATTATGTTATTTAACCAGGTGATTGGGCCTGATTGGGTATGGTCGTATCATGGTTGGTTGAGTATTTGTTGTGGTATCATATTAGCCTTCATCAATTCTTGTCATTTTATGTTTTTAACATCATGAACCGGTTGTTTAAATGTGGTTGATCATGATAATTGCATTAGTGGCATGTTTGTCCCAAAGATAGTATAGTTTATGTCATTTATTCTTGCATCAGTGTAGTCATAGCATGGTATGATTTATGTGGATGCATAATGCATTGAAATTGTAATGGAAGATTGAACTACACCATACTAGTTTGTTGTGACCCAAGGGTAGCAAGGGGTTAGAACCGTCTGGTGCATCCTTCGATCTCAGATCTTATAGGCATCCTAAGTGCCACCACTGCCTAGGTGCACTATGAGATTTTGTTTAGTTATATGGAGCTGCTATTAATGGTAGATCAAATATTAGCTAGTTAAGGTGGCAAGACGATGCATTCCTTGCCAATAAGAAAAGATGTGATCTTTCATTAGAGGATAGATGTATATATTGAATGGTATTGTGAATGTAGTCTTTCATTAGAGGATATGTACATTTATTGCATGATGTTATGAATGTGATCTGGTGACGTGCATTAGTTTGTCTTAATCTAGTTATATTGCATAGTTACATGGTCTATATCATTTGTAGTGTTTTCCATCATATAGATCATATAGTATGTGATCATGCATAAGTTTATCTCATCATTTCAAGTTATTTTGTGATGTATATAAGAGCTGGTCAGTGTGATTATAGGTGTTGGTTAGAGGTGTAAAACATGTGGATTAAATTTGGTATTTAATCTACTGATTAGTGTTATACTTATATATAATGGGTGTAAGTCTGAGTTTCTATTTAATTCCCATGAAAGGCCATTTAGCTATCCGATCTGGAGGATGATGGAGTGTCTACTAAATCGTCGTACTCATTTCAATCCTCTTATCAATTTTTCAGGTATTCAGATTTAAAGTAGCAAAAACATGGTGATTTGATTTTCGAAAAGGCAATTGGAAATGTTTTAGACTTGTTTAGATTGTATCATAGCAATGCATTTTCAATAGAATGTGTGGATTTATAAACTGAGACTTAGTTTATCTTCATTTTTCCTAAAATAATATAATTTAGGGGTTATTTTTTCAGTCGTGTCGTTGAATTATTCTGCTGTGCATGTCAAAATCCAGGACGTGACACTTTCAATGTCATTGGTCCACTGCGATCTATTTCAAATACTTGTAATAATAATGGTATCTATCTAATAATAGATTTAACAAGCGTAAATTAAAAGGAGACCGAACTATCAAGAAACACTTAAATGGGAGGCCTTGTGTCAAAAAAAATTTAATCCAAGGTCCAAAATTTGTAATTCATAAAAACGTTTGCTCTAATCTCAAAAAGGCACCGTTAAACTTTTCACAATTGACATATTCATCCCACATGGGAGCATATCTTGGTCATATAGGCGATGACTATTTTTCCCCCTAATACATAAATTGTTATCACATGGTCAACATACATGTGTACTCAATGATGTGGCGTTTGACCTACGTATTATTCGATAGACGAGAATTAGATGTGTGATTTGAACAAATTAAAAGAGAATATGTCATTGTGCTGTGGTGACTACTGAAATTAATTATAAGGTGTTTCACTCCATAACAAAAGGAAATAGAGTTTTTCATTAAAAATGAACTAGTCGAAAAAGATGTGCTTCTGATCTTTTACATATTTTAAAATAAATTTAATTATCGGTCTAGTCAAAAAATTTATTTTAATAAAAATTCCACTGACTTAATATCTTTGATGAAAGACCAAATTATTTCAATTCCTTTAATCGTACGCTGGATCTGTCAACTTCCGTCGCTCTCCCGTATCTCCATATTTTCTTAGTCCCTTTCTACCCTCGCTGACTAACGGATGCTGGTAACATTGCCGTATGTCTGTCCTTTGCCGGTTGCCTGAGAAGAGACAACGCCATTTGAAGCAAGGGTCAAGGCATTCCTACGCCAACTACAGTACTCAGCAGCTTAAAAGTAACTTATTAAATTATGTTAAATAATATATATAAATATATAAATATATTTAACATATATATACTTAGTTGTGTTAGGTAAAACTCAAAAAAGAAGATAATAAATCTGGGTCCATTTGGTTGCACGTAAAAAAATAGATTTTACAAAGAAAATGATATATATATATATCTTGTTTAGTATACCTCAACATAGTTTTTTTTAATATTTTTATAAGTTTGGTTCAAAATATTTTAGCACTCAATTGTTAAAAGTTATCTTGAATGATCATGAACCGTGCATGATTTTCACTGGTCGAACTGAGCTGGGCACGATTTGTTGTGAGAACCGTCAGGAGCATCACCTACAAAGGAGCAAAAATGGAAGAGAGATTTAACATGGACGGTTGTGTTGATGGATGTTAATGGAGAGGATGTTGTATTAAGGGGGCTTATTATGAAAAATATTTGATCATTGGGTTTTCTATTAAATGTGTTTTTTTGATTGGGCTTCAATTAATTTCTCATTTAACAAATTGTAAGAAAGTTGAGATTATTGATTTTTTCTCTAGTGATAATAAGTTTATGGATTGCTTCTTTTTCAAGTGTAGTTATTGTTTGTTCATCTATTTCATGATGAATTAAAATTATTCTTTTCATTTCTTTATATTTGATTCTAAAAACTTTATAATCATCTAATAGATATTCTAATGGTTCTCCAAATATTTTATTGTGGATAATATTACTAACTTCTACTGGAAAATTTTCATGTATTAAATCATATAGAGCTATTCTTTTATTTTTTTTACAATGAAGCAGAGAATATTACTTCTTCTTCTAAGCTATTGATCATACTAAGTTGTTATTCGGGACTCTCTTTTTGAATATATTTTTCTACGAAAGACAGTATTTTACAATGATATTTTTTGGATTGGTTGACTTGGATTATTGCTATATTTGTTTGTAATTCTGTTATTTGATTTAGAAGAAGATTATAATGTTTTGTATGGCGAAGAGTAATATTTTCAATTGATAAAATATATTTTTCTATTTATATTATTGCATGAACATATCCAAAGTTACTCTAGAGACCTCTATAGGTTTTCCACATTATTCAGGATTTCATAAGTTCCTTTTTATAATTTATTAATACTAGGGGTGTAAACGAGTCAAATTCGGTTGCAAAATCACCCGAATCTGATTTCGATAAGGGTTAAGACGTTCCAATTCCGTTTCTGATAATTTCGGAATCACTATGTTCCAATTTCGATCCGCTTACAATTCTGTTATCAGAATCAAAATTGAATCCAGTAATTTTTGAATCCAATATTAAGTATTTTTATTTAAAAATAAGTTAATAATTTAGATATAATTACTAAAATTTGATATAAAATTTTAAAATTTTATTTTTGTCATTTTATAATTTATATATATTATATTTTTATAATTTAATTTAATTATTTTTATTTATATATTTATTTTTATATAAATCAGATAAATGAAAATGGAATCACCTAATTTTAATTTTGATTTTGATAAGCTATTGAAATATCCAATTTCGATTTTGATAGCTTACAGGATACAAAAACAATTTCAAATCCCATTGATTTTTATCAGAATCAAATCAAGATTTCAGAATATCAAATTTCGTTTACACCCCTAATTAATACTCTTATAAGAGTTACTGCTTGTGCTATTTGATGTATAACATGTCAATTTTGGATTTTTGACATATCAATTACCACACATTTCCTTTGACAAAATTAATATTTATTTTTGTCTCCCCTTTATTAATTTGGGTTATAAATGAGGTTTTTGATGAATTATTTTTCATTGATATTCTAGAACCTTTTGAAAATGATGGTTCATTATTGTTATTGATGGTACTTTGATTTTTCATGGCTGCTTTAAGATAACTATTCTGCATTCTACAATGGTTAAAACAAATGATTATCAACAATATTTTGATATCTAGACAAAATATATATTTTACAACTAAATTCTTCTAGTTGAATAAATCATCTTATTCTTCTACTATTTTTATCTTCTATTTTTTATTTTTATATAATGATATAATCTTTTATCGTCAATGTTAATACTAAAATTGGATGGGAGTAACCCATGTTTAAAACTTTTTGTAGTTTTTAATATTGCTAAACTTTTTTTCTCATAAGTTAAATGACTTATTTTAGCTTTGATAAATTTTTTAGCAGTGTAACATATAACATATTCTTATTTTTCTATTGTTATTATTCTTGCCCAATAGTATTGATTCGTATCTATTGATACTGTAAGGAATCAATCTATGGTAGTAGAAAATTTTTTGATTCCTTAAATCCATGGTCTTTGCCTTGGTCGATGTCAAACAAGTAAAACCGAAAACTTAATATGAAGTAAAATGAGAATACCTCATGGGATTTGCAAAATCCCTCACCATGGATGAATAGAGGACATTCCTCCTTGCTAAAAATTGTTCAAGTAGACGGTCTCTAGCGGTGTAAGAAATCGTCCATTAAAATTTTGTGCAGCTTAAACGACGATTCCTATGGGTTCCTTTAGAATCCGTCTCAATCAAAACCGAACGACGAAAACCGAAAACCGATCAAATCGGGTTCGAATATACCTGATAAGGATTCATATAATCCCATGGAGAGGAAGGAGATGAGCTTCTCAAGCTCTTAAAACCATTCAAGTGTCCGGTCTCCAGCAGTATCCACACGAACTTCATCCACAGCAAGTTCTCCCTTCGCGCCGGCCTCGAGAACTCTTCCCGAACAGAGCTCCATCGACCATGGACACCTTCTAAAGAGAGGAGGAGGTAGGGAGGAGACTTGGGACGTGGTTTTCACCCTTGGCTTGATTGGGTTTGGCCGAAACCATTAGTATTTATAGAGAATTATGGAATTTTTCATAAAAACCCAAAATCTCTATAAATTACACCCTTGCCCCTGTACATGTGGATAAGTCCTTTTGTGTGTGACCCACTAGGCCCAATAGCCTATTTGGTTGAGGACTAAATAAAATAGAACAATTTTATTTAATTTAATTAAATCCGTTATCCGATAACAGATTAATAGGCCTACCGATCATAAAGGGTACAAGCCACATCCCATGATCCCAAATGGCTATGGGGATAATCTCATATCCATTGAGCTTTTCCATCATCAGTTACCACATGGATTTAAACCCTCATCCATCCAATGTCTCGGTCGGAAAGGAGTACGGCATCGACTGTCAACTCCTTAGTGTACCGACTCTATAGGGTCATGTACTCAGAATTTGATCAATTGGAAAGCTCCTTTTCCAATTATCCTATCTACCCTGGCCAGGGATTTAGAGTACTATCCCATAGGACATTCACTCTCACTTACTGAGAGTGGACGATCCCTTGTTGTCCGCTCAATTGCCTCCATCGGATTTTCCTTGTACTCGATCCATCGCTATATAGGACCATCTAAATTGTGATCCATAAGTCAATGGTCAAAGCACAAGTTCCACCCAACAAGGCATCTTTGGCGACTCAGGTCAAAGATTCAACCATGCAACCGTGATGATAGAAAACCCTGATAGACAGTTCGGTAAGATACCATTCAGGGTTTCTAATTCGGTCAGTTCAGCAAACTCATTCAACTAATGAGCACCTGTATGTGTATCTCAGTGTCTCCACACTAATGACCAATGAGATCGGTCATCCTCATCACATGAGAAGACATCACATACACTAGTCTATCCGGATCCTTGATGTCCCGTCTCAAGTATCCTACGACTAGGAACATTTAGATCAAATACCTCTAGATGATCAATCTCATTATCATGATCTCATCATGATTTTATCATCATTGTATTTGATCAAGGACTTCATTATGATATTCGCTTCTAATAAGAGCTTATAATGAAGATTTGCCTAATTAATTGAATGAGATATTTCTAGAAATATCAAATCATATCATATATGATTGGCTTGTAGGGCATACATTTCTATCAATATCCCACTTGCACTAAAGCCAATCACCCATCTGGCTGATCTATATCAGCTGGAGGTGAAGCTCAAACACTCTTTGAGTAACTGCTTCAGTTAGTGGATCTGCAATGTTAATAACGGTAGATACTTTATCTTTAATTATATCTCTATACGTTGCAATCTCTCTGCTGTATGGTATCGCCACAGAAGTTCTAAACTTCTGATGAGACATCGGCTTTACTCCATTGTTTTCTCAAAACAAGGATACACTTTCAGAGAAAATTGAGACAATCCCATATCAAATATGTAGATGAAAAACTTCAACTAGACTACTTCTCAAGTAGTGTGCAACCACTATGTAAACTTGTTTACATATGTTGTAGAACTTACAGTGTTCTATCACATAGAACTCTTTCAACTCACTGCACCACCATAATTCTGACTTAATATCAAACTTATTTGATTAGAAGCTTGTGTTTGTAAAACTACAAGACTTCAAGTCTTATCCTCCAGGGTATAGAGATACATTCTCAGTGCTTCTCAAGTACCAAATGATATATCTCTAAACTATCCAATGACTCTCACTTGGATCTTCTTGATGAATGCTCATAGCACTTAGAGCATTAATCACATCATGTACGTAGCATCATATAAATGATAGACCCTATGACAAAGGCATAAGGGCTCTATTTATGTGATCTCTTTATCTTTCAAGAAGTCTACAAAGACAACACTTTACAGAGATCAACTCCACACCACATAGGTAAGAAACCTATCTTGGAGTTTATCATGTCAAGCCCTTTGACTATGGTGACTACGTACATTAACTGGGCATTGATTTTAGATCTATCTCCATAGATCTCAAAACCCAAATTGTGTTTGGACGATCAATTTGATAGCTAGGTTCACTTATGATAACACACCTACTTCATTCTTAATGAGTAGTATGTCATCAACATAACATGTCAAGAAAGTAAAAGAACTCCCACTTATCTTGTTGAATACACAAGGCTCCTCTTCGTTCTTAACGAAGTCATAAGATTTAATCTCATTAAACCTTATATATGATCTATGGGAAATTTTACTTTAGTCCATAAATGAACTTAATACACACTCTTCTGGGATGTTATTGGGATTTGATTCCCTATAGTTGTATCATATACACCTATTCCTCAAAATACTTTAGAGGAACACTATCTTAGCATCCAATTAGCTTATCTCATAATCATAGAGTGTAACAATCAAAAAAATCCGAATGGATTAATCCATGGAATAGGTAAAAGATCTCATCATAGTCAACCATTTGACTTCAATGATATCCTTTTCAACTATTCTCACCTTTGAAGGTATCTACCTTCTAATCCACTCCAATCTATTCTTTAGTGATCCATTTATTCCTTATGGATACTATATCCTTAGGTGGATCTATCAAGTTCTAAACTTGATTAGAATAGATAAAGTTTATATCGGATTTTATTGTCTCTTCCCATTAATAAATCAATATCTCATATTGGTTCTATATAGATCCTAGGATCAATATCTTTATTATCTTATGCCTCATTTCATCTATCAGAGATACGTCTCACATATCTCTTAGGTAGAATGGACACAAGTAAAGACCTATGATTTGTCCTTGTGTAATTATTAACTAGCACCTTAATAGAAGTGTTATTGGGTTGTGGGACTGGAACATCTTCCATATATACCTTGCTCCCACTATCTTTCTTAAGAAGGAACTTTTCCTTGAGAAATATAGTGAGCTGAGCAACACATACCCTTATACATAAGGGTCGTATATTTAATATCCAAAAGTTTCCTTAAGATATTCCACAAGCCAACACTTCATAGTCTTATATTCCAACTTGTTAGAGTTATACTTCTTCACTAGGTCGGACATTCCGAAACCTTAACTTGCTTAAGGTCAAGTTTTAACCCCTTTTCCATATCCTATATGGAATAATCAGAACAGACTTAGAAGGTACCTATTAAGATCAAGTGGTTATAATGAGTACTTAACCAAAATTAGACAAAGAGAAAATTTGCAAAGCTTGTCATTATTCATATTATGTCTTACATAATATGACTTCTCATTTTAGCTACTCAATTAAGCTAAAATATGTAAAGAGGTGTCCATTAGATTCTATTATCCTTCAATTATATGTGAATTATGTACTTAAGTATTCCCCTTCTTGTTCTCATCAAAGAGTTCTAATACTCTTTTCATTAGTATCTCTACTTCATTCTTAATCTCAGATAATTTCTCAAAGATTTTAGATTTGTACTTCATAAAGTACATGTATCTATACCTAGAGTCATCATCTTTGAAATAATGAAGTAGAAATATTCTTCTTTAGCCTTACTAGATATGGGCTAACATACATCTAATTGTACGAGTTCTAATAACTCATTAACCCATTCTCCATGTCTATATAAAGCTAAAGTGTAGATTGAGCTAAATCAACCCATTTCCTCTTAAAAGGAATATTCACACATAACATGAGAGCTAACATATCAAATATGATTAAACAATTCATTAAGCTCCCACTGGCAAACACTTTGCCATTCAATCTATTAGAACATCTATCAATTTCGTAACTTAGAATGAATCAACATTTATTCAAGTAGGAAATCATATAATGTTCTTGTAGAAGGATATAATAGCAATATTAATTATTAAGACATCTCCATAAGGCTATTAAAGAATTGCACCTCCCACTAATAATGATGCAACTTTTGCACCATTTCATATGTAGGTCAACATCTTCTTTATTAAGCCTTCATTTACTTGTCATCATCTACAACTCCTTGTAGATATAAGATGCATATACGGTATCTCATACTATTAGATGCATCCATAGTATCTAATATTATGATATACACATATAGTATCTAATACTATTAAGTGTATATTTAAAACAAGTAAGTGCCAATGACTTGGATACATGAAGCTTCTCAAGCTCCACCTTTACATTATATACAAAACACTTTGTACTTCCTCTTCCACTTATCATCATCATGATAGTGTAAGAATCCTGTCTTATTCTGGCTTTATTATCTTGACCACCTTCTTTTACTATTAACTCTCTCCTATTTCTATCTAATGATTTTACTTCTTACTATTGGTCTCACCAACAAGAAGTAATTAAGATGTATTGTTGATCTAAGTTGCCCTTTAGTTAGCTCATCACTATGAGCCATGATGGATCTCATATCCATCTATCCATGTTGTCTCTATAATTATGTCTCATAGAGACTAACATCTAGTTTAAGGCAAACAATGCATCTTATCTATGAGATAAGATCTTATCTTTCTTTCATATCACTAGATAATTTAGGAGACACCTACTTCTCAAGTTAATTGGTCAACTATGAGAACGATTCTCTTAGTTCTAAACCAGTCTAAGAAGTGTGAGCCATTAAACTATACGGCATCTAATATGCCATACTAATGGTGGTTTATTATCGTATTCTACAACAGAGATATAATTTTATCAATATAACATTGCAAACATTCATTAAAATTAAGATATGGTCTTTGATCTTAATTTATGCTCCCACTAATTTTCGACGAATTTGCATAACCCTCATTACGCAAAGACGGGATATCACGATGAAATCCTAGTGGGGACTAAGACCCTATTAACTTTATGGTGATGACCTTGTGGTAGCACAACAAATCACCCCATACTTAATAGGTAGGCAACTATTGCCAGTTGCAACTCTTGCAACTCTTAGTCATTTAGCCTCTAGAGTTATGACCTTGTGGTAGCACAACAAGCCATATACTCTAGTTAGGTCAAACCCGCTTGTTACGTTATGAGAATGGATTCTTCACATGACCCTTGTGGTAGCACAACAAAGCCATGCAAATGGTCCACCCCAAGGTTCGGAAAATGCCTTAGCCATGATCACCAATCCCTTGCTGAATGAGTCTTGTGGTAGCACAACAAACCCATCCAATCTAAGATTGGCTCATCAAGACCATAACAACGGAAGGCTACGTGAGTCATTCTTAATGTCACACGTTTATCAACCTAATTATGACAAGGAGGGATTTTATTTTAGTCTCATCAATAATATGTGCTAAGTATATATAATACCTTTGGAATATCATATATCTAAGGTATAACCTGTAGCACACATCCACATATCAAATATGCACAAATCAGGTGATTATGGACTTAACCCTAAGCATCACCTAAGGCACCCCTATAGGTGCAAATCCTTGCTTCAGATGCTTGAGTTGGTATGCTCCCATTTCAGAAGGGTGCTTTTCCAAGTGGTCCCGCTCTCCAACCTTCAACGAACCGGCTTCTAACTCTTACAAGCGGCTTAAGGGTATGCAGACCCCACAAATGTACATAACTCAATAAGAAACCTTGGTTTTAACCAAGGGGAGTACATTAATGAAGGGGGGTAGAATGTACAATCAGATTGTATAGAGAGAGAGAGAGGAGGCACACGCAGGCCCCATTTAATAACATAACCAACATAATTAAAAGCAATCACAAGCCAAGCACAATTAAGTCCATGATCACCTCCGTACACACTAGCATTCATTATATGAACATAGAGCGCATACGTGATAATTATATGAGATATATCATATATATCTGCATAAAATTATATAATTTATTTTTAAATTCTCAATTTCATGCATGTCGAATTTTTCATGAAATAAATAACATGAAAATAACATGACAATAACATATAAACAATTTATATGAAATGAACATACAAAACTAAACTATTTAGAACATTCATGCATTCCTAATACTGTGCAAGGTCAAAAAATTAATGTACCAATTTATATTCTTTAAAATATCATTTTACAGAATTAATTAAGACACTAATAATTTAAGTTAAACTTTTAAAACAATTTTAAAGTTTAACCATGAGTGAATCTATGTAAATAGAACTAAACATCATCTAAAATGTCATTAAAAACTTTAAAACATGTTAAATAATATTATATAAATTTTTCAGAATTTTTCTGGAATTTTATGGGAATTTTTCGAAATTTTCTATGATTTTAAACATTTTAAAATCATAAAATATAGTGTCCGGCGCATGCGCCGCGCGCTCCGGTGCACTGCGCCACACCGGTGAGCGCCTCTGTGCGCCGTGGCGTGCGCCAGTCATCCATCGCGTGTGCGCCGACCGTCGGTGCGCCGGCGCGTGCGCCGATCGACTTCCCCGAACAGGCGCGTAAAGCACTGTTCATCCGGGAGAAAATTAATCTCATTAACTCGGACATATCTCCTTATTCAGGAGTCCAAAAAATCTGTAAAAATATGCGTTGGAATCCTGATCAAATAGGGAATCTAAAAAAGTCGGCCTCATATCCAGGAAAAATCCCAATAGACCACAAAATGAGGAGGAAGAGGCGGCGGTCACTCAGATTCCGTAGCAGAAATCTCTATTTTGTAACGAAGATAACTCCTTATCTCGGAAGCCAAATATTCTAAAAAAATATAATATATAATCCTCATAAAATGAAGTTTCTAAATATGTATATATACCTTCATATAAAAATTCTCTATCAACGGGAAATCAGGAAGAAACAAGTCGGCGCCACCAGACTCCGCAGAACCCTAGTTCGTCGGAAAACTCAAAATTTCTCATCCTCCGCCGTCGTTCAAAGCTGGATATCAAAGGTAAATTATAGGTAATCATATTACCCATCTCCTAAACCTTTTTCAAGTCTCAATTTCTTCTGTGGACGGAGATTTCATAAAATCCCCAAATCCGGGTGTCGGTTCGGGCATGACAGAAACACCAAATTTTGACGCTTCTCCCGAACACTACAGAGATAAAAACTTCAAACGGTTTGTGGAGTTGGAAAGCACTATATCACGAGATTCTACCAAAGCCAACCAATCTTTTATCTGAGTCATACACAGAATATGGTGGCCTCGTTAAAACAGACGTTTGCACAGATTCGGGAACACATAAATAACATGAAATAATGTCGATTCGACGTCAGTTTTGACTGAGACTTGAACCGGGCTCTGATACCACTGTAATAAATCGTCCATTAAAATTTTGTGCAGCGTAAGCGACGATTCCTATGGGTTCCTTTATAATCCGTCTCAATCAAAACCGAACGACGAAAACCGAAAACCGATCAAATCGGGTTCGAATATACCTGATAGGGATTCATATAATTCCATGGAGAGGAAGGAGATGAGATTCTCAAGCTCTTAAAACCATTCAAGTGTCCGGTCTCCAGCAATATCCACACGAACTTCATCCACAGCAGGTTCTCCCTTCGCGCCGGCCTCGAGAACTCTTCCCGAACAGAGCTCCATCGACCATGGACACCTTCTAAAGAGAGGAGGAGGTTGGGAGGAGACTTGGGACGTGGTTTTCACCCTTGGATTGATTGGGTTTGGCTGAAACCATTAGTATTTATAGAGAATTATGGATTTTTTCATAAAAACCCAAAATCTCTATAAATTACGCCCTTGCCCCTGTACTTGTGGATAAGTCCTTTTGTGTGTGACCCACTAGGACCAATAGCCTATTTGGTTGAGGACTAAATAAAATAGAACAATTCTATTTAATTTAATTAAATCCGTTATCCGATAACAGATTAATCGACCTACCGATCATAAAGGGTACAAGCCACATCCCATGATCCCAAATGGCTATGGGGATAATCTCATATCCATTGAGCCTTTCCATCATCAGTTACCACATGGATTTAAACCCTCATCCATCCAATGTCCCAGTCGGAAAGGAGTACGTCATCGACTGTCAACTCCTTAGTGTACCGACTTTATAGGATCATGTACTCGGAATTTGATCAATTTGAAAACTCCTTTTCCAATTATCCTATCTACCCTGGCCAGGGATTTAGAGTACTATCCCATAGGACATTCACTCTCACTTACCGAGAGTGGACGATCCCTTGTTGTCCGCTCAATTGCCTCCATCCGATTTTCCTTGTACTCGATCCATCGCTATATAGGACCATCTAAATTGTGATCCATAAGTCAATGGTCAAAGCACAAGTTCCACCCAACAAGGCATCTTTGGCGACTCAGGTCAAAGATCCAACCATGCAACCGTGATGATAGAAAACCCTAATAGACAGTTCGGTAAGATACCATTCAGGGTTTCTAATTCGGTCAGTTCAGTGAACTCATTCAACTAATGAGCACCTGTATGTGTATCTCAGTGTCTCCACACTAATGACCAATGAGATCGGTCGTCCTCATCACATGAGAAGACATCATATACACTAGTCTATCCGGATCCTTGATGTTCCGTCTCAAGTATCCTACGACTAGGAACATTTAGATCAAATACCTCTAGATGATCAATCTCATTATCATGATCTCATCATGATTTAATCATCATTGTATTTGATCAAGGACTTCATTATGATATTCGCTTCTAATAAGAGCTTATAATGAAGATTTGCCTAATTAATTGAATGAGATATTTCTAGAAATGTCAAATCATATCATATATGATTGGCTTGTAGGGCATACATTTCTATCACTATCCACATGGTATACTTTAATAGATCAGTTCTTCATTCCTTCTGGCCTCAAGAAACCTTCTAGATCCTAGCTTGACCATGGGAGATCATCTTTTAAAAGAGGGAGGAGGAAGAGAGGCTACTTGGGTCGTGCTCCAGTCCTACGACTTGTTAGTGTTTTGGCTTCATAAGCCATTTATTTATAAATATGAAATTTTTTCACAAAACTCATAACTTCTATAAAATTGCACCATGCCTGTCGACTCCAAAAACGAGTTCCACATCGGCACCTCAAGAAAAGGTGAAAGATAGAATAGGGGAAAGGGAGTGAATCAGAAAACACTCGGAAAGTGGTAAGATCCTCACCTCGGTCCCACATTCACTTTGATCCCCGAACTTTCTTCTTATGGCGTCACTCGAGCACTAGAGACGGTTCGGGTCATGTGTGAGGAAAGTGAGGAATAGAATGACTTATAACATGAATAAGAGAAGAAGTGGTCGCCAGGAGCCGCGGGCTCCTCTTTATAGAATAAAAACAAGATTGAGTTGATTGTGTGTACCTTGGCGCGGGAGATTGAGATGTGAGTTCAACCTTCTTCTTCTTCGGCCGGCCGATGAAGAAGAGTTCAACCGATGCTAACTTGATCAATCTGTGCAACTTAAAAACAATGAACAAAGTGAAAAGTTTGATTAGACTTGATAGAAGTGTAGAAATTGTAATAAGAAGATGAGAGATAAGCAATTGAAACCAAACTCACTGGTTTCGGGGTGAGCCTTAACCCATTTTTTTGTGTTTTTGGTTATGTAAAAATGATACAAACTAAAATAAAAGATGTTATAAAATAGTAAATAAATTGAGTGCAATGAGTTGAGAAAGCTTATGGAGTGGATCGGCTTGAGTTGAAGCCGAGTTGGTTGAAACAAGCCGATTCGGGTAGCCTTGCACTCTCTTGGTGCGACTTCAGTACAAAAAATTCTACGGATGATCCTTATGTCAGAATCAAGTGTTGTTTATTTCTATAGATAGAGAACTCAAAGAGGAACAGATATCCTGTTGATAATTTCTCTGGAATCCATCCGTACAATCCTGTAGAAAAGTTGAAAGTGGACGGATATAGAAAAGTAGAACCTGGATGCACGATCTCGGTGCAGAAATCTCCACGAACAAACGACAAGTCAGAATCAAATGTTGTCAGTTGCAAACAAAGGAGGACAAAGAGTTGAACAATTCTTATGTTGAAGACTTTTGCAGCAGAAGCTTCATATTTTCGGTAGAAGCTGATGAAGTTGGTTGATGTAGAACGAATGGATTGAGCTTTCTCTTTCGCTTCGGGATCGATCCCTCGACGCCGGCATAGATTTAAACATCGGGATAGCTTTGTAAGGGAGCTTTGATGACCTCAGGATGAGCTAGGCATGGGGGGTTCAACCTTGGGTCGTTGGGAATAGCCCTCAATTTATAGAGGATGGAAATTGGTGCAAAATATGGAAACTGGCCCGACCGCGCCACCACGTTTCAAAGGAGGTGGGGGCACGTAGGGCGAACCCCTGACTTGAGGGAGTGCAGAGCACGCCCTCACCCTGGGGGTGTGGTCTATGCGCCCCCTTGTTTCAAAGTAGGTAGGGGCGCGTTATGCATTTCACTGCTAAAAATCGTCGGAACCTACCAAAAATTGCTAAAAATAGGACTTGACAAGATAAACATGCCCCCGACCTGGGGGCACGGTCAAAATAATCGATAATTAGCTATAGAAACCTTCCAAAATTCGGTTTAGAAGGTGTAAATCGGAGTAATTTTTGATTTTCAGAAACTGACCATGCCCCCGCATTTCAAAGGGAGCGAGGGCGCGCAAGGTGTGCCCCCAGTGTGAGGGCGTGGTGACCACGCCCTCGCATTTCAAGCAGGGCGGGGGCACAGTACACACTCTCTCCTGTGCGCACGTTCCGCAGGCCGTATCTTGCAAATGGGACATCTGATTTGGCTTCCGTTTGTTGCATTGGAAAGAGGGCATTAAACCGTAGCTCCTCAAGTCAGTAAACCAGCCAGCATGACTCCCGAGATGATCACATGGGATTTTTTACCAGTTTACCCACTCGCAGAAAGCCAAAAACTACGGCGGAGATCCGAAAGGGCACGGTCAACTTGAGATGACTTAAAATGATGACCAAACAAGTCCGGTATGGTCAAAAAACCTAAAATTATCGAAAAATCCGAGGTTAACTGGGTAAACGTGAATCGAAGCTTGGAAAAGTTGAGAAACCCTAAAAATTGACCGAAACGGCCGTATGACCCCGGTTGATGAAATATATGGCTAGGATCGACCTGGATGACTTGAAAAGGCCCGGTGATGACCAGAAAGGCCTAACACGTGGTCCGGGATAGCCGTATCAGTACATATCGAAAAGCCATAACGAAAAGCCGTTATAGACCAATGCCTACCGAAATGACTTTTTGGAAACCCTGAATGTTACGGAACACACGTGGGGCTCCCGAGGCGTTCAAGTATGGACCATTCAAGGTCGGTCATCGAGCAGACTTCGTGTTTTCACGGTTCATGCGCGGCTCTCGCTTGAAGGTTATAACATTGTTCCGGAAATCATTGGTCCATTCCCAACTCACGAGGGGCTCCACCAACGTCCTTAGCTTATATCCACGAGGTAATCCAGATTAGCTAATGGTAAAATAAAGGATATCGCCAATGGAGTAGGAGTCTGGGGCTCCGAATCAGGCCAATTTGGCGTGTCTACAATTTGCCTTGTGTTGATGTCGGCTTTGCAAGGGAATGGCATGTAGCGGAGAGGAGTGAAATGTAGAGAAAATGTAGCAAATTGAGATGGAACGTAGTGGAATGTAGTGGAGCGAAATGGCGATGGACTGAAAAGGTGACATCAAGGTGTAGATATAGACACGCTCAACGACCAAATTCAACAAGACGAATCTGCTCAAGTCTCCTGGTTAACTGCCATGTTTCATCAAGTCTTCATATGTTTGATTGGTAAGAGATGTGCCATTGGCATGAGAGAAGAATATCAAACTCCCAACGTGGCGGGGAGTCCCCGAATCACGGGTTCGTGGGTTCATCATCAACCAGCAACCCGATCTTTGCGGTGTTCCTGTACTGTGATGGGCTAAAGTTTACATAAGAGAGTTTTTTTGTAAAATAAAAGAATACCATTCGAGCACATTCAGGCTCTCAGATTCACTTAAGTCTTCCAAGAGACAAGATTCAATTCGGAATGAAATGATCTCGAATTCAAAAAAGACAAATATTGAAGCTTAGACCGTAAAGATAACGGCAATGCAAGTTTTGATCAAATAGGAGGCCTTTGGCGAGATGAGTTGACTACCACGGTGGGATGAATATCAAGAAGGGTGTTGCAGTGGCCACAGTGGTGATAAAAATCAAAGAGTTGGAGGCACAAGGTGATACCGAACATGATGGGATTAACAAACACAATGGGATAAACATGGTGGGATTAGAAAACACGGTGGGATTAAAAAGATTGGAATTGGGGTACATGATAGGAAGAAGGGACCTGATAGGGTTCAAAAATATCTGGATAGAAGTAGAAGATCATGAATGATGTATGCAATGACAATGAAAAATGCAATGCAACTAATATTACATGATGCATGCTGAACTAAAAAAAAACAAAACTTGTATTACAATTAGTATGAAAGATGACCCGATCGTCGTAGATTTTGATGAAGGGGATCTCGAGTCAAGTCTTATCCGCATTCACGATCTTCAACAATAATGCATAGAATAATAATACACGACTAATGACTTATATGTTTGCCGGAAAGCTATGGGGATTTCCCATGTCCATTCTTCCGCTTCCGTGAGCAATTCCTATTATTCATCAAAATGTTAGTCCCGAATGGGCAAAGATGTCTACTCGACCTCAATAAAGATAAAACATGATCAAATTGATTTAACAAAAATTTTTTCCAATTTTTTTTGAAGTTTTCTTGAATTTTCCAAAATCTTTGGTGAATTTTCAAAGAATTTGACCGAATGCACCCTCGAACCAGGGATGCGGCCACCACGGCCAGAGCCAGTAGGAGTATAGTCGGAGCCACACGAGTGGTGCCACCGCGTATATGGCCACTTCTTTTAAGCGTTGCCAGAACGAGGTGGCTATGGTGGCACTAGAAAACACGACTTCCATGCCTCCTCGACAGTGGTAGCAGACTTTAGCTTTTCTGGTGTTGTAGCTGCTTTTCTTCCTTGTTGTAGCACTTGATGATGTAATCAGATCTTTATTTGTTTGCTTCAATGTTGTTTGATCTGCTTGACATTTCAGGAAAGGATAGTCAGTATTGCGTTCTGGCTTGGCCCCTTGTGAGTTTGTCAAGGGGTGAAGCCATCTAAAGGATGGCAAACAATAATAAAATTAAATAAAATATGTAGGGTAAGAAACATACCTACTGGAGAGACCTCCCCCCCTCCTTGACTCATGTTTCTTTTCTAAAATACTCAATAAAGGGGTTATATATGCTCTATGGATTACCTCCTTACTTATTGTCATCTTGCCTTGTTTGTATGTCAAGGGGGGTAGCCTTATTAACAAGGTAGACTGAACAAAATGGCTTAAAATAAATAAGGTGGAGGTTAAGAGAGCTTACCTGCTATGGCGAGAGTTACTCCCTTCTTGATCTTAGAATCCTGAAACTCTTGATAAAAGGGGATTAAATCTTCACCATGGCTCATCTCTTTGCCTATTGCTATCTGCCTTGACTTAGGTCAAAGAGAGGAGCCTTCTTAACAAGGTGTAAAAATAACCTAAATAATCGAAATGAAATAGTTAAGAGAACTTACCTGTCATTGAGAGAACCTTACCCTTTTACTTTAAAGTCCCTGAAGTCACTTGATAAAAGAGGATCAGATCTTCACAACGACTCATCCCTTTGCCTACTATGGCCAACTTTGACTTAGGTCAAAGGGATGAGCCCTCTTAACGGGGTGATAATAAATATAAATATGCAATACAGAAATGAAACATGCAAGACATAAAGATAAACATGAATGCTAGCAAAGGCAAAAATCAACGTTATGCCACGTTAAATGATGCATTTTTTTTGGATTTTTTTGAAAATCATCAGTTTTTTGGATTTTTTGAAAACATTCATATTTTTTTGCAAATATTCAATTTTTTTAAATTTTGAAAATATTTATTTTTTTTAGATTTTGAAATTATTCAAATTTTTTGGATTTTGAAAATATTCAACTTTTTTTTTGTATTTGGAAGATATTCAATTTTTTTTGAGATTTTGAAAATATTTAATTTTTTGGGGGTTTTTTGTGCAGAATGTGCCGATATCGAGACAATTCATCGGTCTTTGAGTGTTAATCAAGATTCAAGTGATAAACACCACATGAAAGTAAGGTTACCTACCCAGAATCTTTCTTGCCCTCTTCTCTTGATCGGTTTGGATTCCCCCTAAGTTTGGACAGTTTACCCTACCCTAGGGGTTTAAGATGGAAGAATAATAGAGAAAGTCTTTGATAGGATTTGGGGGTGTTGAGGAGGGTTTCTTTACTCATGCACAAATTGCCCGTTAGGGTTCAGCCTCTTCAGGTATTTTCTACATGTGGCACTTACTTAGACATGTCTTTGACCTGTGGGGTCATTGCCCATCTTTTGGTGCCTTTTTTTTCATTTTCTACTCTTCCGGGTACTCATTCAGATAGGCCCATATTTGTTTAAACCTGTGGGGTTCATTGCCCATCTTTTGGCACCCTTTTTTGCACCCTATGAGACGGCCTTCCACTAAGGAGGCGGGCATTTTTGATACTATCCTCCTCTAGTCTCCTTCACCTATCTTGGACTGAATAGAAGAGAATAGGGCGAGGGTTCTTTTCCGCCTCCAGGGTTCTGCCTTGCCTCTCTCGAGTGTCGGGCTATCCGGATTCTAGGATTGGGAGGTGTTGTGTGTGCAAGGTGATGTCTACCGTTGTCCTCTAGCGAACACTCTAGGATCGATGACTTAATATCGTATTAGAAATCCTCCATTTTTTTTCAAGGAAAATATTTTTTGAGGTAAACGTCGTTCCATGGATAGTTCAATTTTTCTCCATCAGCGTTAGTTAGCTCATGTGCATTGCTTGGATATTTTTTTTGTTATAACAGAAGGCCCTTCCCAGTTAGGTTGCAACTTGGAGCGGGGACCACCCGGCTTAACGAATATGTGTTTGACTACTATCTCACCGATTTCGAACTTTCTCTCTACCACCCTCTTTTAATAAAACCTTTTCAATATGTTCTGGTAAGTTCGGGCATGCTCGGAGGTGGCCAACCTTCTTTCATCTAGGAGTTCAAGTTATACAAGAAGAGATTCTTGTCTCTCATGGACAGGGATGTCCCTATCGAGCTGAACTCGGAGTGATGGGAGGAGTACTTCATACGGGACCACCGCTTGCATCCCATATGCGAGAGCATATGGGTTTGACCAGTGGGGGTTCGCATAGAAGTACGATAAGCCCATAGGGCATCTACAAGCTTATCTGGTCAATCTGCGAACTTGCTAGACTTACAGATTTTCTTAATAATTTTGATCAAGGTTTTGTTGGTGGCTTCTGCTTGACCATTGCCTTGCACGTGGTATGGAGATGAATGATGTAATGCAATACGGTACCTGTTGCAAAGATCGAGCAAATCTTGAGAGAGAAATTGTGGTCCATTGTCGGTGATGATGTCGCTGGGGATCCCGAACCTGGCGATGATGTTGCGTTTGATGAAGGAGCACAGTGTTGATGCCTTGATCTCCAGGAATGCTTCCTCTTCTGCCCACTTGGTGAAGTACTCTGTTGCCGTCAGGATGAACGATTTGGAACGGATTTCAGAGTTTAGATCACTTAGAAGGCCAATGATATCGAAAGCCCACATGGTGAAGGGCCATGGGGCATGAATCGGATGAAGGGAAGATGCGGGAGAGTGGATCTTGTCGGCATGGAGTTGGCAAGAATGATAGTGCCGGACAAAGATGGAGCAATCCTCTTCTAGGGTTGGCCAATAATACCCCTGCCTGATGATTTTCTTGGCAAGAGCTTGAGCATTGACATGGCCCCCACAGACACCAGAATGTGCTTCCTTAAGCACCAACTCTGCCTCTTCTTCGTCAACGCAGCTCAATAAGATTCTGCTTAGGCTCCTCTTATAGAGCACCCCTCCTAGGATGGTATACCTCTGGTATACTCTCCGGATGACCTTCTTTTCTTTTGCATTGGATCCAGGTGGATACGACTAATCTTGACAATACCTTGTGATCTCATCGAACCAAGGCCTCTCACTCTCATCTAATTCTTCCAACTCAATTAGAGAAACTTCCTCTTTCTACTCTAGATATTCCTTCCTACCAAATCTCTCCTCGACCTTCAGAAATCGACCATCCTTAATCGCCGGCATCGACCTTCTATGGACATGGATAGTTTTCACCTATGTACCTAGCAGGATTGATAGAGATGAAGCTAAGGAGGCTAGAGAATCAGCAAGGATGTTCTGAGCTCAAGGAACATGGACAAAAGTGAGTTTGGAAAAGAGTTTGATGTAGCAAGAGGTGAGTTCTTGGTAAGGTTTGAGGTTTGGATGAGAAGTTTGGTATTTGGTTAGGACTTGACGAAGGATTAGTTGGCTATCACCTATCACTCTCAATTCTGTGGCACCATAGAAATGAGCGGCCTCCAGCCCGACCAGCAAGACTTCATATTCAGCTATATTGCTGGTTGTTGGGAAGTCGAGCTGAAATGCCTGTGGAATGGTGACACCCTCGGGTGATAGAAGGACGATTCCTATTCCCTTACCGTGTGAATTTAGAGCCCCGTCAAAATATAATGTCCAAAGATGGGAAGATCGGATCAACATTAGTTCATCATCCAGGAGCTCCAACTGTATCGTGTCAAAGAGGGGTATAGGGTGGTGGGCTAGATGTTTGGTAATGGCATAGCCCTTAATCGCCTTATAGGGAACATAAGTGATATCAAACTGTGAAAGGAAGCTCTGCCAACGACCTAACCGATCAGTTAGAACAATTTTTTTAAGGAGGAATTTGATGGGATTGATGCGGGCGATAAGATTGACCTCATGAGCTAAGAAATAGTGTTTAAACTTCTGAACTACCCAGAATAGTGCAACACAAGTCTTCTCTACTATAGTATACTTTTGTTCACATGGTTCAAAAATATTTGACTAATAGTAAGTTGCCCTCTCTTTCCCTTCTTCATCCACTTGTGCATGGACTTCCCCAAGAGAATTTTCCAAAATCGAGATGTACATAACTAAGGACTTGCCAGGGATTGGTGGTCTAAGCACAGGGGGACTAGCCAGGTATCTTTTCAAACCATTGAATGCATCTTGGCACTTTGAATCCCATTTAAACTCGTCCCCTACCTTGGTCAACTCATAGAAAGGTTTACACATTTGGGAATGTCGTGAGATGAACCGGTGGACAAACTGTAGCCTCTAGATTAATCCTCGAAGTTCTTTCATATTTTTCAGAGGAGGCATACCAATGATTGCTTTGGCCTTGTTTGGGTCGATCTCTACGCCCTTTTACTCACTATGAACCCGAACAATTTTCCTGAGGATACTCCGAATGTGCATTTCTTTGGGTTCATTTTCAACTTATATTCCCTAGCCCTTTGCAATACCCTTCTTAACACTTCAGGATGATCTTCTCGGCTTTTGGATTTAACGACCAGGTCGTCCACATACACCTCTACATATGTATGCATCATGTTGTGAAAGATAGCCATCATGGCCCTCTGATATGTAGCACCAACATTCTTCAGTCCAAAGAGCATGATGACATAGCAGTAGGTTCCCCAAGGTGTAGTGAACGAGGTCTACTCTTGATCCTCTTCAGCTAATCGGATCTGATTATACCCGAAATAGCCATCCATGAAAGATAGCATCTCGAATCTAGCAGTGTTATCAAACAGTAAATCAATATGAGGTAGAAGAAAGTCATCTTTAGGACACGCTCGGTTTAAGTCCCTGAAGTCTATGCAGATCCGAACTCGTCCATCCTTCATGACAGGGACTATGTTTGCCACCCATTGCGGATAAAGGACGACCTTAATAAATCTTGCTTGATGTAACTTGTCGACCTCTTCTTTCATTTTATATGCAACATCGGGGTGGAATCTTCTTAGTTTTTGTTTGACCAGGGTAGCTCCAGGTTTCAAAGTTAGATGATACTCAACCAGTGAGTTGTCTAACCCCGACATGTCTTCGTATGTCCATGCGAACGTGTTCTTATATTCTTTCAAAATTTTAATTAAACTTTATTCCTCAGTGGGAGTGAG
Organism: Cryptocoryne crispatula var. balansae; assembly: GCA_036172225.1. Taxonomy (NCBI): domain Eukaryota; kingdom Viridiplantae; phylum Streptophyta; class Magnoliopsida; order Alismatales; family Araceae; genus Cryptocoryne; species Cryptocoryne crispatula. The sequence continues at coordinate 9,846,906 of CM069923.1, read as the reverse complement.
GTTTGCACTTAGGAGGATTGTCTTAGGATCTTCCGATGTTCTAAGATTTAATTCTTTTGTAGGTTCATCCACCGTGGCTGATGGTTCTTCAAACTTTTTAAGTCCAGATGCATACGCATCAGCCAAGTCCTCAATTCTTTCTTCAAAATTAGGATCCTTTTCTGATAAAACCTCGTAGACTCCCAGCGTATGATCTACATTGAATTCATCCTCATATTAGATTTTGACAAGCTAGATAGCATTTTCTATAAACCTTGGCAACCTTGCACATTCCTTGCATTTTTGAGCTAATTGCTGGAGATATCTCTCTGGAACGCGCTTACCTCGAGTTTTCTTTTTTCCTATCCTAACTACTTCTGAAGAAGATGGAATTGAAAAGGTGGTATCTAAAATGGGTGAAGGATCGAGCAGATCGATTAGTGAATTGGAGAAGAGGGGTCCCTGGTTGGGAGCACCCTCTGAGACAAGTAGAGACGTCTCCTCAACGAAAAACTGATTTTGTGAGAAGGCAATTTTTTTGGTATTTTAGGTGTTTTCAATAACGGAAAGAGAATGAGCCGATGGGGCTCGAGCACAAATAGAAAGCTTAAATAGAAGAGAGAAAATTGGGCTCGTGGGCCCCACAATGGCAAGAAACGGGCACATGGGCCCAAAGTTAGAAAAGAAATCTAAGGGGCACATGGGCCCAATTGGTGGGCATGTGGGTCAAGTGTTGTTAAAGTGTTGTGGGCATAGGGGCCCAGTGGAGTAAGAATATTTAAATGGGCTCTCAGGCCCAGTGATCAGTTTGGGTGGCCAAGCTGGTCCAGAGTTAAAAATCGGGCTAGAAAGCCCATCAAGTGCATCCAGGAGGGAAAGTGTGAGAATTTTGAAATACATGACTGTAGGATACGACTCACGTGGGATGTTGATTAGAGGTTTGCTAGAATAGATGAGTTGTTTAGAAAAGGATTTGCCCTTGAACGATTCCTCCTCCTCCATGAACAATTGAGCTAGAGATGAACTCAGGTTGTCCACTTCCTCCTCTTGCTTTGGTGCCTTCCTCTTGACTGGTTCTTCTTCTTCGTCTCCGGCCATCATCATGGTCTCCCCTTTGATGAAGAATCTTTGGAGTCCCATGGCATTTTTTGGCCGGTAGACCATCCTCGAAGTGAAACTGGGCTCATAGCCAAGCCTGTGCCTTCTCGATCTTTATACAACTTTAATGGGGTGCACAACTCCCTGCAGTTCCTTTCCCAACCCCTTTCCTTGCTGATAGCCCATCCCTTTCATCATCCGCCACGCAACTGTATTTGGAGGCATCGTCAACATCATGACCTCAGGTAGCTCCATAGTTGAAACCAACGGTTGGACAAGTTCTGATACTGGCAATGCAGAAGAGGGGTCATCCACATCATTTAAAATGGGGATGTTGGTTACTTTAATCACCTGGCCCTTGTATGAGAACTTTAGACATTGATGATTAGTGAAGGAAACAGCTCCTATTGCCACAAGATATAGGTGTCCCAAAATAGCTTTAAATGTGGGGTCCAATTCTAAAACATGAAACTCGGCGGTGACAGCACAATGGTCCGAGCCTTACTTCCAATGTAACCACCCCTCGTGCTGGCTTCCGGGAGTTGTCATAGGCTGTCACCATGATGGCAAAAGGCTCAATTTTCTCATCGGAGATGCCGCAAAGTTGCAATGTTTCTGGCAACATGACATTTATAGACGCTCCGGTGTCAATCAAGCAAGACTTAATTTCTGCGCCTCTAATGACCACTGTGACGCGTAAGGCGTACTTTCTGATTTCAAGCCGTGCCAACTCCTCCTGTGTGAAAGTGAGTGACGAGTATTCACTCCTCAGGGCCAAGACTGTAATGATTTTCTCGGGCGGGAGGTCATCATTGACCATGACCCACTGCAAGTACTGTTATAGGATGTCTTGATGGTTCTTTGACCTCTTTATAAGCTCCAGGATTGAAATCTGTGTCGACATTTTGTCCAGGTGATTCAACAAGTCATATGTCATGCCAGGCAACAGTTCTTCTACCACCTCCTCTTTTGCTTGCACCTGTGGTTTCATCCCAGCCTGGGGGAAGACCCTTTGGAACATCCTCCCACTACGAAGTATCAGTGTTAGCGTGGTAGTGGGAAGTGGTGATGATGGTAATGGTAGGGTTGGTTGGGATGTTGAGGGGCCCATGGTAGGTAGGGGCAGTGAGGATCGGATGATGATGGGTCGTGGGGTAGTGGAGGCCGGTATGTTGGGTGATGGTTGGGATGGTGGTGATGGTCAGATGATGAGGGGTCGCGAAGTGGTGGCGATTGGTAGGTTAGGTGACGGTCGGATATTGAGAGGCCGAGGGGTGGTGGAGGTTGGTAGGTTAGGTGATGTTAGGGGTGTTGGTGGGGGTCTAATGATTAGGCAGCGGGGAGGAAGGATGGTTGATGGGTTAGGTTGGTTGGGGTGCAAGTGGTGATCTAATGATTAGATGCTGTGGAGGGTTAATGGCTGGTGATGACAGTGTTGGTGAGATTGGGTTTTGTGGTGTTTGGGTAGTTTGTGGGCTGGGGACAGCTCTCAGTATGGAGAGTATGGTGTGATTTTTAGGTGGGGTTGGTCTGGCAGGCATGGAGGCAATTTGATCCTCAACCTGCCAACCTTGGGAGTGGTGGGTTGACTCCTCGATGGCGGAGTGGACGAGGACGAGTCGCTGGTTTGGCGGTGCTGGTATTGGTGCTTGAACAGGTGCATGTATCGGTAGTGGATCTTGAACTATACCCAGGCAAAGCTGCTGTTGTGCTTGAGGTTGCTGTCGCCGTGGTTGATTTTTCCGCACCTTCATTGCTTGAATGGATTCTTCCATATGTCCCCAATCAATGTTTCCCTGATCGTTGAGGTCATGAATGTAGTCTTTAAATTGGAAGTAGACATCCACTGTGTGCCCAGGATACTGATGGTAGGTGTAGTACTTTGTCATATCAACATTTGCCGGCCATCTTTCTCTCTACATTGGAAGCTCCAACCATTGTTTAGCTATCAATGCATTGAAAATATTGGTGAGGGGGGATGGCAGTTGAGGACACTACTCTCTCTTGGGTCCCCCCTCCTAGGTCGGTTGGTTGGTGGTGGCACTTGGTTGTAAGCTTGTTGTTGCTGGGGCGCTGTGGTGTAGGTGGGTTGCTGTGGTGGTGCTCGGTTGTATGTAAGTTGCTGTTGGGGTTGAGGAGTTGGCTGAGGAGCTGGCCGTTATTTTTGGTGGGGTGGTGGGTTACGGTATTGGCTTTGACGATACCCACCCTGGTTTCTCATGGCATTGATGCTCTCATTGTTCACTACCCCTTCGGTGGTAGGCCATACAGGTGTAGGCTTTCTAGTGTTACGGGGTTTGGGGTTGAATAGGTTGATCATGGAAGCATCCTTAAAATGGGCTTGGAGGTAACGGGCTCTATCACATAACTCACTCATGGTAGTCGGGCGGTGCATGATCAAGAGGTTGCAAAGGTTAGGCGTGGTATTCCCGATGAGCATCCTCACCTACTGTAAGCACCCGGAACGGGACATCCGCGGATCTCCCCCCTCCGGAACCCCCATGCCCGCCTCAGTGTGTGTCGGTGGGTGGGTGGTGTGTTTTGTGTGTGTGGTCGCCAGGAACCAAAGGCTCCAAAGTATGATGGGATGAAAGAAAATGAAATAGAAAGATGATCGTCGTACCTCCGGAAGCGGGGAGATTGTTGAGTTCCGACTTCTCCTCTCTCGGCCGGCCGAAAGAAGAGAGCTTAGTGAATCCCTTGCCTTCAATCCGGTTGAAGCTCCGCCTCGATCGGATCTACCTAAGAATGTCCATAAGAAAACATGTAGACAAGTGAAGGTTTCATTAGTTCTAACGAAAGCATAGTATCGCGCTCGAATTTGGATTTAAACATGCAAACGGGAAGAGACTAACCGGATTGGGATGAGATCCCAACCCCTATTTTTGGTAGGTTTTAAACATATATGAAATGCAAAAATGCTCTAAGACATGCTAAATAACATGGTGATCGATGCAAAAGTGAAAAAGGGAGAAAAGAACTCGATTAAATGGGCGATCGGACTTCGAAAATAATGAAACAAGCTTCTGCCCTTCCTGGTGCCCTATATATAGGGCGCCGGGGAGCAGTGCCCCTTTATGGGGCGCGTTGACCAAAGTCAAAGCGCCTGTATACGGGGCACTAAGTCCGGCCCGAACAGATTTTCTTCTTCTCTTCGCGGCGCCGCTCCGGGGTCTTGGATGGCTTCCGGGACGAAGTTAGAGCTCCTCCTTGTAGACAATATGCAAATAAAGCTAGTGGAAGGTGGTTTGGGTGCTGGATGTATGAGGAGAGTCGGATAGAGGCTCTCAAAGTTGGAGAAAAATCATATTTACGGGTGACGAGAAACAGAGGGTTTTAGGGTTTTTGGTGGAGGATTTTGGATCGATTTGGAGGCTTTTGGAGGGTGAATGTGGCTTGGAATCGTAGTGTTGGATGATCTCTAGGGTGGCACGGATTTGGAACCTCCTCTTGGTCTCAAATGGGGGTCTATTTATAGCCCAAAAGAGGGCACTTTGGCCATTTCCGAAAAGCAGTGCCATGTGGCATAGCGCCCTATATATGGGGCGCCAGCATCATGAGATATGTCAGATCGACAAGACAAGTCACTGCGGGGGGTCAAATCGGCCTGTCAAATCAGTTTAATTTGGATCCAGGCGCCCTGTATATAGGGCGCCTGGTGCCCTGTATACAGGGCGCCAGGTGCCCTGTTTATAGGGCGCCTGGTGCCCTATAAACAGGGCGCCTGGTGCCCTATACACAGGGTTTTGCCCTCTTCGAAATGCGCCAAAGACCTTAATTTTTCCGGAAAACTCGGTTCCCTTGAAAGGTTACTCAAATATTCTTCATGAAAACAAGAATTTGAGCTCTCCAACTAGGCCAAAATTGCGTGTCTACAGCTTGCCTCGCCTTGGCGTCGGCTTTGTAGGGGAGTGGCACGAATGAAGCGTAGGCGAATGTAGCGAAGCGTAATGAGACGTAGTGTAATGAAGTGGTAATGGACTGAAAAGGTGACGCCAAGGTGTAGATTTAGACACGCCCTCACTGGCCTAATTGAGTGGAATAAAACTTCACCGGACTCTGAGATTACCCTTTGTCTTATCAAAACCTTCCCTCTGGTTGATTGGTTAAAGAGAAGAACAGTACTAAAAGTAAATAACTAAAATCCCACGTGGGGGAGAATTGTTACCGGCCAGGACCCGAACTGCATGGTGTGCTGGACTCGGTAGAAATGCAGTAAATTGCGAAAAGTAAAGAGGAAACAACCAATCAACCAAGGTTGGGTTCTTCAAATTCATAAGGTTTTACTCAACAATACCGGTTCAGTTCGACGTGGAAAAACTTCTTGTTTTGGTGAAAACATCGTTGAAACATATTGAAAGCCGATTTTTCGGAAAAACAAGACCTCCTCTAGGGGCTATAAAAGACCATCTTTAAAAAGGTTCATGATGGGACTGGAAGGAAGCAGGAAATGGTTGTGGTGGGATGATGCATGTATGAAATGATGCATGCTGGGTTTAAAGAAAGACAAATAAGTATAAGAAAATAGTTGAAGATATAGGTTGACTATAACGGGTCAGGACATCCATGAAGAAACCGTTGTCCCCGCATATTCAACTTTGGCCTATCCGCAAGCCTAGGGAATGACTGAGCCCTCACTGATTTTGTTGAAGGGGTTCTCAGGCTCAGCCCCCTCTAGACTTGAGGTCTTCAACACATCAAATATTATTTATTTTGATAGATGCAATACTAAATGCAAGTCCTAATAGGGGTCGGAGTAGTCCACTTTTGTTTTTCAATTTTTGAATTTTTTGTTGTTTTTGCTTCCTCTAAGTTTCTGGGGATATGAAGCTGGCATGTCTTCTCCTATTCCTGCATCCACTTGAGAGAAGATATTAGAACTTTATTTTGGCTTAGTCCCTTGCGAGGAGAGGGCAAAGTTGCCTTGACCTTTTGTCAAGGGACATAGGCCTTATCAAGGTAAAGATAACAGAAAAACATAAGTATGTACAAAAGAAAATATGCAAGACTGAAATTAAACATGAATGTAAAGACAACTGATTAGTCTAGAAAGCAAACTTTTAGGTGTTTTGAAGTTTTTGATTTGTTTGGGTTTTGATGGTTTTATAATGTTTTTGATGTTTTGGAACTTTTACGATTTTTTTTTGGTGTTTTGAATATTTAATTTTTTAAGATTTTTGGTGTTTTTGAAGTATTCGATTTTTTTTGTGTTCGGTGTGAAGGACACGACCATCTCATCCTTTGCCTTTCTTGCCATAGGTGCCTCTCATTGTTACCTAAGGGTTAAGAGTAGGCATCACGTGTAAGAAAGTGCCTAGTCCGAGATCTTCTGACCTTCTGCCTTCGATAGGCTATGGCTCTTCTTGGACCTAGTCGGTCAACCTTACCCGTAAGGTTAAAGAGGAAAGAGGATTGGTGGTAAGTCCTTATTAGGATTCGGGGGTGTCGAACTTGTTTCTCTACTAATACCTACATTGCCCATTTGGGTTTTGACCTCTTCGGGTCCTTCCTTCTAGCCCATTTTCTTTGATGGCCCACATTCAGACAGGTCTTTCTTCTTTTTTGCTTGATTTTGACCTGAGGGGTCATTGCCCATCTTTTGGAGCCTTCTTCTTTTTTTTATTTTGGACTTTTGTTGGTACACATTCAGACAGGTCTATTCTTTTGCTGACCTGAGGGGTCATTGCCCATCTTTTGGCACCTTTTCTTTTAATAAAAAGTCATACCTTCAGAGGCATTTTCCAACTAAGGCAATGGACATTTTCGATACTCCTCATTCTAACCCCTTTTATCTATTCTGGACCGAAACAAGAAGAGAATGGGATTAGGTTGACCTTCCTTTGCCAAGCGTTGCCTAGTTTTCTCTCTGGCTCCCGATCATCGGATCTCAAGACTTGGCGTGTAGTGTGTGTAGTATGATGCCTTATCCTTATTCCCCTAGGTGACAAGTTGGTGTACCGAGCAAGCAAGCGTTGGATGTTATCATTATACTTCACACTTTTGATTTTATAGATTTTTTGTGATTTTTGCTTTAAGGGAAATATTTTTTGAGGTATACACCATTCCAGGGATGAGCTAGCTCTTCTCCTTCTGCATTAGTCAGCTTATATGAATTACCGGGATAAACAGCCGAAATAACATATGGACCCTCCCAATTAGGTTGAAGTTTGGAGCGGGGACCGCCCGGCTTAACAAATATTCTTTTAAGCACAACCTCACCGACTTCAAATTTTCTCTCCACCACCCTCTTCTGATAAAATCTTTTAAGTCTATTTTAGTAAGATCTAGCATGTTCGGCAGCGGCCAGCCTCCTTTCATCCAAGAGTTCGAGTTGCGTGAGAAGAGAATCTCGACGTTCATCCATTGGGATATCTCGATCGATCTGGACTCGGAGAGAAGGAATGATTACTTCATATGGAACTACCGCCTCCATCCCAAATGCCAAGGCATAGGGGGTCTGACCCGTTGGGGTTCGAATAGAAGTGCGGTAGGCCCATAGAGCATCAACTAACTTATCTGGCCAGTCTGCGAACTTGCTAGACTTACAAGTCTTCTTAATGATTTTTATCAGGGTTTTATTGGTGGCTTCTGCTTGACTGTTGCCTTTAGGATGATATGGAGATGAATGATGTAATCTGATGCAATACTTGTTGCAAAGGTCGCGCAACTCCTGGGAGATGAATTGTGATCCGTTGTCGGTGATGATGTCGCCTGGGATCCCGAACCTGGCAATGATGTTGCGTTTGATGAAGGTGAAGACTGTTGATGCCTTGATCTCCACGTATGCTTCCGCTTTCGCCCACTTGGTGAAGTACTCCGTTGCAGTTAGGATGAAGGATTTGGTTTTGTTTGTGAAGTTTGGGTCACCAAGGGGTCCGATGACATCAAAAGCCCACATAGCGAAAGGCCATGGGGTGTGAATCGGGTGGAGGGAAGATGCGGGAGAGTGAATCTTGTCGGCGTGAAGTTGACATTGATGACAGTGCCGGACAAAGATCGAGCAATCTTCTTCTAGAGTAGGCCAATAATACCCTTGCCTGATGATCTTCTTGGCGAGGGCTTGAGCATTTACATGGCCTCCACATACTCCAGAGTGCGCTTCTTTAAGCACCAATTCAGCCTCTTACGCATCTTAATAGAACACCAGCCAAGCTCCTTTTGTAAAGTACTCCACCTAAGATGGTGTATCTCTGAGAGACCCTCCTTATGGCTCTTTTCTTTTCGGCAGTTGATCCCGGCGGGTACGTCTGATCCTGACAGTAATTCGCAATCTCATGATACCATGGTTTTTCACCCTCTTCTAGTTCCTCCAACTCGACCAAAGATACTTCCTCCTTTTGCTCAATATATTCTTTCCTTTCAAACTTCTCCTTAACCTTCAAGAACCGTGCATCTTCTACTGCCGGAATGGTACGTCGGCGGACATAGATCGTCCTAACCTGTCTGCCTAGCGGGACAGATAGTGAAGATGCCAGAGAGGCAAGAGCGTCGGCAAGAATATTTTGAGCACGAGGGACATGAATGAATTCGAGTTTAGAGAATAGCTTGATGTAGCAAGTGGTGAGTTCTTGGTATGGTTTGAGCCCAGGATGAGATGTGCGATATTTGGCCGATGCACTGCGAAGTATCAATCGACTATCACCGATTACCCTTAGTTTAGTGACACCATAGAAGTGAGCGGCTTCCGGTCCGGCCAACAAGGCTTCATACTCGGCTATATTGTTTGTTCTTTGGAAAATGGAGCCGAAAAGCCTGTGGAATGGTGACCCCTTCGGGAGACAGAAGAACAATCCCTATCCCTCTACCCTGGGAGTTTAATGCCCCGTCAAAATATAGAGTCCACAGATTAGAAGATTGAATGGACATCAATTCTTCATCGGGAAAATCTGTTGGATAGGGTCAAAGGTTGGGATAGGATGATGGGCAAGGTGCTCGGCAATTGCATAGCCCTTGATTGCCTTCGTTGGGTGTAGGTGATGTCAAATTGAGAGAGGAAACTCGCCGGCGTGCCAAACGATCGGTCGGGGACAGATTTTTCAAGGAGAAATTTGATGGGGTTCATGCGAGCAATGAGATTAACCTCGTGAGCCGTAAAGTAATGTTTGAGCTTCGGACCACCCAAACCGGGCGGCACGGGTTTTCTCCATGGTTGTATACTTTTGTTCACAAGGATCGAAGATTTTGGACGGATAGTATGCCGCTCGCTCTTTCCCTTCATCATCTACTTGTGCCAACACTGCTCCTAAGGATCCTTCCAAGACTGAGATGTATAAGATCATGGGTTTGCCGGGAACCGGAGGTTTGAGCACAGGTGGGCTTGACAAATATTTCTTCAAACCATTGAATGCCTCTTGACATCTCGAATCCCATCTGAATTCGGCCTTCACTTTGGTTAATTCATAGAAAGGTTTGCACCTTTGGGAGTGCTATGAGATAAACCGGCGAACGAATTGTAATCTACCAATTAACCCTCTCAGCTCCTTTAGGTTCTTTGGTGGAGGCATGTCAATAATAGCTTTGGCCTTGTTGGGATCGATTTCGATGCCTCTTTTGCTGACAATGAACCCAAGTAACTTTCCAGATGATACTCCAAACACACATTTCTTGGGGTTCATCTTGAGCTTATATTCCCTGGCTCGTTGCAAAACCCTTTTCAATACCTCAGCATGCTCCTCTTGGGTTCGAGATTTGACCACTAAATCATCCACGTACACCTCTACAAATTTATGCATCATATCATGAAATATTGCTACCATGGCCCTTTGATAAGTTGCCCCGGCATTCTTTAATCCGAAGGGCATGACAACGTAACAATAAGTTCCCCAAGGTGTAGTGAATGAGGTCTTCTCTTGATCCTCTTACGCTAACCGGATTTGATTATACCACGAATATCCATCCATGAATGATAGGGTTTCGTATCCAGTGTGTGGTCAACAAGAACATCGATATGAGGAAGGGGAAATCATCTTTTGGACACGCTCGGTTTAAGTCCCCGAAGTCAATGCAAATTCGAATCTTTCCATCGTTTTTCATGGTGGGACTATATTTGCCACCCATTGTGGATAGAGGACGACTCTAATGAATTTTGCTTGGTGCAACTTATCGACCTCTTCCTTCATCTTTAATGCCACGTACGGGTGGAATCTTCTTATCTTTTTCTTGACCGGCGTAGTTTCAGGTTTTAAAGTCAGTCGATTTTCTACCAATCATTTATCTATCCGCGGCATATCTTCGTATGTCCAAGCGAACGTGTCTTTGTATTCTTGCAATACCCCCATTAGATTCTGTTCTTCTAAAGGGGCGAGGTTGGCATTGATGAGGATATTCTTAGGATCTTCCGGTGTTCCAAGATTAAGTTCCTTAGTCGGTTCATCCACCGTGGCTGATGGTTCTTCGAATCTTCTTAAACCGGATGCATAGGCATCAGCCAAATCCTCCTCTTCATCCTTGGTGTCAGGATCCTTTTCTGATACAACCTCGTAGACCCCTAAAGTTGGATCAACATTGTTTCTCTCCTCATATCGAATTTCTCCTATCTGGATTGCATCCTCTAAATACTCCGGTAGCTTGGCGCATTCTAAGCTTTTCCGAGCTAACTGATGCAGATATCTCCCTGGAACTCTTCTACCTCTGATTTTTGTTTTGCTTTTCTTTGTAAACTAAACCTAAAGAAGAAGAAGGTAAATAAGGAGGTGAGGAGGAGGTGGATGGAGTGGAATTTATTGACGAAGGGCAAAGGAGATCGATCAGAGATCGGGTGGCCTCCTGATTCGGGTCGTCCTTCGGAGCGAGTTGGGACGTCTCTTCGAGCGAGATTTGGTTTGAGAAAAGGACGTTTTTTTTTTGAACTTTTTGAGAAGTACTAAACATAAATACAGTGGGGGTTTGGTTGGTTGTTGTTTTGGGTTGAGATATTGATAGAGAGGGGAACAAGTCAAGCAAGGACGGGTAAAGAGGGCATCCGTCTTTGCCATCTGGAACTGACAATGGATTTGTCGGGAATGAGTCCGCTAGATCCGAGGAGATGACACTTGTTGAATGCCCTGGATTTTGACTGTTAGAAGGCTCGTTGCAGAACGATTCATCACTTGACCCTTCTTCAGCAAATAACCATGATACGTCAATATGTGTCTCATCCCCTAGGTCGCCCACCTTCTTCCTCTTCACTTGTTCTTGTGGTTCCTGCTCTTCAATCATTTGTATTGTTTCTCTTTTATCAAAGAACTTGCGCAGACATCCTTGGAAGTATTTTTGGCCGTTTTTCTGGCCATTATCACGTGTCCCATCATACCCTACCCCATTCCTTGATGTTGTCTTTACTAGCTGGATGGGTTCTATGATGCCTTGCAGTTCTTTCCCCAGTCCTCGGCCTTCTTGATATCCCAGACTCTCCATCATACGCCACCCAAGGGTTTTGGCGTTATCTTTCTTCTTTCTCCAAACTTGCCTAGACTGTCTTTTATCCCTTGGTAGATCGAGGATTGTAAATACTGGTTGATTCGGCAAGCCAGGGGGGAGAGTAACCAAGCAATCCACGGGCATACTCACTACTTTGACAACTTGTCCTTTGAAGGGAAATTTGATGCACTGATGATTGGTTGAAGCTACGGCCTCTAATGCTTCCAGGTAAGGCCTTCCCAGGATGGCTTTGTAAGTTGGATCCATATCCAAAACATGGAAGTCAACAGTAACAACCCGGGGTCCGAGTTTGACTTCAAGTGTGACCATGCCATGGGCGGGCCTCTTGGAATTATCGTATCTTTGTCACAGTGATTTGCGATGGCCGAATGTCTTCTTCTGGGATTCCACACAACTGTAGTGTTTCTGGTGGCAAGACATTAATGGATGCACCGGTGTCAATTAGACAAGATTCGACATCTGTTCTGTTAACACTGACAGTGATACATAGTGCGTATTTTCTCGCTTCTGGTTCGGCCAGTTCTTCCTTAGTGAAAATGAGAGCAGGGTGTTCACTTCTCGGGGTTAAAGCGATGTAATCTTTTCTGGGGGGGAGCGTTGCATTAACCATCACTCTTTGCAGATTGTGTTGAAGGACTTCTTGATGCGCTTTGGACCTTTTAATCCGCTCCAGAATGGAAATTCGCGCGGGGTTTTATCAAGGTGCTTCAGCAAACCATAAGATGTTCCTGGTACTGGCTCTTCCGGGTGTTCTTCTTCTTCTTCTTGCGGTCATCCTGGTTGACCGGCCTAGGGAAAAATTCTTTGGAACATACGCCCGCTTCTAAGCACCGTGGCGAGCTGGGGAGTTATGGTTGGTGTAGTGGAGATAGACGGAGGGTTAGGTCGGATGATAGGAGGCCTAGGCGAGGGTGTAGTGATGATGGTCCGAGTTGTAGGGATATGAGTGGATTGTGGTGGCATGGTTGCACGAGGTGGTACAATGATGGGTCCTAGTGGCGGTGGTATTTGTGGGGGCTCGACCGGGCGGATCAAGGTCCTACCCGGTTGGAGTTGTATGGCTGGTGGTGTTATGGTTGGTTGTGGTGGCGTGCGGATAATCGGCGGTTGGCTTCTTCTGGCGGGGATAACTCGGGGTATGGAGTGAACGGTTCGGTTAACGTGGTTTGGAGGGTTGGTGTTTATGAAGGAAGCAGGTCCCTCTATTTGCCAATTTTGACCTCTATCGCTGGGTTCATCAGTGGAGGTTAAGATAGGGTTAACCCTCTGGTTTTCTGGTGCTGTTGCTGGTGCGTGCGCGGGTAGCGGGTTCTGAATAATTCCCAGGCCGGGTTCCTGTTGTTGTTGTCGAGCTGGTGCCTGCTGCTGCTGCTGGGGTTGGTTTTTCACTGCCTTGATGTATTCGCCCATTTGACCCCAGTCAATGCTTCCTTGCTCGTGGAGGTCATGGATGTAATCTTTAAACTGAAAGCAGTTCTCCACTGTATGCCCTGGGAATCTGTGGTACAAGCGATACTTGTCCGTATTGGCATTACGCGGCCACTCCAACTTTTCTCTCGGCAATGAGATCTGCCCCCGCCGCCATAAGAGCGTTAAAAATATCTACGAGAGAGTACGGTAATGGCGGGTAATGATTTCTCCTAGGCCCCGCTCTTCGTGGTACATAGGTGGCGGGGGAGGTGCCTGGTTGTAGGTGGTCGGTTGGCGGGGAGGTTGAGGTGTAAAGGTCCGCACGGCCAACCGCCGGGGTTCTTTGGGGACTGGTGTCTGTATTGGTTGTTGGGGGTATTGGTTCGGCGCTTGGTGGCGGAAAGGTTGGGGTTGGATCTGGGGGCGAGGTGCCGGTTGGATTTGGCGCGGGTTTCTATACTGGGGATTCCTGTATTGCTGTTGGTGGTTGATGGGCGGGTTCCCAGGATATTGGGATGATCGTTGGTTACCACGCCTTCGGTCACGGGCCCGAAGTGGTGGTGGTTGTTTTTTGGTGACTCGGGGCCTAGGGTCGAAAAGGTTCATAATGGGAGAGTCTCGGAGCCGTGTTTGGATATACCGCGCTCTCTCATAGAGTTCGCTCATCGTGGCAGGGTGATGTAATGCCAATACATTTTTTAAAGCGGGAGTGGCGTTGGTGATGATCATCTTAACTTGTTCCGATTCGGACAGTGCATTTGTCAATCTTTCCGCCATTGCTCTCCACCTATCAGCATACCTGATAAAATCTTCATCATTCTTCATCCTTTCAGCCATGAGGTCGGTGATGGAATAAGTTGGTTCGACCCTATCTTGATATCTTTGCAAAAATTTGGCTTTGACGATTTCAAAGTTACTGGCCTCTGAAGGGTCAAGCGAGTAAAACCACTCTAGAGCTGAGCCCTCCAATGATCTTCTGAAAAGAAAAGCCAGGGCCCTTGGATCGTTCTGCCACATTACTGACTCATACAGAAAGTCTTTGATATGAATGAAGGGATTACCGGTTCCGTTGTAGCGACGGTATACCGACATCTCAGAGGGAGGTAGATGAAAAGTAGGGAGAAAAGGAAGAGAAATTTCGGGGGCTGCCTTGGCGTCGATCAAACGTCTGAGTTCTCTATATTGTTCGTCTATGCGATTGATTTTATTAATCATAGCTAGATCGACAGAAGGTTCCCCAAGAGGAGGAGGAGGAGCGGGTGCTTGGTGCACCGGGATCGGGATTTGGTGGGCCGAAGTGACCGGATGAGAAGGGTAGATTGGGGGATGCACCAAAGGGTGAGTAGGGTTGAGATGATTAGAAGAATAAACTGGTGGTCTAGAAGGAACAACGACATTTGTATTGGGGTGATCTAGATTAGCCACCGGATGAGGAGAAATTGGGGCTATGAGCCCGGTATGGGAATGGCCATGGGTGGGCACATTGGGTTGGTGTGCCACTGACCGAGGGGTAGAGATATGAAGGCCACCTTCGGTAGGAATGTGGTCGGTGGGGGACTTGCCCTTGAGGATGGCTTTGATAGCCTGGAGTTGGGTAGGGTCGGCATGAGAGAATGCCTCCCAAAGTGAATTTGGATTGGGTCGAGGAGAAGTTTGACTAGGTTCAGGGAGAACTTCGTGTTCATTGACGGCACATACGGCATCGGGGTAGAAATAAGACCGGTCGTATTCCAATTGTAGTTGCTCGCATCTTTGATCCGCCATTCGATAACTCGACCTCGACCTCAAGTTCATAAACACGACAGAAAAAGAAGGTTGGCAAATAAAAGTTCAAGGATTTTTTTTTGGTTTTGATTTTTGACCTCTTTTGTTTTGATTTTCTTTTGTTTGGACAAGCAAGTTGTCAAGCAAATTAACCTCAAGCAAATTTTTTGTTTTGGTTCTTTTTAGGTGATTTTGGGATTTTTGTTTAATTTTTAGTTTTTGTTTGCGAACAAGTAATAGCAAAGACTTGGAATGATTAACGCAATTTTTTTTGTTTCAATCTCAAATTAATGGCTTGTTAAGAGAAATATTGTCCACTTAAATAAATGGGTAGGACCCTATGCTCTCACAACACCGTGCAATCTAAGGTTGTCACTCTTTTCACAACGATGGGTAATAGGTATTCCGGGTTTTGGGATAAAGTGGTACAACCAGCCCGATCAGTGAAGAGGGAATCCTTCACGTCTGGGGACTTATGGAGGTCTTGATGGAAGCTACCCGGTCCTTCCGAGAGGGAATCCCCGGAGGAGGAGTTGGCAACCACCAAGAGGGGTGTTTGGATGTGTGGGGCTTTGGGAGGAGAGAGCCTCTCTTCTCGGATGTCCTAAGGAGACGGGCGGACCCGAAGCTCCGATGCAAACTAAATGCAAGTGAAATTTCAAGGAATAAGAAGCAATCAAGAAGAAAATAAAAGCATACAATGATTAATGAGATGTTTGTAGGAAGCAAGTGAACAAGACAATGATATGAAATTAAGCTAGGATGGAAGAAAGAACTGATTTAACTAAGCATGCTTTGAAAGATTTAAAGGAGAACTAGACTTAGCAAAGAAGATGATATCTAAAATACTAAGGTGAAATAAGTTGATTATCAAAGTTGGAAATCAGATGGATATGCTTTTAAAAGATAAACGGAGAGCAAGTAAACTTGGAAGAAACAAGATGATGCTTCGAAGAAAAGTAAGCAACGTAAACAAGCAACAATGTAAGGGCATGGAAATGACTCACATGGAAATGAAAGTAAACATGATTTTCAGATGGACATTCTTAGGAAAATAAAGTGGGATTTCACTAAAGCAAAGTCGGTCCCACCGTGGTCGCCAAAAGGTGTAAGCACCCGGAACGGGACATCCGCGGATCTCCCCCCTCCGGAACCCCTACGCCCGCCTCGGTGTGTGTCGGTGGGTGGGTGGTGTGTTTTGTGTGTGTGGTCGCCAGGAACCAAAGGCTCCAAAGTATGATGGGATGAAAGAAAATGAAATAGAAAGATGACCGTCGTACCTCCGGAAGCGGGGAGATTGTTGAGTTCCGACTTCTCCTCTCTCGGCCGGCCGAAAGAAGAGAGCTTAGTGAATCCCTTGCCTTCAATCCGGTTGAAGCTCCGCCTCGATCGGATCTACCTAAGAATGTCCATAAGAAAACATGTAGACAAGTGAAGGTTTCATTAGTTCTAACGAAAGCATAGTATCGCGCTCGAATTTGGATTTAAACATGCAAACGGGAAGAGACTAACCGGATTGGGACGAGATCCCAACCCCTATTTTTGGTAGGTTTTAAACATATATGAAATGCAAAAATGCTCTAAGACATGCTAAATAACATGGTGATCGATGCAAAAGTGAAAAAGGGAGAAAAGAACTCGATTAAATGGGCGATCGGACTTCGAAAACAATGAAACAAGCTTCTGCCCTTCCTGGTGCCCTATATATAGGGCGCCAGGAGCAGGCGCCCCCTTTATGGGGCGCGTTGACCAAAGTCAAAGCGCCCTGTATACGGGGCACTAAGTCTGGCCCGAACAGATTTTCTTCTTCTTTTCGCGGCGCCGCTCCGGGGTGCTGGATGGCTTCCGGGACGAAGTAAGAGTTCCTCCTTGTAGACAATATGCAAATAAAGCTAGTGGAAGGTGGTTTGGGTGCTGGATGTATGAGGAGAGTCGGATAGAGGCTCTCAAAGTTGGAGAAAAATCATATTTCTGGGTGACAGAAACAGAGGGTTTTAAAGTTTTTGGTGGAGGATTTTGGATCGATTTGGAGGCTTTTAGAGGGTGAATGTGGCTTGGAATCGTAGTGTTGGATGATCTCTAGGGTGGCACGGAGTTGGAACCTCCTCTTGGTCTCAAATGAGGGTCTATTTATAGCCCAAACGGGGGCACTTTGGCCATTTCCGAAAAGCAGTGCCATGTGGCATAGCGCCCTATATATGGGGCGCCAGCATCATGAGATATGTCAGATCGACAAGACAAGTCACTGCGGGGGGTCAAATCGGCCTGTCAAATCAGTTTAATTTGGATCCAGGCGCCCTGTATATAGGGCGCCTGGTGCCCTGTATACAGGGCGCCTGGTGCCCTGTATACAGGGCGCCAGGTGCCCTGTTTATAGGGCGCCTGGTGCCCTATAAACAGGGCGCCTGGTGCCCTATTTATAGGGCGCCTGGTGCCCTATAAGTAGGGTGCCAGGAGCCCTTATACACAGGGTTTTGCCCTCTTCGAAATGCGCCAAAGACCTTAATTTTTCCGGAAAACTCGGTTCCTTTGAAAGGTTACTCAAATATTCTTCATGAAAACAAGAATTTGAGCTCTCCAACTAGGCCAAAATTGCGTGTCTACACCTACTTCCCCTCTGAGATGGTATCCACTAGCCTCTCAGCCATTCCCCTCCACCGATCATCAAATTTGGCAAAATATTCATCCGACTTCATTTTCTTAGCAATTAAATCAGTTATCGAGTAGGCTAGCCCCACCCGGTCCTTGTACCTCTGCAGAAACTTTGCCTTGACAATATCAAAATCCGCTGCCTCAATAGAATCAAGAGAATAAAACCAGTCAAGGGCGGATCCTTCCAATGACCGATGGAATAGGAAGGCAAGTGCTTTGCGGTCATTCTTCCAGAACATGGAGTCGTATAGAAAGCTCTTTAGGTGGTTAAAGGGGTTCCCGGTCCCATTATAACGCTGGAAGATTGATATTTCAGAAGGAGGGAGATGTAGGATCGGGAAAGATGGAACAAAAATTTCTGGGGTGGCTTTAGAAACAAGGCGGTGCCTCAGCTCTTCAAAGCGCTCATCCATCTGGTTAAGTTTTTCCATGAATGTCTGGGTGAGGCTGAATTCCTGAGCCACCAGAGCAAAGTATTTAGGTGAATGGGTTGGAAGAGGTGGGTTGGAAATCAGAGCTGGAATAGCATTATGTGACTACCCTACAATGGGGTGAGTAGAGACATGACAGGGTTGCCCAAGAGAAGAAATGATCAGGGGCTTGACTACCGAGTGAGGTGGTGAGGGGGCTTGATTTCCCTTTACTAGATATTGATTGGCGGGTATCTTGCCCTTTCTGACGGATTGGATGATTGCAAAGGTCTCAGGTGATAGAAATGTATGCCCTACAAGCCGATCATATATGATATGATTCGACATTTTTAGAAATATCTCATTCAATTAATCAGGCAAATCTTCATTATAAGCTCTTATTAGATGTGAATATCATAATGAAGTCCTTGATAAAATACAATGATGATTAAATCATGATGAGATCATGATAACGAGATTGATCATCTAGAGGTATTTGATCCAAATGTTCCTAGTCATAGGATGCTTGAGACGGGACATCAAGGATCCGGATAGACTAGTGTATGTGATGTCTTCTTATGTGATGAGGACGACCGATCTCATTGGTCATTAGTAGGGGTGTCAATGGGCCAGGCCCGGCCCGGCCCGAGGTCGGCCCGCTTAGGGCCCGGTCTAAAATATATTGGCCCGGCCCAACCCGGCCCGCACTACATTGTTGGCCCGGCCCGATCTGGCCCGCAAAAATTATTGACTTGGCCCGACCCGGCCCGGCCCGGCCCAACTATATATTTTATAAATAAATATTTATTAAATATGATAAAATTAATTATTTAAAATAAAATTATTAAATTAATAATAATATAATTAAAATATATTTTTAATAAGTAAAAATGATGTTTTTGACATAAAAAATTGAAAGTTATTTGGCCCATTTTAGCCCGCGTCGG
This sequence comes from Cryptocoryne crispatula var. balansae, assembly GCA_036172225.1. Taxonomy (NCBI): domain Eukaryota; kingdom Viridiplantae; phylum Streptophyta; class Magnoliopsida; order Alismatales; family Araceae; genus Cryptocoryne; species Cryptocoryne crispatula. The sequence continues at coordinate 9,828,227 of CM069923.1, read as the reverse complement.
CCCGCTTCGGCCCGTATGTTGGCCCGACTAAAACCCGCGGGCCAAAATGTTTGGCCCGTCAAATGACCCGCAGCCGGCCCGGCCCGCGAACCCGTGGGACGGCCCGGCCCATTGCCACCCCTAGTCATTAGTGTGGAGACACTGAGATACACATACAGGTGCTCATTAGTTGAATGAGTTCTCTGAACTGACCGAATTAGAAACCCTGAATGGTATCTTACCGAACTGTCTATTAGGGTTTTCTATCATCACGGTTGCATGGTTGGACCTTGACCTGAGTTGCCAAAGATGCCTTGTTGGGTGGAACTTGTGCTTTGACCATTGACTTATGGATCACGATTTAGATGGTCCAGTATAGCAATGGATTGGGTACAAGGAAAATCCGATGGAGGTAATTGAGCGGACAACAAGGGATCGTCCACTCTCAGTAAGTGAGAGTGAATGTCCTATGAGATAGTACTTTAAATCCCCGGCCAGGGTAGATAGGATAATTGGAAAATGAGTTTTCCAATTGATCCAATTCCGAGTACATGATCCTATAGAGTCGGTACACTAAGGAGTTGACAGTCGATGCCGTACTCCTTTCCGACCGGGACATTGGATCGATGAGGGTTTATATCCATGTGGTAACTGATGATGGAAATGCTCAATGGAGATGAGATTATCCCCATAGCCATTTGGGATCATGGGATGTGGCTTGTACCTTTCATGATCGGTAGGCCTATTAATCTGTTATCGAATAATGGATTTAATTAAATTAAATAGAATTTTTATATTTTATTTAGGCCTCAACCAAATAGGTTATTGGGCCTAGTGGGTCACACACAAAAGGACTTATCCACAAGTACAGGGGTAAGGGCGTAATTTATAGAGATTTTGGACTTTTATGAAAAATTCCATAATTCTCTATAAATACTAATGGTTTCAGCCAAACCCCATCAAGACAAGGGTGAAAACCACGTCCCAAGCTTCCTCCTTACCTCCTCCTCTCTCTAGAAGGTGTCCATGGTCGATGGAGCTCCGTTCGGGAAGAGTTCTCGAGGTCGGCGCGAAGGGAGAACCTGCTGTGGATGAAGTTCGTGTGGATACTGCTGGAGACCGGACACTTGAATGGTTTGAAGAGCTTAATAAGCTCATATCCTTCCTCTCCATGGGATTATATGAATCCCTATCAGGTATATTCGAACCCGATTTGATCGGTTTTCGATTTTCGTCGTTCTGTTCTGATTGAGACGGATTCTAAAGGAACCCATAGGAATCATCGCTTTCACTGTACCATATTTTTATGTACGATTCCTTACAGTGGTATCCGAGCCCGGTTCAAGTCTCAGTCTAAATCGACTTCAAATCGATATTATTTTATGTTATTTATGTGTTCCCGAATCTGTGCAAACGTCTGTTTTGACAAGGCCACCATATTCTGTGTATGATTCAGATAAAAGATTGGTTGTCTCTGGTAGAATCTCGTGATATAGGGCTTTCCAACTCCGTAAACCGTTTGAAGTTTGGATTCCTGTAGTGTTCAGGAGAAGCCTCAAAAGTTGGTGTTTCTGTCATGCCCTAACCGACACCCGGATTTGGGGATTTTGTGAAATCTCAGTCCACAAAAAAAATTGAAGCTTTTAAAAGGTTAGGATATGGGTAATATGATTACCTAACCTTTCTCTTTGATCTTCAGCTTTGAACGACGGCGGAGGGAGAGAATTTTTGAGTTTTCCGGCGAACTAGAATTCCGTAGATTGTGGCGGCGCCGATCTGTTTCTTCCTAATTTCCCGTTGATAGAGAATTTTTTATGAAAGGATTTATACATATTTAGAAACGTCAGTTGATGAGGATTCTAAATTATATTTTTTAAGAATATTTGGCTTTCGGGATAAGGAGTTATCCTCGTTTCAAAATGAAGATTTCTGTTACGCAATCTCGGTGACCGCCACCTCTTCTTCCTCGTTTTACGGTCGATAGAAATTTTTTATGGATATGAAGCTAATTTTTTTAGATTCCTTATTTGATATGGATTCCAACGCATATTTTTTCGTATTTTTTGGAGGTCTGAGTAAGGAGATAAGTCCGATTCTATGGGATGGACTTCCTCCCGATGAATAGTGCCGGGCGCGCGTAGAAGAGCGGCGCATGGGCGGGCACACGAGAGGCGGCTCAGCGCCTGCGGAGAGCCAGTGCACACAGGGTGCACGCTGGCGCATGCTGGACGGGCGCAGTGCGCCGCCATGCGCGGCGCTATGCGCCAGACACCTTATATTAATAATTTTAAATTGTTTAAAATCATAGAAAATCCGAAAAATTATCATAAAATTCCAGAAAAATTATTAAAAATTCTATAATATTATTTAACATGTTTTAAAGTACTTAATGGCATGTTAGATGATATTTAGTTCTATTTACATAGATTCACTCATGGTTAAACTTTAAAATTGTTTTAAATGTTTGACTTATATAATTAGTGTCTTAATTAAATCTTTAAAATGAAATTTTACAGAATATAAATTGGGACATTAATTTCTGACCTTGCATAGTATTGGGAATGCATGAATGTTCTAAATAGTTTAGTTTTGTATGTTCATTTCATATAAATTGTTTATATGTTGTTGTCATGTTATTTTCATGTTATTTATTTCATAAAAATTGGACATGTATGAAATTGAGAATTTCAAAATAAATTATATAATTTTATACTGATATATATGATATATCTCATATAATTATCACGTATGCGTTTTATGTTCATGTGATGAATGTTAGTGTGTGTATGGAGGTGATCATGGACTTAATTGTGCTTGGCTTGTGATTGCTTTTAATTATGTTGGTTATGTTATTAAATGAGGCATGTGTGTGCCTCCTCTCTCTATACAATAAGATTGTACAATCTACCTCCCTCCATTAATGTACTCCCCTTGGTTAAAACTAAGATTTCTTATTAAGTTATGTACATTTGTGGGTCTGCGTACCCTTAAGCCGCTTGTAAGAGTTAGAAGCTAGTTCTGGAAGGTTGGAGAGTGAGACCACTTGGAGAAGCACCCTTCTGAAGTGGGAGCATGCCAACTCAAGCATATGAAGTAAAGATTTGCACCTATAGGGGTGCCTTAGGTGCATGCTTAGGGTTAAGTCCATGATCACCTGATTTTGTGCATATTCGATATGTGGATGTGTGCTACAGGTTATACCTTAGATATATGATATTCCAAAGGTATTATATATACTTAGCACATATTATTGATGAGACTAAAATAAAATCCCTCCTTGTCATAATTAGGTTGATAAACGTGTGACATTAAGAATGACTCACGTAGCCTTCTGTTGTTATAGTCTTGATGAGCCAATCTTAGATTGGATGGGTTTGTTGTGCTACCACAAGACTCATTCAGCAAGGGATTGGTGATCATGGCTAAGGCATTTGCCGAACCTTTGGGTGGACCATTTGCATGGCTTTGTTGTACTACCACAAGGGCTGTGTGAAGAATCCATTCTCATAACGTAACAAACGGGTTTGACCTAACTAGAGTATATGGCTTGTTGTGCTACCACAAGGTCATAACTCTAGAGGCTAAATGACTAAGAGTTGCAAGGGGTGCAACTGGCAATAGTTGCCTACCTATTAAGTATGGGGTGATTTGTTGTGCTACCACAAGATCATCACCATAAGGTTAATAGGGTCTTAGTCCCCACTAAGATTTCATCGTGATATCCCGTCTTTGCATAATGAGGTTTATGCAAATTCATCGAAAATTAGTGGGAGCATAAATTAGGATCAAAGACCATATCTTAATTTCATGAATCTCTGCAATGTTATATTAATAAAATTATATCTTAGTTGCAGAATACGATAATAAACCACCATTAGTATGGCATATTAGATGCCAAATAGCTTAATGACTCACACTTCTTAGACTGGTTTAAAACTAAGAGAATTGTTCTCATAGTTGACCAATTAACTATTCTACTTGAGAAGTAGGTGTCCTAAATTATCTAATGATGTGAAAGAAAGATAAGATCCTATCTTATAGACAAGATGCATTATTTGCCTTAAACTAGATGTTAGTCTCTATGATATATAAATTGTAGAGACAACATGGATAGATGGATATGAGATCCATCATGGCTCATATTGATGAGCTAACTAAAGGGCAAGTTAGAACAACAATACATCTTAATTACTTCTTGTTGGTGAGACCAATAGTAAGAAGTAAAATCATTAGATAGAAATATGAGAGAGTTAATAGTAAAAGAAGGTGGTCAAGATAATAAAGCCATAATAAGAGAAAATTATTCCACTATCATGATGATGGTAAGTGGAAGAGGAAGTACAAAGTGTATTGTACATAATGCAAAGGTGGAGCTTGAGAAGCTTCATGTATCCAAGTCATTGACACTTACTTGTTTTAAATATACACTTAATAGTATTAGATACTATATGTGTATAACATAATATTAGATACTATGGATACATCTAATGGTATGAGATACCAGATATGCATCTTAGATCTACAAGGAGTTGTATATGATGACAAGTAAATGAAGGCTTAATAAAAAAGATGTTGACCTACATATAAAATGGTGTGAAAGTTACATCATTATTAGTGGGAGGTGCAATTCTTTAATAGCCTTATGGAGATGTCTTAATAATTAATATTGCTATTATATCATTTTACAAGAACATTATATGATTTCCTACTTGAATAAATGTTGATTTATTCTAAGCTATGGAATTGATAGATGTTCTAATAGATTGAATGGAAAAGTGTTTGCCAGTGGGAGCTTAATGAATTGTTTAATCATATTTGATATATTAGCTCTCATGTTATGTGTGAATATTCCTTTTAAGAGAAAATGGGTTGATTTAGTTCAATCTACACTTTAGCTTTATATAGACATGGAGAATGGGTTAATGAGTTATTAGAACTCGTACATCTAGATGTATGTTAGCCCATATCTAGTAAGGCTAAAGAAGAATATTTCTACTTCATTATTTCAAAGATGATGTCTCTAGGTATGGATACATGTACTTTATGAAGTACAAATTTAAGACCTTTGAGAAATTATTTGAGATTAAGAATGAAGTAGAGATACTAATGGAACAAGTATTAGAACTCTTTGATGAGATCAAGGAGGGGAATACTTAGGTACATAAGTCACATATATTTGAAGGATAATAGAATCTAATTTTAAATGACACCTCTTTACACATTTTAGCTTAATTGAGTAGCTAAAATGAAAAGCCATATTATGTAGGACATAATATGAACAATGACAAGCTTTGTAAATTTTATCTTTGTCTAATTTTGGTTAAGTACTCGTTATAACCACTTGATCTTAATAGGTACCTTCTAAGTCTGTTCTGATTATTCCATATAGGATATGGAAAAAGGGGTTAAAACTTGACCTTAAGCAAGTTAAGGTTTCGGAATGTCCGACCTGGTGAAGAAGTATAACTCTAACAAGTTAGAATACATGACTATGAAGTGTTGGCTTATGGAATATCCTAAGGAAACTTTTGGATATTAAATGTACGACTTTTATGTTAAGGGTATGTGTTACTCAACTCACTATATTTCTAAGGGAAAAGTTCCTTCTTATGAAAGATAGTGGGAGAAAGATATATATGGAAGATGTTCCAGTTACACAACCCAATAACACTTCTATTAAGGTACTAATTAATAATTACACATTGGCAACTTATAGATCTATTCTTGTGTCCATTCAACCTAAGAGATATGTGAGACATATTTCTGATAGATGAAATGAGGCATAAGATAATAAGGATATTGATCCTAAGATCTATATAAAACCAATATGAGATATTGATTCATTAATGGGAAGAGACAATAAAATCCGATATAAACTTTAGCTATTCTAATCAAGTTTAGAACTTGATAGATCCACCTAAGGATATAGTATCCATAAGGAATAAATGGATCACTAAAGAATAGATTGCAGTGGATTAGAAGGTAGAGACCTTCAAAGGTGAGAATATATGAAAATGATATCATCGAAGTCAAATGGTTGACTATGATGAGATCTTTTACCTATTCCAAGGATTAATCCATTTGGATTTTAATTGTTACACTTTATGATTATGAGATAAGCTAATTGGATGTTAAGACAGTGTTCCTCTAAGGTATTTTGAGGAACAGGTATATGTGATACAACTATAGGGAATCAAGTCTCAATAACATCCAAGAAGAGTGTGTATTAAGTTCATTTATGGACGGAAGTAAAACTTCCTATAGATCATATATAAGGTGTAATGTGATTAAATCTTATGACTTCGTTAAGAACAAAGAAGAGCCTTGTGTATTCAACAAGATACGTGGGAGTGCTGTTACTTTCTTGACATTTTATGTTGATGACATACTACTCATTGAGAATGAAGTAGGTGTGTTATCATAAGTGAACCTAGCTATCAAATTGATCCTCCAAACACAATTTGGGTTTTAAGATCTATGGAGATAGATCTAAAATCAATGCCCAGTAAATGTACGTAGTCACCATAGTCAAAGGGTTTGACAAGATAAACTCCAAGATAGGTTTCTTACCTGTGAGGTGTGGAGTTGATCTCTCTAAAGTGTTGTCTTTGTAGACTTCTTGAGAGATAAAGGGATCGCATGAGTAGAGCCCTTATACTTTTGTCATAGGGTCTATCACATTTATGATACTACGTACATGAAATGATTAATGCTCTAAGTGTTATGAGCATTCATTAAGAAGATCCAGGTGAGTGTCACTGGATAGTTTAGAGATATATCATTTGGTACTTGAGAAGCACTGAGAATGTATCTCTATACACTGGAGGATAAGACTTGAAGTCTTGTAGTTTTACAAATGTAAGCTTCTAATCAAATAAGTTTGATATTAAGTCAGAATAATGGTGGTGCAGTGAGCTGAAAGAGTTCTATGTGATAGAATACTGTAAATTCTACAACATATATAAACAAGTTTACATAGTGATTGCACACTACTTGAGAAGTAGTCTAGATGAAGATTCTCATTTAAGGTATGAGATAGTCCCAATTTTCTTTAAAAGTGTACCATTATTTTTGAGAAAACAATGGGGTAGAGCCGATGTCTCATCAGAAGTTTAGAACTTCTATGATGATACCATACAATCAGAGATATTACATCATATAAAGATATAATTATAAATAGAGTATCTACCGCTAATAACATTGTAGATCCACTATCTGAAATAGTTACTCAAAGAGTGTTTGAGCTTCACCTTGAGCTAATACAGATCAGTCAGATGGGTGATTGGCTTTAGTGCAAGTGGGAGATTGATAGAAATGTATGCCCTACAAGCCAATCATATATGATATGATTCGACATTTCTAGAAATATCTCATTCAATTAATCATGAAAATCTTCATTATAAGCTCTTATTGGATGCAAATATCATAATGAAGTCCTTGATAAAATACAATGATGATTAAATCATGATGAGATCATGATAATGAGATTGATCATCTAGAGGTATTTGATCCAAATGTTCCTAGTCATAGGATGCTTGAGACGGGACATCAAGGATCCGGATAGACTAGTGTATGTGATGTCTTCTCATGTGATGATGACGACCGATCTCATTAGTCATTAGTGTGGAGACACTGAGATACACATACAGGTGCTCATTAGTTGAATGAGTTCACTGAATTGACCAAATTAGAAACCCTGAATGGTATCTTACCGAACTGTCTATTAGGGTTTTCTATCATCACGGTTGCATGGTTGGACCTTTGACCTGAGTTGCCAAAGATGCCTTGTTGGGTGGAACTTGTGCTTTGACTATTGACTTATGGATCACTATTTAGATGGTCCAGTATAGCAATGGATCGGGTACAAGGAAAATCTGATGGAAGCAATTGAGCGGACAACAAGGGATTGTCCACTCTCGGTAAGTGAGAGTGAATGTCCTATGGGATAGTACTCTAAATCCCTGGCCAGGGTAAATAGGATAATTGGAAAAGGAGTTTTCCAATTGATCCAATTCCAAGTACATGATCCTATAGAGTCGGTACACTAAGGAGTTGACAGTCGATGCCATACTCCTTTCCGACCGGGACATTGGATGGATGAGAGTTTATATACATGTATTAACTGAAGATGGAAAGGCTCAATGGAGATGAGATTATCCCCATAGCCATTTGGGATCATGGGATGTGGCTTGTACCTTTCATAATTGGTAGGCCGATTAATCTGTTATCGGATAACGGATTTAATTAAATTAAATATAATTGTTATATTTTATTTAGGCCTCAACCACATAGGTTATTGGGCCTAGTGGGTCACACACAAAAGGACTTATCCACAAGTACAGGGGTAAGGGCATAATTTATAGAGATTTTTGGTTTTTATGAAAAATTCCATAATTCTCTATAAATACTAATGGTTTCAGCCAAAACCCATCAATACAAGGGTGAAAACCACATCCCAAGCCTCCTCCCTACCGCCTCCTCTCTCTATAAGGTGTCCATGATCGATGGAGCTCCGTTCGGGAAGAGTTCTCGAGGCCGGCGCGAAGGGAGAACCTGCTGTGGATGAAGTTTGTGTGGATACTGCTGGAGACCGGACACTTGAATGGTTTGAAGATCTTAAGAAGCTCATCTCCTTCCTCTCCATGGGATTATATGAATCCCTATCAGGTATATTCGAACACGATTTGATCGGTTTTCGATTTTCGTCATTCGGTTCTGATTGAGACAGATTCTAAAGGAATTCATAGGAATCGTCGCTTCCGCTGCACCATATTTTTATGTACAATTCCTTACGTCAGGCTCAAGGTGAAGAGATAGATCCTTGAGAGCTTATTCTATACTATGTGAGGCAGTTCGGTGAGCGGGATCTTGGACCTCAGGTTCCATCACAGCATTAACATGGCCCTCTGGTTGGACCATGGGTTGCTGAAACTCGTAGTGACCCATCTCATACTCCTCTTCTTGCCCGTAGTAGTCCGACATCTCGATGTGTCTTCTGGACCTTAGCATCATGGGTATCATGTTGATCTTTCTACAAAGATGGTTAGAAAAAGAGAGCAAGCAAAATACACAATTGAAAATTTTTCGTTATGTTTTGTTTTGTTTCATTTTTTTGTTTTAATTTGGTTGTTTGGGAAACAAGTTGAACACAAAATTAAAGATGTTTTTTTAGGTGTTTTGAAAAAAAAGAAATTTTTGGTTGTTTTCAATTGTGGTGAGTAAGCAAGTTATGCAAACAAGTTCTTAAAATGACTACTCAACAATTTTTTGGGTTAAAACCTTATATTAGATAGATCCTTAGCAATTGTTCACTCAAATCGGTATGGTTCCTATTGCTTCAATCTTCAAGACCTAAGATTGTCACTCAATCACCATGAGTAGGTACTATGTAAAAAGCTAATGCAAAAGTAAATATGGAGGGTAAGAGGAGAAGAAGAAATCAATATGCAAACATGAAATGAATGAAATCCATTAAGTAAATCAAGAAAGAGAATGTAAGTAAGACAAGCGGTGATAAAGTAAAACAAATGACTAGCAACTAGCAACTAAAAGGTGGTTCGCGCGGGAACCAGCTTGTGATGGAGTGTCCAAGTGGGGACCAATATAAAATGAAGGTAAAAGGATGGTCCACGTGGGGACCAATTTGGAAATAAGGTGGCTCACGCGGGAGCTAAGTTTTGGAAAGGTAGGTGGTTCATACGGGAACCGATTTTTGAAGAAAAAGGAGTGGTTCACGTGGGAACCGGTTTGTTTGATTGAAAAAGGGAAGAAGGGCCACGCGGGGCCAATCTAAAGTGGTGTAAATGGGTAGTCCATACGGGGACCGATCTGAAAGTGGGTTGGTTCACACGGGAACCAGTTTAGAAAAGGAGTTGGTTCACGCGGGAATCGGTTTTTATGAAGAAAACGATGGTTCACGCGGAAACCAGTGTAAAAAGTGACAAAATCAAAAGAGGGCCATGTGGGGCCAATCTGAAGGTTCTATAAAGAGGTGATCCACACGGGGATCAATTTGAAAATAAGTTGGTTCACGTGGGAACCGAGTTGGAAAAGAAAGGTGGTTCACGTGAGAACCAGTTTATAAGAAGAAAAGAGTGGTTCACACGGGAACCGGGTTGAAATTAAAGACAAGCAAGTCAAGTCCACATGGGGGACAATCTTAAAGGAAGAGTAATTAGCAAGTTTAAAGGTAAATTGACATGGAAAAGGTAAAGGACAAGCTGGTTTGTGCGGGAGCCAAATCGGAAAATAACTAGTTGCATGGATCAATCAAGCTAGCACGGTTGAAAACATTAGTTATCCCACCGTGGTTGCCAAAAAGCTGTCGACTCCAAAAATGGGTTTTGGATCGGCACCTCAAGAAAAGGTGAAAGATAGAATAGGATAAAGGGAGTGAATCGGAAAACACTCGGAAAGCGGTAAGATCCTCACCTCGGTCCCACACTCACATTGATCCCCGAACTTTCATCTCACGGTGTCGCTCGAGCACCGGAGATAGTTCGGGTCATGTGGGAGGAGAGTGAGGAATAGAATGACTTAGAACATGAATAGGAGAAGAAGTGGTCGTCAAGAGCTGCGGCTCCACTTTATAGAATAAAAACAAGATTGAGTTGACCATGTGTACCTTAGCGCACGAGATTGGGATGTGAGTTCAACCTTTTTCTTCTTCGACCAGCTGATGAAGAAGAGTCTAATCGATGCTAACTTGATCAATATGTGCAACTTAAAAACAATGAACAAAGTGAAGAGTTTGATTAGACTTGATAGAAGAATATAAACTGTAATAAGAAGATGAGAGATAAGCAATTGAAACCAAACTCATTGGCTTTGGGGTGAGCCTTAACCCCTTTTTTGTGTTTTTCGTTATGTAAAAATGATGCAAAATAAACTAAAATATGTTCTAAAATAGTAAATAAACTGAGTGAAATGAGTTGATAAAGCTTATGGAGTGGATCGGCTTGAGTTGAAGCCGAGTTGGTTGAAACATGCTGATTCGGGTAGCCTTGCACCCTCCTGGTGCGACTTCAGTGCAGAAAATTCTACGGATGATCCCGATGTCATAATCGAGTTATGTTTATTTCTATGCATAGAGAACTCAAAGAGGAATAGATATCCTATTGATGACGTCTCCGGAATCCATCCGTACAATACTGTAGAAAATCTGAAAGTGGATGGATATAGAAAAGTAGAACCTGGATGCATGCCCTCGGTGCAGCAATCTCCACGGACAGACGACAAGTCAGAATCGAATGCCGTTAGTTGCAAACAAAGTAGGACGAAGAGAAGAACAATTCTTTTGTTGATGGATTTCGTAGAAGGAGCTTCAGATTTTTTGTAGAAGCTGATGAAGTTGGTTGATGTAGAACACACAGATTGAGCCTTCTTCGCTTTGGGATCGATCTCTCGATGCTGGCACGGATTTGAATGTGGGGATGGCTTTGGGAGGGAGCTTGGACGACCTAAGGATAAGCTAGGCATGGGGGGTTCAACCTTGGGTCGTTGGGAATAGCCCTCAATTTATAAAGGATGGAAACCAATGCAAAATATGGAAATTGGCCTGACCACGCCCCTATGCTTCAAAGGAGGTGGGGGCACACAAGGCGCACCCCCGACTTGAGGGCACGCAAAGCGCGCCCTCACCCTGGGGGCGCGGTCTGCGTGCCCCCTATTTCAAAGTAGACGGGGGCACGTTACATGTTTCATTGCTAAAAATCGTCGGAACCTTCCAGAAATTGCTAAAAATTGGACTTGAGAAGATAAACACACCCCCGACCCGGGGGCACGGTCAAAATAATCGATAATTAGCGATAGAAACCTTCCAAAATCTGGTTTATAAGGTGTAAATCAGGATAATTTCTAATTTTTGAATACTGACCATGCCCCCGTGTTTCAAAGAGAGCGAGGCCGTGCAGGGCGCACCCTCGGACTGAGGGCGCACAAGGCACGCCCCCAGTGTGAGGGCGCGGTGACCGCGCCCTCACATTTCAAGTGGGGCGGGGGTGCGGTACACTTTCTCTCCTGCGTGCGCATTCCGCGGGCCGTATCTTGCAAACATGATGACCGATTTGGCTTTTGTTTGTTGCGTTGGAAGGAGGGCACTAAACCGTAGCTCCTCAAGTCAGTAAACCAGCTGGCATAACTCCTGAGATGATCGCACGGAGCTTTCTACCTTTTTACCCTCTCGCGGAAAGCTAAAAACCACGGTGGAGATCCAAAAGTGCACGGTTCCATTCGAGGAATCTCAGGTCAGCTCGGGATGACTTAAAATGATGACCGAACAAGTCTGGTACAGTCCAAAAACCTGAAATCATCGAAAAATCCGATGTTAACCCGATAAACATGAACCGAAGCTCGAAAAAGTTGAGAAACCCTAAAAATTGATCGAAACGGCCGTATGACCCCGGTTGATGAAATATATGGCTAGGATCGACTCGGATGACCTGGAAAGGCCTAGTGATGACCATAAAGGCCTAACATGTGGTCTGGGATAGCCGTGTCAGTACATATCGAAAAGCCATAACGAAAAACTATTATAGACCAATGCCTATCGAAATGACTTGTCGGAAACCCTGAATGTTAAGGAACACGCGCAGGGCTCCCAAGATGTTCAAGTGTGGACAATTCAAGGTTAGTCATCGAGCAAACTTCGTGTTTTCACGGTTCACGCGCGGCTCTCGCTTGAAGGTTACGATATTGTTCCGAAAATCATCGATCCATTCCCAACTCACGAGGGGCTCTACCAACATCCTTAGCTTATATTCACGAGGTAATCTGGATCAGATAACGGTCAAATAAAGGATATCGCCAATGGAGTAGGAGTCTGGGGCTCCGAATCAGGCTAATTTGGTGTGTCTACAATGCTCTCATCTTATTGATTAGATCTAATATATGTGACCTATTAGGCCCAATAGTCAATTTGGTTGAAGTATTAATGAATTTAAAAGAACAATTCATTTAAATTAAATTAAAATCATTATCGGTGACAGTTTTATGGCTTTCTGATCATAAAGGGTACAAGCCACACTTATGATTCGAAATGATTTTGGGAAGTTAAATAAGATCCATTGAGCCTTTACATCATTAATTACCACACAGATTTAAATCCCCATTTATACAAAGTCCCAGTCGGTCATGGGTTCGGCACTGACTGTCAATCCCTAAATAATCTGACTCTATGGGATCTTGTATTCGGGTTCATATCAACTAAAAAACTCCTTTTCCAATTATCTTAAGTACCTCATCCAAGAATTTAGAGTACTATCCCATAGGACATTCTCTCTCTCTCCTATCGAGAGTGAACGATCCCTTGTTGTCCACTCAATTACCTCCACCGAGTTTCTCTTGTATCCAACATATCAACTATACTGAACAATCAAGATGGTGATCCATAAGTCAACAATCAATGTACAAGATATATCTAGTAAAACATCTTTGGTGACTCAGGTCAAAGATCCAACCATGCTATCTTGATGTAAGAATAGCCTGATAGACAGTTCGGTAAGATACTAAATAGGTTTTTCTAAATTGATTAGTTCAATGAACTCATTTCACTAATGAGCACCTATGTGTGTTTCTCAATGTCCCCACACTGATGACCAATGAGATCAGTCATCCTTTTCACATAAGAAAATATCACACATACTATTCGGATCATTAATGTCCCATCTCAAGGATCCTATGACTAGGAACATTCAGATCACATACCTCTACATGACTGCTCTCATTATGATGATCACATCATGATTTAATCATTATTCGCATGTGATCAAGGACTTCATTATGATGTACGGTTCTAATAAGAGCTAGTAATCAAAATTTACCTAATTAATTGGATGAGATATTCCTAGAAATGTTGAATTATATCATATATGATTGCCTTGTAGGGTATACATTTCTATCAATCTCCCACTTATATTAAAACCAATCATTTATCTGGCTAATGTCTATCAGCTCAATGTGAAGCTTAAACACTCTTCAAGTAACTATAATTATATCCTTATAGCATGTAATCTCTTTGATTTTATGGTATTGCCATAGAAGTTTTAAACTTCTGATAAGACTTTGGCTCTACCCCCATTATCTTTTTCGAAACAATGATACACTTTCGAAGAAAGTTGGAACAATTCCATATTTAGATGAACATTTCATCTAGAATGCTTCTCAAGTAGTATACGACTATTATTCAATCTACTTTAAATTAATTGTAGAATTAGCAGTGTTCTATTGTATTGAACTCTTCCAGCTCAGTGCACCACAATTGTTTAAACTTATTTGACTAGAAGCTTGTTGTTCATAAAACTACAAGACTTCAAGTCTTATCCTCCGTACATTAGAGATACATTCTTAGTGTTTCTCAAGTACTTAAGGATACATCTCTTAATTATCTAGTGACTCTCACATGGATATACCTGATGAGTGCTCATAACACTTAGAGCATTAATCTTGTCATGTATGTAGCATCACAAATGTGATAGACCCTATTGCAAAAGCAAGAGAACTACTCATATGATCTCTTTATCTCTCAAGAAGTCTACAATACCATCTCTCTAAGGAGATCAACTCCACACTAAATAGCTAAGAAACCTACCTTGGAGTTTACATACATGAAATAGGTACCAAGAAACCTTTTAGGTCTATCTCCATAGATCCTAAAACCCATATTATGTTTAGAAGATTAAATTTGGTAGTTAGGCTCACTTATGATGACATACCTACTGCATTCTTAGTGAATAGTATGTCATCCACATATTATGAATACACAAGGCACATCTTCGTTCCTAACAAAGTCATAAGATTTAATCTTATTAAACCTTATCTATCAACTATGAGAAGTTTTACCTTAGTCCATAAATGGACCTTATACACACTCTTTGGATGTTATTGGAACCTAATTCTCAAAGGTTGTATCATATACACCTGTTCCTCAAAATCCCATAGAGAAACACTATCTTAACATCCAATTGACTTATCCTATAGTCATAGTGTGTAATAATAAAAATTCAAATAGATTAATCCATGGCAGAGGAAACAAGGTCTCATCATAGTCAACCATTTGACTTAAATGATATCTCTTTTACTATCCTTATTTTGAAGGTCTCTACTTTTCAATCCACTTTAATCTATTATTTAGTGATCCATTTATACCTTGTGAATACTATATTCTTAGGTATATCAATCAAGTTCTAGACTTGGTGGATCAATCAAATTCTAAACTTGATCGAAATAGATAGAGTTTATTTCAGATTTTATTGTATTTCCCCATTTTAAAATCAATATCTCATATTGCTTCTATATAGATCTTAGAAACAATATCCTTTTATCTCAAGCCTCATTTTTTCCATCAAAGATATGTCCCACATAACTCTTAGGTTGATTGGACATAAGAAAAATTTTATGATTTGTCATTGTGTAATTATATACTAGTACCTTAATAAAAGTGTCATTGAGTTGTGGGATTAGAACATCTTCCATATATACCTTGCTTGTACTATCTTTCTTAAGAAGAAACTGTTATATGGGGAGCTGAGCAAAAAATATCTTTCTTCATAAGAGTAGTATATTTAATATCCATGAGTTTCTTTATTCCACAAGTTAACACTACATAGTCTTATATTCCAACTAGTTAGGGGTATACTTCTTCACAAGGTCAGATATTTTGAAACCTTAACTTGCTTAAGGTCAAACTTAAACCTTTTTCATATCCTATATGGAATAATCAGAATAGACTTAAAGGGTACTAATTTAAAATCAAGTGCTTATATTGAGTACTAACCCCTAAATAGACAAAGAAAATTTTTGCAAAGGTTGCCATTGTTCATATTATGTCTTACATAATATAAATTCTAATTTTAGTTACTCAATTAAGATAAAATGTGCAAAAAGGTGTCCACAAAATTAGATTCTAGTATCATTCAATTATGTGTGAATTATGTACTTAAGTATTAATCTCCTTAGTCTCATCAAAGAGTTCTAATACTCTTTTCATTAGTATCTATACTTCATTCTTAATCTCAAATAATCTATCTTGGAGTTTACCATGTCAAACTCTTTGACTATGGTATTTATGCATATGAATTGGGAAAGGCCAAGAAACCTTTTAGATATATCTCTATAGATCTTAAAACCCATATTAAGTTTGGAGGATTAATTGATAACTAGGCTCACTTATGATAACATACTTACTTCATTCTTAATGAGTAGTGTGTCATACATATATCATGTCAAGAAGATAATAGCATTCCCACTTATCTTATATGAAAACACAAGGCATGTAACGTTACTGTTTTTAGGAGAAAAAAAGAGAATTAATTATTTTATTTATTATTACTATTATTTTTCCCCATCCTTCTTTTTTATTTTCCCTTCGGTTACGCCCCCCTCCCGAAACCGCCTCCGCCGAGCGCCCTATTCTTCTTCTTCTTCTTCTTCTCCTCCGTCGCCGCGCGACTTCTCTTCCCCCCCAGTCGACCACGCCGCCGCCTCCCTGTGCGGCACTGTCCACCGCACGCACCAGCGCCGCCGCGTTGTCCGCCGCTTGCACCAGCCGGCGCGCCACGCCAGCGCCGCCCCGCCGTCCCGACCACACCCGGCCGCCCGCGCTCGTCGGCATAGCCGGCGCCGCCCCGCGCGCGCCAGCCCTGCCGCCCTCGGCCGCCGTCCCCGCCGCCTCAGCCGCCCGCGCAGCCGCCGCCCTTGTCAACGCCCGCCTCCGCGCAACCGCCCCCTCCCCTCGGCGCGGTCGGCGCCGGCTGCCGCCGCCCACGCGGCCGGTGCCGTCGGCCGCCACGCGGCCGCCCCCGCCATCGCGCGGCCAGCCTCCCGCGCGGCCTCCCGCCTCAGCGCCGCCATCCGCCCCCTCGCCCGCCGTGCGCCCTCCGTGCGCCGCCGCCTTATCGCCGCGTGAGCGCTCTCTCTCTCCTATCCTATCCCCTCACTCTTCTATCTATTGCCATATCATATCATTATGTTCTTCAATTATTTTTCTAAATTTTTTTCCCTTTGATCCAACAGATTATTTTTCTATGTGTACTCTTTTTTTTCAGTAGCCTAAGTGGTGAGAATTAACCCTTTTCGACTGGTTCAAGTTGTACAGCGCGTAGCCGTCATTCGATATCATTTTTTTTTGTCGCCGGTTTCCAACTCTTCGGCATCGATTCGGGTAGGCATCCTTGATGTGTCTACTATCATTAAAATTTCTATTTTAATTCTCCATGATTTATAGAATTGGCCTTTTTATTAAGGAGGTGTGTAGTTACGTTTTACGTAATTTGTGAGTTAACATGGGTTAATTAGCTAGATGCATAGTAATATGTGTTGATAGGTGCTTGTCGTTGTTTATGTATATATATGAGATCGTACTTAGTAGTAGTGTAATATTGGTTCTTTTAATTTGTCATCCGGTTGTATATTAGTGTATATAGAACAAGTGAACCTTGTTATGTTTGTGATCATAGGTTTACAAAAATTAGAGGTTTTGGTGATTAATCTTCCAGCACCTAGTTATATTCATGTTCAATCATGTTTAGTTAGTTATATGCTGATATTGTCTCATTTTAGTTCATTTGGGGCATGGTTGTCTAACATGACTTGGTTGTGTATATATTCAAGTTAAATGTTCATAGTCTGTGTTGTTATGTCATGGCATAGTATTGTTGATGTTTATTGATCTTGCATATTGGTGATCATGGCATGGCATGATTGAGGTGGATGCTTGATGCATCGAAACTGTGAATGAAAAACTGAGCTACACCAGACTAGTTAGTCGTGACTCGAGGGCAGCGAGGGGTTAGAACCGTCTGGTGCATCCTTCGATCCCAGATCCCACGGGCATCCTATGTGCCACAACTGCCTAGGTGCACTATGGGATTTCGATTAGTATATGGTATTTATATATGATAGATCTGGTGGTAGCTGGTTGAGATGGCAAGACGACGCATTCCTTGCTAATGGAAATCTGTGTACAAGATATGTGCATCTATTAGAGGATAGGTGCATATGTGTAAATGTGATTCTGGTTAGAGGATAGATGCATTTTGCATGGTATGGTATAGGTGGTCTAGTGATGTATTTTATTTTGTCAAGTATCAAGTTGTGTTGCATGGTGTATGTATGGTGTGTCTCATTTGTAGTATATCATCATATGGAACATATAGTAGGTGTCTATGCATATGTTCATACCATCTTTTTAGGTCATGTTACGATGCATTAGGTGCTGGTTGGTGTGATTATAGGCTTTGGTTGGTGGTGTAAAACACATGGATTAAGTCATATATCTAATATATTGACTAGCCTATATTTTCATATAATTGGTGTAGGTCTGGGTACCTATTTAATTAACATCTAGGGCCTTCTGGCTATCCGATTTGGCGGATGATGGGGTGTCTACTGAGTCGTCGTACTCATCCCAATCCTCTTATCAATTTTCAGGTAATCAGGTTTGGCGCAGCAGAAGCGTGGTGGATTGATTCCCAAGAAAGCAAATTGGATGATTCTTGTAATTTAGATGGTAATTAGATTTGTTTAGATTATAGCATAACAATGTATTTAATTTGATTCTGTGGATGTATGAACTGGGACCTAGTTGTCTTCATATTTCCCAAACCGATGTTTTTACGGGGTTAATTTTCCCCGGTCGCGTTGTCGGATTATCCCGCTGTGCAAGTTAAAAATCCGGGGCGTGACAAGGCATATCTTCATTCTCAATGAAGTCATAAGATTTAATCTCATTAAACCTTATCTACCAAATATGAGAAGTTTTACTTTAGTCCATAAATGGATCTTATGCACACACTATTTGGATGTTTTGGAACTTGATTCCCAAAGGTTGTATCATATACACCTGTTTCTCAAAATAACATAGAGAAACACTATCTTAACATCCATTTGACATATCCTAGTCATAGTGTGTATCAATCAAAATCCGAATGGATTAATTCCATGGCATAGGTAAAAGGTCTTATCATAGTCAACTATTTGACTTAAATGAAATCCCTTTTAACTATCCTTACTTTGAAGGTCTTTACCTTATAATATACTTCAATCTATTCTTTAGTGATCCATTTATACCCTATAGATACTAAATCCTTAGGTGGATCAATCAAGTTCTGAACTTGATCAGAATAGATAGAGTTTATATCGTATTTTATTGTTTCTTCCCATTTTGAATCAATATCTCATATTGCTTCAATATAGATCTTAGGATCATTATCCTTTTATCTTATGTCTCATTTATTCCATCAAAGATAGGTCTTACATATCTCTTAGGTTGATTGGACACAAGAAAAGATCTATGATTTTTCCTTGTGTAAATATAAGCTAGTACCTTAATAAAAGTGTCTATAGATTGTGGGACTGGAACACCATCCATTTATATGTTGCTCCCACTATATTTCTAAAGGAGGGACTCTACCTCTAGAAATATGGAGAGATGAGCAACTCATACCCTTCTCCCTAAGGGAGGCATTAATATCTTTAAGTTTCCTTAGATATCACACAAGCCAACACTTTATAGTCTTATATTCAAACTTGATAAGGTTATACTTCTTTACCAAGCCATACATTCTAAAACCTTAATTTGCTTAAGGTCAAGCTTTAATCCCTTTCCATATCTGATATGGAATAATTAGAATATATTTGGAAGGTACCAATTTAAGATCAAGTGCCTACATTGAGTACTAACCCCTAAATAGACAAAGAAGAATTTTGCAAAGGTTGTCATTATCCATATTATGTCCTACACAATATGACTTCTCATTTTAGCTACTCAATTAAGCTAAAATGTATAAGAGGTGTCCATCAAAATTAGATTCTACTATCCTTCATTTATGTGTGAATTATTACTTAAGTATCACCTCTTTGATCTCATCAAAGAGTTCTAATACTCTTTTCATTAATATTTCCTCTTCATTCTTAATCTCAAATAATTTCTCAAAGGTTTTGGATTTGTACTTCATAAAGTACATATGTCCATACCTAGAGAAGTCATCTTTGAAAATTAATGAAGTTGAAATATTATTCTCTAACATTAATAGATATGGGCTAACATGCATCTAGATGCATGAGTTCTATAAACTCATTAGCCCTCTCTTCATGTCTAACAAATGAAGAGTTGGTCATTTTGCTTAATAAGATAAGACTTACATATAGTTAATGATTCCAAATCATTTACCTATATGTTTCTATCTGAATAGTACTCCTTAAGTCTTTTCTTATAAATATGACCGTACTACTAAACAATAGATTGATCAATATCAATCTACTTCACCTAATGAGGATTATTCACACATATTATAAGAGCATACATATCTGATATAATAAACTCTTTATTATGCTCTTACTGATAAACACTTTACCAGTTATCATTTTTATACCATAGAATAAATCTCTATTTATTCAACTAGGAAATGAAAACAATATTCTTTTAGAAGGATAATTAAGACAACTCTAGAAGGCTATAGAAAATTTGTATCTCCCACTAGTAATGATGCAACATTTTGTACCATTTCATATGTAGGTCAACAATCTTCTTTAAGCCTTCATTTACTTGCTATTATCTACAACTCATTGTAGATATATGATGCATATCTGGTATCTCATATTATTATATGCATCCCTAGTATCTTATACTAGAATACACATATAGTATCTTATACTATTGAATGTGTATTTAACACAAGTAAATATTAACGACATAGATACATGGAGCTTCTCAAGCTTCACCTTTGCATTATGTGCAATAAACTTTGCACTTCTTCTTCTACTTACCATCATCATGATAGTAGAAGAATGCTATGTCAAATTTGGGTTATAATATCTTGACTCACTTCTTTGACTTTTAACTATCACCATCTATTTCTATCTAATGATCTTACTTCTTTCTATTGGTCTTACCAATAAAAAGTATTCAAGATGTATTATTCTTCTTTGCCTTTAATTAGCTCATCACCATGAGCCATGATGGATATCATATCCATCTATTCATGTTGCCACTACTATTTTTATCTGATAGAGACTAACATCTGATATACGACAATTAATACATCTTTTCAATGAGATAAGATCTTATCTTCTCTCACATCATTAGATAGTGTAGGAGATACCTACTTCTCAAGTAGGATAGTCAATAGGTCAACTATGAGAACTATTCTCTTAGTTCTAAACCAATATAAGAAGTGTGAGCCATTAAAATACTTAGCATCTAGCATGCTAGATTAATGGTGGTTTATAATATTCTACAACAAAGATGTAATTATATCAACATTACAAACATTCATTAAAATTAAGATATGGTCTTTCATCCTAATTTATACTCCCACTAATTTTCGACGAATTTGCATAGCCCTCATTATGCAAAGACGGGATATCATGATAACATCCTAGTGGGGACCAAGACCCTACTAACTTTATGGTGATATCCTTGTGGGAAACACAACAAGTCATCCCATACTTAATAGGTAGGTAAATTTTACCAATTGCAACCCATGCAATTCTTAGTCATTCAGCCTCTAGAGTTATTACCTTGTGGAAAACATAAGCTATATACTCTAGTTAGGTCAAATCCGCTTGTTACGTTATGAGAATGGATTCTTAACATAGCCCTTGTGGGAAATACAACAAGGCCATGCAATGGTCCACCCCAAAGTTTGGCAAATGCCTTATCCATGATCACCAATCCCTTGCTGAATGAGTCTTGTGGGAAACACAACAAACCCATCCAATATTGGCTCATCAAGATCATAACAACGGAAAGCTACGTGAGTCATTCTCAATGTCTCACGTTTATCGATCTAATTAAAAGGAGGAGGGATTTTATTTTAGTCTCATCAACATAAGTGCTACATATAAATATTAATATACCTTTGGAATATCATATATTTAAGGTATAATATGTAGCACACACCACATATCAAATATGCATTAAAACATAGGTGATCATAGACTTAACCCTAAGCATACACCTAAGGCACCCCTATAGGTGCAATTCCTTGCTTCAGAAGCTTGAGTTGGTATGCTCCCACTTCAGAAGGGTGCTTCTTCAAGTGGTACTACTCTCCATTCTTCCACAAGCTGGCTTCTAACCATTACAAGCAGCTAAAGGGTACACAGACCCACAAATGTACAACTTATAATAAGAAACCTTGGTTTTAACCAAGGGGAGTACACAAATGGGGGGGGGAGGTAGAGTGTACAATCAGATTGTATAGAGAGAGAGGAGGCACACGCAGGCCCCATTTAATAACATAACCAACTTAATTAACTAAGTAATCAAAAGTAAAGTATATTTAAGTCCATGATCACCTCCATACACACACCAACATTCATCACATGAACATAGAGCGCATACGTGATAATTATATAAGATATATTATATATACCAACATAAAATTATATACTTTAATTTTGAAATTCCAAATTTCATGCTTGTCGAATTTTCATAAAATAACATGAAATGCACATATAAGCAACTTACATGCATAAGACAAGCAATACAAAATATTCAGATGATTCATTCTTTTCCAAAATTCCTCAGAGCATAAATTAATGTAAAAATCATAATTTTTCAAAATCACATTTTTCAGAATTTATTTGAACACTAATTTTATCAATAAATATTTTAAAATAATTTTAAAATCATTTATAAAATGATTCTATGGCAACCAAAGTCCAAAACTATTTAACTGGTTTTTAAACATTTTACAAACATATTAAATAATTTCTCAAAACTTATATAATCATTAATTTCATTAATTTCGATCTTAAAACAATTTCAAAATAAAAATAATAGAATTCAATAACAAAAATAGTAAAACTCTATTTAATTAGTCATTAAACACTTTAATAACTCATTAAATAAATTCTAAATTTTTATGGAATTTTTTTGGATCAAAAATGAATTTTAAATAATTTTAAATCATTTTTGAATTATTTTAACCGGCGGCGCATTGCGCCAGCCAATCGGCGCCGGCCACAACCCCCCTGTGGCTGCGCCAACCCGCCAGCCGCCGCGCGCCGTGCGCTGCGCACCCGCCGCCGCAGGCCTCGTGTGCCAACGCGGGGTAGCCGCGTACCCCCGCCCGGGCACACTGTGCTTCCGCCATGTACCCCGCGCGTTGGCGGGTCCGGATCTGATCCGAACTCCTCCTTCGCTCGATAAGGGCTGGGTAGTAGCGCGGAAACCCTAGAAAATGCCCGACTTTCGGGCCTAATTTGGGGGGTTAAACGGAGTCCAAAAATCCAAAAAAAATATGCGTTGGAATCCTTAAAGAATAATGTTTCTATTTAAAGAAGTTTCATCTCATGAAAAATTCTATCCAATGCGCAGTATACAGAGAAAGTTTCCACGGCCGCAATTAACCCAAACCACAAATACCTCTCAAACCCGGCACCTCCAAGGGCCGTTGTGTAGATACGCGAATTCGGCCCAGTTATAGGA